>SIDB01000010.1:0-494990 GCA_023343905.1 Chlorella vulgaris | reverse complement strand
CACTTGCGAAGGTACGCAGCTGCAGCCCTTTCAATGACTGCTGCTCATCAAGCTCAAGTGAGCCATTCGAGGGTGCCTGAGGCAAGGGGGCGCGGACTGCAAGACATGCAGCCACCGCCGGTCCAGCAAGCTGAGCCAGCAGCGAGGTCGCCGCCGCCCTCCCGCATGAGCTCCAGATTGTCCTTGAAGGGCCCACCCAGCACGCACGGTCTTCGTCCGCCGCGCTGTTCTGCAGGCGATTCCAGAAGCGTACCAGCTGCTGTAATCCAAAAAGGACTGCAGCGGCTGGCGGCCCAGCTCCGCGAGCGAGATCGCTGCGGTTACTTGCTTGGGCAGCCCCTGAACCCGCCTGCAGAACCAGCGATGAACACGTTCTACTGAGGAGCAATCCGGTCGCAGCAGCACATCAACACCCCACAGCTCGCAGCCATAAGACAGCACAGGCTTGACGAACACGTCAAACAGCATGCACTGCTGCTCCACAAGGCAGGCCCCCAGCTCCCAAGCACGGCGGCGCATTGCAAACATGGCCTGCCGACCTGCCTTTGCAAGAACATCAGCACAGCTTGCAAAGCCATGCTGTTTACTTAGCTGGGAAAAGGTGAGGCCCAAGTACTTGGTGGAGCTGGCCACCTCCAGGGGCAGCCCAGCGTACTCAAAAGGATTCGCCTGCCGCCAGCTTGCCATTTCCGCTGCCGCCGCCAGGCCGCATGATCATGACTTGGGTCTTCTTGGCATTCACTGTGAGTTTCTTGGCATTGCAGTAGTCCTGCAGGCATGCAATTGGGCTTGCAGCCCAGATGCAAGGATGAAAAGCAGGAACATGTCGTCAGCAAAACAACAGAGGGGGTACAGTGCGCCCTGCCAGCTGGGGCAGGGCAGCTGCATCTCCCAGCTGTTGAATGTGCCCCTCAAAGTCATCCAGAAATATGCCAAACAGCAATGGGCTCAAGGGGCAGCCCTGCTTCACTCCCAACACAGACTGGAAGCAGCCAGACAGGCCCTCCTCAGTTCTCACGCACACCGGCACATCAGCATACATGGCCTGAATGGCCTGCAGCATGGTGCCGCCAATGCCGGCACGCTGCAGCGCCGCCCACAGCAGTGGGCGGTCCCACACTGTCAAACGCCTTCTCAAAGTCAACAGCACACAGGTACAGCTTCACTCCCCTGGATCGCGCGCGCTCAGCCAAGGCTCGTAGGATGAAGCAGTTGTCAACCGTGCGGTAGCCTTGGCGGAAACCGGCTTGTCCGCGGGCTCGCAGCCCTTGTGTCTCCAACCAGGTGTTGAGGCGTGTGTTGATGGCGAGGGCGTAGAGCTTGCCCAAGATGTGACCTACAGTAATGCCACGATAGTTGTTTGGGTCAGCGGTATCGCCCTTCTTATGGATGGGTGTGATGGCACCCAGCGACCATTCGGGCGGAAGCATCCAGAGCGGAAGACAGCATTGAACAGGGCAGCCAACACAGGTGTGAGAGCATCTCTGCCCGCCTTGATTAGCACCGCTTTCAGCGGCCCAAGGCAGGCACTGCTGGAACTTAGCTTATCAAGAGCAGCGTGCACGTCGGCCACGGAGATGTCGCTGTCCAGCTCAGAGCTGGCAGTGGAGAGGGGGGTGGAGTGGCATGTGGCGGGGTTGATGGCTGGCGGGGCGGTGGTGGGCTGGGAGGAGGAGGGGACAGTGGCAGCGGATGGGGAGCAGGAGGAGATGGCGGCGGTGGGGTGGCTGGTGGTGGGGTTGGAAGTGGCTGGCACGGCGGTGGTGGGGTGGAGGAGGAGGGGCAGACAGTGGCGGTGGGTGGGGAGCAGGAGGGGATGGCGGCAGTGGGGTGGCTGGTGGCAGGGTTGGAGGTGGCTGTGAGGGAGGCGGTGGGCTGAAAGGTGCGTTTGAGCTGAAGGTTGACAAAGTGACGCAGCCAGGTGGCTGCATCAATGGGGCTCTTGGGGTGCTCGCGCTGCCATTGCTTGAAGAACTTGCGGGCGTCGGTGCGTTGCATGTGCAGCAGAGATGAGCCTTGCTGCCGCTGCCACGCGCCAGCTTTACGCTTGCGCAGGCGAGTGTAGCGGTTGCTGATAATGCGAAGCGCCTCCTTTGCCAGGTGGCTGGGCTGGCCGCTGTTCAGGCTGGCCTGCATCTGCAGCCGGATCTGACGGCGAGTGGCTGCGCACTCTTCATCAAACCAGGGCTGGTGGCGGCGCCGCAGCTGGCCGCTGGTGCTGCCTGCTGCTTGCCGTGGGGCGGCGTTGGTTGGCGGGAACACAGCTGCTGCCGTGCCGTACAGGATGGCGTGCAGCTGGGTGGCAGCCAGCAGAGGGTCTCTGCTGGCTTCTTCGGTTAGCCGCCGAAGCTGCTCCGCTTTCGCGGGTTGTTTCAGCTCGGCAGCAAATGACGAGAGGCGGTCCGGCGTGAGCCGAAGAGGGGCGGCAAAGGTGGGCGGAGGCCCAAACCCTTCGCTTTCGGGTCGGCGTGCTTTGCTGTGCTGCGCTGAGGAGCTGGGGACGGTACCAACTCAAGAGACAGGGCGCGATGGCCTCGGTACTCAGGGATCTCAGGCAGCACTTGCAGCTCAGCAGCCTGGGAGAGGAGAGAGGGGCTGGCGGCCATGTAGTCAACAACTGAGGAAGACTGGCCGGAGTAGCACGTAGTGCTGGCAGGTACGTCCCCATGTACTCTGCCATTGGCAATCAGCATGCCAGTGATGCAGCACAGCTGGAGTAGGGCTTTGCCCTGCTCACAGACAGCTGCTGTGCAAGTGCTTATGCGAGGCGGTGGTGCAAATGCAGACCCTTGTGCAGTGCATGGTGCCAAGTCAAGTGCAGCCTCCTCATGCAATGCAGCGTGCAACAGCTTGGAGTGATCAGCAACATCAGGCAGGCTGCCGGTATGTGCATTAATGTCACCAGCCAGCAGCACATCAGCACCAGCAGGGCAAGCCGATGCCTGAGCTACCTCATCACCAAGCAGCGTGATGTACTCCTCAACCTCAGCAGGACTCTTCAGCCCATATTTGCTGCGGTAAGGGGGGAGGTATGCAGCTGCGAGGAACAGCGGCCTTCTCAGGCAAGTGGCACTGTCAAAACGAAGCCACATGTGGTAAGGCGAGGGCGTGCTTGCAGGCTGCCACATGCTGACTGATGCATCAAAGCTTTCATGCACAAGCACAGCAATGCCACCGGACGGCCTCAAAGCACCACTACGGCACAACTGCCACAAGTGAGGCGCAGCGACAAGGCGCAGCAAAGGTCAAAGGTCAAAGGTTACAGAGCGGATTCGGAGCCAGCGAGGCTCATACACGCGTTTCGGCGGCGTAAGACATGGCAGTCGTTGATGAATGAAGCAACTCTATTCTGGTCTTGAGACAAAAAGCAGGCAATGGATGGGGCAGGGCGGGGAGAATACGTCTGCGTATTTGAAGCGCAGCATGTCGTAAATGGGGCAGTGGAAAACAAGGTGGGTCTCATCCTCTATGGAATTGGCAGAGGCACACTGAAGGCAAGTGCGCTCATGGGGAGGGCCCTGATGGGCTCAGGCAGGTAACGGTCACGTTCGATACGGAGATCATGGCAACTGGTTCTAAAGCGGCTTAGGGCGGTACGGGCTTGGCTGTCATAAACTTCATACAAGTGAGGTGCAGGCTGGCAAAGAGGGAGGTTGGGACGAATGTGATGCATGTAATAGGCGAATTTGTTGGTGCAGGATGGCGCTGGCGGCGGCGGGTCTTGAGCGGGGGTCTTGGGCAGCGGACGTGTCTTCGGTTCCAGGCACTTGCGAAGGTACGCAGCTGCAGCCCTTTCAATGACTGCTGCCTCATCAAGCTCAGTGAGCCATTCGAGGGTGCCTGAGGCAGGGGGCGCGGACTGCAAGACATGCAGCCACCGCCGGCTCCAGCAAGCTGAGCCAGCAGCGAGGTCGCCGCCCTCCCGCATGAGCTCCAGATTGTCCTTGAAGGCCCACCCCAGCACTCGGTCTTCGTCCGCCGCGCTGTTCTGCAGGCGATTCCAGAAGCGTACCAGCTGCTGTATCCAAAAGGACTGCAGCGGCTGGCGGCCCAGCTCCGCGAGCGAGATCGCTGCGGTTACTTGCTTGGGCAGCCCCTGAACCCGCCTGCAGAACCAGCGATGAACACGTTCTACTGAGGAGCAATCCGGTCGCAGCAGCACATCAACACCCCACAGCTCGCAGCCATAAGACAGCACAGGCTTGACGAACACGTCAAACAGCATGCACTGCTGCTCCACAAGGCAGGCCCCCAGCTCCCAAGCACGGCGGCGCATTGCAAACATGGCCTGCCGACCTGCCTTTGCAAGAACATCAGCACAGCTTGCAAAGCCATGCTGTTTACTTAGCTGGGAAAAGGTGAGGCCCAAGTACTTGGTGGAGCTGGCCACCTCCAGGGGCAGCCCAGCGTACTCAAAGGATTCGCCTGCCGCCAGCTTGCCATTTCCGCTGCCGCCGCCAGGCCGCATGATCATGACTTGGGTCTTCTTGGCATTCACTGTGAGTTTCTTGGCATTGCAGTAGTCCTGCAGGGCATGCAATTGGGCTTGCAGCCCAGATGCAGAGGATGAAAGCAGGAACATGTCGTCAGCAAACAACAGAGGGGGTACAGTGCGCCCTGCCAGCTGGGGCAGGGCAGCTGCATCTCCCAGCTGTTGAATGTGCCCCTCAAAGTCATCCAGAAATATGCCAAACAGCAATGGGCTCAAGGGGCAGCCCTGCTTCACTCCCAACACAGACTGGAAGCAGCCAGACAGGCCCTCCTCAGTTCTCACGCACACCGGCACATCAGCATACATGGCCTGAATGGCCTGCAGCATGGTGCCGCCAATGCCGGCACGCTGCAGCGCCGCCCACAGCAGTGGGCGGTCCACACTGTCAAACGCCTTCTCAAAGTCAACAGCACACAGGTACAGCTTCACTCCCCTGGATCGCGCGCGCTCAGCCAAGGCTCGTAGGATGAAGCAGTTGTCAACCGTGCGGTAGCCTTGGCGGAAACCGGCTTGTCCGCGGGCTCGCAGCCCTTGTGTCTCCAACCAGGTGTTGAGGCGTGTGTTGATGGCGAGGGCGTAGAGCTTGCCCAAGATGTGACCTACAGTAATGCCACGATAGTTGTTTGGGTCAGCGGTATCGCCCTTCTTATGGATGGGTGTGATGGCACCCAGCGACCATTCGGGCGGGAAGCATCCAGAGCGGAAGACAGCATTGAACAGGGCAGCCAACACAGGTGTGAGAGCATCTCTGCCCGCCTTGATTAGCACCGCTTTCAGCGGCCCAAGGCAGGCACTGCTGGAACTTAGCTTATCAAGAGCAGCGTGCACGTCGGCCACGGAGATGTCGCTGTCCAGCTCAGAGCTGGCAGTGGAGAGGGGGGTGGAGTGGCATGTGGCGGGGTTGATGGCTGGCGGGGCGGTGGTGGGCTGGGAGGAGGAGGGGACAGTGGCAGCGGATGGGGAGCAGGAGGAGATGGCGGCGGTGGGGTGGCTGGTGGTGGGGTTGGAAGTGGCTGGCACGGCGGTGGTGGGGTGGGAGGAGGAGGGGCAGACAGTGGCGGTGGGTGGGGAGCAGGAGGGGATGGCGGCAGTGGGGTGGCTGGTGGCAGGGTTGGAGGTGGCTGTGAGGGAGGCGGTGGGCTGAAAGGTGCGTTTGAGCTGAAGGTTGACAAAGTGACGCAGCCAGGTGGCTGCATCAATGGGGCTCTTGGGGTGCTCGCGCTGCCATTGCTTGAAGAACTTGCGGGCGTCGGTGCGTTGCATGTGCAGCAGAGATGAGCCTTGCTGCCGCTGCCACGCGCCAGCTTTACGCTTGCGCAGGCGAGTGTAGCGGTTGCTGATAATGCGAAGCGCCTCCTTTGCCAGGTGGCTGGGCTGGCCGCTGTTCAGGCTGGCCTGCATCTGCAGCCGGATCTGACGGCGAGTGGCTGCGCACTCTTCATCAAACCAGGGCTGGTGGCGGCGCCGCAGCTGGCCGCTGGTGCTGCCTGCTGCTTGCCGTGGGGCGGCGTTGGTTGGCGGGAACACAGCTGCTGCCGTGCCGTACAGGATGGCGTGCAGCTGGGTGGCAGCCAGCAGAGGGTCTCTGCTGGCTTCTTCGGTTAGCCGCCGAAGCTGCTCCGCTTTCGCGGGTTGTTTCAGCTCGGCAGCAAATGACGAGAGGCGGTCCGGCGTGAGCCGAAGAGGGGCGGCAAAGGTGGGCGGAGGCCCAAACCCTTCGCTTTCGGGGTCGGCGTGCTTTGCTGTGCTGCGCTGAGGAGCTGGGGACGGTACCAACTCAAGAGACAGGGCGCGATGGCCTCGGTACTCAGGGATCTCAGGCAGCACTTGCAGCTCAGCAGCCTGGGAGAGGAGAGAGGGGCTGGCGGCCATGTAGTCAACAACTGAGGAAGACTGGCCGGAGTAGCACGTAGTGCTGGCAGGTACGTCCCCATGTACTCTGCCATTGGCAATCAGCATGCCAGTGATGCAGCACAGCTGGAGTAGGGCTTTGCCCTGCTCACAGACAGCTGCTGTGCAAGTGCTTATGCGAGGCGGTGGTGCAAATGCAGACCCTTGTGCAGTGCATGGTGCCAAGTCAAGTGCAGCCTCCTCATGCAATGCAGCGTGCAACAGCTTGGAGTGATCAGCAACATCAGGCAGGCTGCCGGTATGTGCATTAATGTCACCAGCCAGCAGCACATCAGCACCAGCAGGGCAAGCCGATGCCTGAGCTACCTCATCACCAAGCAGCGTGATGTACTCCTCAACCTCAGCAGGACTCTTCAGCCCATATTTGCTGCGGTAAGGGGGGAGGTATGCAGCTGCGAGGAACAGCGGCCTTCTCAGGCAAGTGGCACTGTCAAAACGAAGCCACATGTGGTAAGGCGAGGGCGTGCTTGCAGGCTGCCACATGCTGACTGATGCATCAAAGCTTTCATGCACAAGCACAGCAATGCCACCGGACGGCCTCAAAGCACCACTACGGCACAACTGCCACAAGTGAGGCGCAGCGACAAGGCGCAGCAAAGGTCAAAGGTCAAAGGTTACAGAGCGGATTCGGAGCCAGCGAGGCTCATACACGCGTTTCGGCGGCGTAAGACATGGCAGTCGTTGATGAATGAAGCAACTCTATTCTGGTCTTGAGACAAAAAGCAGGCAATGGATGGGGGCAGGGCGGGGGAGAATACGTCTGCGTATTTGAAGCGCAGCATGTCGTAAATGGGGCAGTGGAAAACAAGGTGGGTCTCATCCTCTATGGAATTGGCAGAGGCACACTGAAGGCAAGTGCGCTCATGGGGAGGGGCCCTGATGGGCTCAGGCAGGTAACGGTCACGTTCGATACGGAGATCATGGCAACTGGTTCTAAAGCGGCTTAGGGCGGTACGGGCTTGGCTGTCATAAACTTCATACAAGTGAGGTGCAGGCTGGCAAAGAGGGAGGTTGGGACGAATGTGATGCATGTAATAGGCGAATTTGTTGGTGCAGGATGGCGCTGGCGGCGGCGGGTCTTGAGCGGGGGTCTTGGGCAGCGGACGTGTCTTCGGTTCCAGGCACTTGCGAAGGTACGCAGCTGCAGCCCTTTCAATGACTGCTGCCTCATCAAGCTCAGTGAGCCATTCGAGGGTGCCTGAGGCAGGGGGCGCGGACTGCAAGACATGCAGCCACCGCCGGCTCCAGCAAGCTGAGCCAGCAGCGAGGTCGCCGCCCTCCCGCATGAGCTCCAGATTGTCCTTGAAGGCCCACCCCAGCACTCGGTCTTCGTCCGCCGCGCTGTTCTGCAGGCGATTCCAGAAGCGTACCAGCTGCTGTATCCAAAAGGACTGCAGCGGCTGGCGGCCCAGCTCCGCGAGCGAGATCGCTGCGGTTACTTGCTTGGGCAGCCCCTGAACCCGCCTGCAGAACCAGCGATGAACACGTTCTACTGAGGAGCAATCCGGTCGCAGCAGCACATCAACACCCCACAGCTCGCAGCCATAAGACAGCACAGGCTTGACGAACACGTCAAACAGCATGCACTGCTGCTCCACAAGGCAGGCCCCCAGCTCCCAAGCACGGCGGCGCATTGCAAACATGGCCTGCCGACCTGCCTTTGCAAGAACATCAGCACAGCTTGCAAAGCCATGCTGTTTACTTAGCTGGGAAAAGGTGAGGCCCAAGTACTTGGTGGAGCTGGCCACCTCCAGGGGCAGCCCAGCGTACTCAAAGGATTCGCCTGCCGCCAGCTTGCCATTTCCGCTGCCGCCGCCAGGCCGCATGATCATGACTTGGGTCTTCTTGGCATTCACTGTGAGTTTCTTGGCATTGCAGTAGTCCTGCAGGGCATGCAATTGGGCTTGCAGCCCAGATGCAGAGGATGAAAGCAGGAACATGTCGTCAGCAAACAACAGAGGGGGTACAGTGCGCCCTGCCAGCTGGGGCAGGGCAGCTGCATCTCCCAGCTGTTGAATGTGCCCCTCAAAGTCATCCAGAAATATGCCAAACAGCAATGGGCTCAAGGGGCAGCCCTGCTTCACTCCCAACACAGACTGGAAGCAGCCAGACAGGCCCTCCTCAGTTCTCACGCACACCGGCACATCAGCATACATGGCCTGAATGGCCTGCAGCATGGTGCCGCCAATGCCGGCACGCTGCAGCGCCGCCCACAGCAGTGGGCGGTCCACACTGTCAAACGCCTTCTCAAAGTCAACAGCACACAGGTACAGCTTCACTCCCCTGGATCGCGCGCGCTCAGCCAAGGCTCGTAGGATGAAGCAGTTGTCAACCGTGCGGTAGCCTTGGCGGAAACCGGCTTGTCCGCGGGCTCGCAGCCCTTGTGTCTCCAACCAGGTGTTGAGGCGTGTGTTGATGGCGAGGGCGTAGAGCTTGCCCAAGATGTGACCTACAGTAATGCCACGATAGTTGTTTGGGTCAGCGGTATCGCCCTTCTTATGGATGGGTGTGATGGCACCCAGCGACCATTCGGGCGGGAAGCATCCAGAGCGGAAGACAGCATTGAACAGGGCAGCCAACACAGGTGTGAGAGCATCTCTGCCCGCCTTGATTAGCACCGCTTTCAGCGGCCCAAGGCAGGCACTGCTGGAACTTAGCTTATCAAGAGCAGCGTGCACGTCGGCCACGGAGATGTCGCTGTCCAGCTCAGAGCTGGCAGTGGAGAGGGGGGTGGAGTGGCATGTGGCGGGGTTGATGGCTGGCGGGGCGGTGGTGGGCTGGGAGGAGGAGGGGACAGTGGCAGCGGATGGGGAGCAGGAGGAGATGGCGGCGGTGGGGTGGCTGGTGGTGGGGTTGGAAGTGGCTGGCACGGCGGTGGTGGGGTGGGAGGAGGAGGGGCAGACAGTGGCGGTGGGTGGGGAGCAGGAGGGGATGGCGGCAGTGGGGTGGCTGGTGGCAGGGTTGGAGGTGGCTGTGAGGGAGGCGGTGGGCTGAAAGGTGCGTTTGAGCTGAAGGTTGACAAAGTGACGCAGCCAGGTGGCTGCATCAATGGGGCTCTTGGGGTGCTCGCGCTGCCATTGCTTGAAGAACTTGCGGGCGTCGGTGCGTTGCATGTGCAGCAGAGATGAGCCTTGCTGCCGCTGCCACGCGCCAGCTTTACGCTTGCGCAGGCGAGTGTAGCGGTTGCTGATAATGCGAAGCGCCTCCTTTGCCAGGTGGCTGGGCTGGCCGCTGTTCAGGCTGGCCTGCATCTGCAGCCGGATCTGACGGCGAGTGGCTGCGCACTCTTCATCAAACCAGGGCTGGTGGCGGCGCCGCAGCTGGCCGCTGGTGCTGCCTGCTGCTTGCCGTGGGGCGGCGTTGGTTGGCGGGAACACAGCTGCTGCCGTGCCGTACAGGATGGCGTGCAGCTGGGTGGCAGCCAGCAGAGGGTCTCTGCTGGCTTCTTCGGTTAGCCGCCGAAGCTGCTCCGCTTTCGCGGGTTGTTTCAGCTCGGCAGCAAATGACGAGAGGCGGTCCGGCGTGAGCCGAAGAGGGGCGGCAAAGGTGGGCGGAGGCCCAAACCCTTCGCTTTCGGGGTCGGCGTGCTTTGCTGTGCTGCGCTGAGGAGCTGGGGACGGTACCAACTCAAGAGACAGGGCGCGATGGCCTCGGTACTCAGGGATCTCAGGCAGCACTTGCAGCTCAGCAGCCTGGGAGAGGAGAGAGGGGCTGGCGGCCATGTAGTCAACAACTGAGGAAGACTGGCCGGAGTAGCACGTAGTGCTGGCAGGTACGTCCCCATGTACTCTGCCATTGGCAATCAGCATGCCAGTGATGCAGCACAGCTGGAGTAGGGCTTTGCCCTGCTCACAGACAGCTGCTGTGCAAGTGCTTATGCGAGGCGGTGGTGCAAATGCAGACCCTTGTGCAGTGCATGGTGCCAAGTCAAGTGCAGCCTCCTCATGCAATGCAGCGTGCAACAGCTTGGAGTGATCAGCAACATCAGGCAGGCTGCCGGTATGTGCATTAATGTCACCAGCCAGCAGCACATCAGCACCAGCAGGGCAAGCCGATGCCTGAGCTACCTCATCACCAAGCAGCGTGATGTACTCCTCAACCTCAGCAGGACTCTTCAGCCCATATTTGCTGCGGTAAGGGGGGAGGTATGCAGCTGCGAGGAACAGCGGCCTTCTCAGGCAAGTGGCACTGTCAAAACGAAGCCACATGTGGTAAGGCGAGGGCGTGCTTGCAGGCTGCCACATGCTGACTGATGCATCAAAGCTCTCATGCACAAGCACAGCAATGCCACCGGACGGCCTCAAAGCACCACTACGGCACAACTGCCACAAGTGAGGCGCAGCGACAAGGCGCAGCAAAGGTCAAAGGTCAAAGGTTACAGAGCGGATTCGGAGCCAGCGAGGCTCATACACGCGTTTCGGCGGCGTAAGACATGGCAGTCGTTGATGAATGAAGCAACTCTATTCTGGTCTTGAGACAAAAAGCAGGCAATGGATGGGGGCAGGGCGGGGGAGAATACGTCTGCGTATTTGAAGCGCAGCATGTCGTAAATGGGGCAGTGGAAAACAAGGTGGGTCTCATCCTCTATGGAATTGGCAGAGGCACACTGAAGGCAAGTGCGCTCATGGGGAGGGGCCCTGATGGGCTCAGGCAGGTAACGGTCACGTTCGATACGGAGATCATGGCAACTGGTTCTAAAGCGGCTTAGGGCGGTACGGGCTTGGCTGTCATAAACTTCATACAAGTGAGGTGCAGGCTGGCAAAGAGGGAGGTTGGGACGAATGTGATGCATGTAATAGGCGAATTTGTTGGTGCAGGATGGCGCTGGCGGCGGCGGGTCTTGAGCGGGGGTCTTGGGCAGCGGACGTGTCTTCGGTTCCAGGCACTTGCGAAGGTACGCAGCTGCAGCCCTTTCAATGACTGCTGCCTCATCAAGCTCAGTGAGCCATTCGAGGGTGCCTGAGGCAGGGGGCGCGGACTGCAAGACATGCAGCCACCGCCGGCTCCAGCAAGCTGAGCCAGCAGCGAGGTCGCCGCCCTCCCGCATGAGCTCCAGATTGTCCTTGAAGGCCCACCCCAGCACTCGGTCTTCGTCCGCCGCGCTGTTCTGCAGGCGATTCCAGAAGCGTACCAGCTGCTGTATCCAAAAGGACTGCAGCGGCTGGCGGCCCAGCTCCGCGAGCGAGATCGCTGCGGTTACTTGCTTGGGCAGCCCCTGAACCCGCCTGCAGAACCAGCGATGCAGCAGCAGGCCGCGGTGGCGTGGCGCAGCTCTGGTCTGACCGGCTGCCAGCGAAAGTGACACCAGGGAGCAGCAGGCCGGCAGACGGTGTGCAGTGGGTGGCAGTCTCAGACCTGCTGCCAGCGGGACAGCGCCTGTCGGTGGGCCTGTGCTACCTGCCGCCGCGTGGAAGCGGCGGCTGCCCAGCCGACAGCAACACTTGGTGGCAGGAGTTGGAGGAGGAGGTAGCAGCGGCAGCCGGCCTGGGTCAAGTGATCTTGGCAGGGGACTTCAACGGCCACACGGGCACGGCGCCTGACTGGGAAGGTGACGAGCCAGACTGCAGCTTGCGGAGCAATGGGGACCGCACGCCGCTGAACAATCATGGTAGACGGCTGCTGCAGCTGTGTCAGACCAGTGGCCTGCGCCTGTGCAACGGCCGTAGCGTTGGCGATCCCGGCGGCGCAGCCACCAGCTTTGGCACGAAGGGAGCCGCCAAGTCAGTGGTGGACTACTTTGCGGTGAGCTGCCAACTGCTGCCATGGGTGGTGCAAATGCGGGTGCTCCAGCAGCATGCGGCAGCATACTCTGACTTTTTTTTTTTTGTTTTTTTTTTTTTTTTTTTTTTTTTTTTTTGTTTTTTTTTTTTTTCGCCGCCGAGCACGCCTCCTCCGCGCGGTCCGCAGACACGCCTGACTGGTCTCGGGGAGTGCTTTAAGCACTTGGACACACCCCGCGACTAGTCGATGGCAAGCATCCCAGCCCTATCCTCGCCCTCCTCGCCTTTCTGACCATGTCTGGTGGCCAGGGAACGCCCGGATGGCTTGCGACGCTGCAACGCCAGCGACAGCTCGTGTCGACTTTGAAAACCATCGCGTCCGTCCGCAAGGCTGCCGCCAACTACCAGCTTTCGCTGGCGCACTCCACCACCGATCTTGACAAGGCCAAGCAGGTGCTGTGCAAGCAGCTGGACGAGCTGATCAACACGGAACTGGAGAAACGGCCCCGCCGGGGCCTGCTCAAGGGGAGTGGCTTGCGCCGATCCAGCATTGCCACAACAACATCCAGCCGCCGCAGCAGCGTTAGCAGTGCAGCTCCTAGCCTGCATGCCTCCGCGGCGGCGGCGTCGGAGGGCGGCGCCTGCAAAGGCGCCGTGGGTGGGCAGGGCGGGGAGGAGCTATCAGCTACCCCCAAAGCCCTGCCCACCTCCTCCACGTCATACTGCGACGCTCTTGTGGGTGCCCTGACACCCTCGCCTGATGCTGTTCCTTCTCCGCAGGCCGCTACGGTGACGGAGATGGGGGGCGGGGCGCCAGCCCCGCAGCCTGACAGCTCAGCCGGGCAGGAGCTCGCAGCAGCCTTGCAGCGCAACCTCCTGCACGAGATGCAGATCATCAGCCTCCACAATGAACTGACGGCCGTCAAGCATGAAAACGTCAAGCTGCGGCAGCAGCTGCACGCCACAAACACCGCTGGCATGAGCAACTCCGACCGCATCTGCGCTCTAGAGAAGCAGATGCAGGAGCTGCTGGCAGCCAGCCTGCAGCAGAGCGATATGCACGACAGCATCAGCAAGCTACACAGCCGACAGGAGGAGCTGGTCCAGCGCCAGAAAGTGGACGAATGCCAACACAGTTTGGTGCTGAAAACCGAATCGGCGCTGCCAGCCCAAGGCATCACAGCCCACGTCCAGGACCTCCTGTGTCAGCAACTCAACATCGCCGTCACAGTGCTGAAGGTTCAGCCCTTGGGCAACAAGCAGCACAGCGACAGCGACAGCCAGAACCGTAAGCACGCCTACAAGGTGGGGCTCGGCAGCAGTGGGCAGCGCACGGAGGTGCTCCGCATCAAGGCCCAGGCCTTGCGGGGCACCCCATTGTCCATCGACGCTCTCCTCACGCCAGACCAGCTGGCCAGCAAACAGCGCCTCATGCCTGTGGCCAGGCAAGCTAAGTCAGCGGGACAGTCAGTACGCTGGCGGTACGGCACCCTGCTCATCAACGGCAAGCCGTACACCGGCCCAGGCAGCCTACCCACACCCGCAGAGCAGCAGCAGCAGCAGCAGCAGCAGCAGCAGCAAGCCCCAACCAATGCCAGCGATGGATACCAAACAGTACAACGCCGTCAGCGCAAGCACGCACAACAGCATCAGCCAGCCCACGGCAGCAAGAAGTCACTCTTCCCTGCCACACACCAGCAGAAGGACGGGCTCGCTATCAAGCCTGCTCCCAATGCTAACCCCAAGCCCCCACCACCAGCCAATGGCAGCAGCAAGCAGCCAGCGGCAGCACCCAAGAAAGCGGCTGCAGCCGACGGCTGCGCCGCCCCCTCACCCCCCTCTCCCACCCGCGCCTGACGGTGCGGGAGCCAGCGAGGAGCCAGGATCCTGCTATGGAACTGTGGTGGCGCCTTCATCGGCAAGGTAGCTGCCCTCCTGGGCTCCTGTGGGGATGCCGATATTGTCATTATTGTGGAAACTCATCTCGCTGACGGGGCTGTGCCATGCATCCCGGGGTACCGCTTGTGGCAGTTGTGCCGTAGTGGTGCTTTGAGGCCGTCCGGTGGCATTGCTGTGCTTGTGCATGAGAGCTTTGATGCATCAGTCAGCATGTGGCAGCCTGCAAGCACGCCCTCGCCTTACCACATGTGGCTTCGTTTTGACAGTGCCACTTGCCTGAGAAGGCCGCTGTTCCTCGCAGCTGCATACCTCCCCCCTTACCGCAGCAAATATGGGCTGAAGAGTCCTGCTGAGGTTGAGGAGTACATCACGCTGCTTGGTGATGAGGTAGCTCAGGCATCGGCTTGCCCTGCTGGTGCTGATGTGCTGCTGGCTGGTGACATTAATGCACATACCGGCAGCCTGCCTGATGTTGCTGATCACTCCAAGCTGTTGCACGCTGCATTGCATGAGGAGGCTGCACTTGACTTGGCACCATGCACTGCACAAGGGTCTGCATTTGCACCACCGCCTCGCATAAGCACTTGCACAGCAGCTGTCTGTGAGCAGGGCAAAGCCCTACTCCAGCTGTGCTGCATCACTGGCATGCTGATTGCCAATGGCAGAGTACATGGGGACGTACCTGCCAGCACTACGTGCTACTCCGGCCAGTCTTCCTCAGTTGTTGACTACATGGCCGCCAGCCCCTCTCTCCTCTCCCAGGCTGCTGAGCTGCAAGTGCTGCCTGAGATCCCTGAGTACCGAGGCCATCGCGCCCTGTCTCTTGAGTTGGTACCGTCCCCAGCTCCTCAGCGCAGCACAGCAAAGCACGCCGACCCCGAAAGCGAAGGGTTTGGGCCTCCGCCCACCTTTGCCGCCCCTCTTCGGCTCACGCCGGACCGCCTCTCGTCATTTGCTGCCGAGCTGAAACAACCCGCGAAAGCGGAGCAGCTTCGGCGGCTAACCGAAGAAGCCAGCAGAGACCCTCTGCTGGCTGCCACCCAGCTGCACGCCATCCTGTACGGCACGGCAGCAGCTGTGTTCCCGCCAACCAACGCCGCCCCACGGCAAGCAGCAGGCAGCACCAGCGGCCAGCTGCGGCGCCGCCACCAGCCCTGGTTTGATGAAGAGTGCGCAGCCACTCGCCGTCAGATCCGGCTGCAGATGCAGGCCAGCCTGAACAGCGGCCAGCCCAGCCACCTGGCAAAGGAGGCGCTTCGCATTATCAGCAACCGCTACACTCGCCTGCGCAAGCGTAAAGCTGGCGCGTGGCAGCGGCAGCAAGGCTCATCTCTGCTGCACATGCAACGCACCGACGCCCGCAAGTTCTTCAAGCAATGGCAGCGCGAGCACCCCAAGAGCCCCATTGATGCAGCCACCTGGCTGCGTCACTTTGTCAACCTTCAGCTCAAACGCACCTTTCAGCCCACCGCCTCCCTCACAGCCACCTCCAACCCTGCCACCAGCCACCCCACTGCCGCCATCCCCTCCTGCTCCCCACCCACCGCCACTGTCTGCCCCTCCTCCTCCCACCCCACCACCGCCGTGCCAGCCACTTCCAACCCCACCACCAGCCACCCCACCGCCGCCATCTCCTCCTGCTCCCCATCCGCTGCCACTGTCCCCTCCTCCTCCCAGCCCACCACCGCCCCGCCAGCCATCAACCCCGCCACATGCCACTCCACCCCCCTCTCCACTGCCAGCTCTGAGCTGGACAGCGACATCTCCGTGGCCGACGTGCACGCTGCTCTTGATAAGCTAAGTTCCAGCAGTGCCTGCCTTGGGCCGCTGAAAGCGGTGCTAATCAAGGCGGGCAGAGATGCTCTCACACCTGTGTTGGCTGCCCTGTTCAATGCTGTCTTCCGCTCTGGATGCTTCCCGCCCGAATGGTCGCTGGGTGCCATCACACCCATCCATAAGAAGGGCGATACCGCTGACCCAAACAACTATCGTGGCATTACTGTAGGTCACATCTTGGGCAAGCTCTACGCCCTCGCCATCAACACACGCCTCAACACCTGGTTGGAGACACAAGGGCTGCGAGCCCGCGGACAAGCCGGTTTCCGCCAAGGCTACCGCACGGTTGACAACTGCTTCATCCTACGAGCCTTGGCTGAGCGCGCGCGATCCAGGGGAGTGAAGCTGTACCTGTGTGCTGTTGACTTTGAGAAGGCGTTTGACAGTGTGGACCGCCCACTGCTGTGGGCGGCGCTGCAGCGTGCCGGCATTGGCGGCACCATGCTGCAGGCCATTCAGGCCATGTATGCTGATGTGCCGGTGTGCGTGAGAACTGAGGAGGGCCTGTCTGGCTGCTTCCAGTCTGTGTTGGGAGTGAAGCAGGGCTGCCCCTTGAGCCCATTGCTGTTTGGCATATTTCTGGATGACTTTGAGGGGCACATTCAACAGCTGGGAGATGCAGCTGCCCTGCCCCAGCTGGCAGGGCGCACTGTACCCCCTCTGTTGTTTGCTGACGACATGTTCCTGCTTTCATCCTCTGCATCTGGGCTGCAAGCCCAATTGCATGCCCTGCAGGACTACTGCAATGCCAAGAAACTCACAGTGAATGCCAAGAAGACCCAAGTCATGATCATGCGGCCTGGCGGCGGCAGCGGAAATGGCAAGCTGGCGGCAGGCGAATCCTTTGAGTACGCTGGGCTGCCCCTGGAGGTGGCCAGCTCCACCAAGTACTTGGGCCTCACCTTTTCCCAGCTAAGTAAACAGCATGGCTTTGCAAGCTGTGCTGATGTTCTTGCAAAGGCAGGTCGGCAGGCCATGTTTGCAATGCGCCGCCGTGCTTGGGAGCTGGGGGCCTGCCTTGTGGAGCAGCAGTGCATGCTGTTTGACGTGTTCGTCAAGCCTGTGCTGTCTTATGGCTGCGAGCTGTGGGGTGTTGATGTGCTGCTGCGACCGGATTGCTCCTCAGTAGAACGTGTTCATCGCTGGTTCTGCAGGCGGGTTCAGGGGCTGCCCAAGCAAGTAACCGCAGCGATCTCGCTCGCGGAGCTGGGCCGCCAGCCGCTGCAGTCCTTTTGGATACAGCAGCTGGTACGCTTCTGGAATCGCCTGCAGAACAGCGCGGCGGACGAAGACCGAGTGCTGGGGTGGGCCTTCAAGGACAATCTGGAGCTCATGCGGGAGGGCGGCGACCTCGCTGCTGGCTCAGCTTGCTGGAGCCGGCGGTGGCTGCATGTCTTGCAGTCCGCGCCCCCTGCCTCAGGCACCCTCGAATGGCTCACTGAGCTTGATGAGGCAGCAGTCATTGAAAGGGCTGCAGCTGCGTACCTTCGCAAGTGCCTGGAACCGAAGACACGTCCGCTGCCCAAGACCCCCGCTCAAGACCCGCCGCCGCCAGCGCCATCCTGCACCAACAAAATCGCCTATTACATGCATCACATTCGTCCCAACCTCCCTCTTTGCCAGCCTGCACCTCACTTGTATGAAGTTTATGACAGCCAAGCCCGTACCGCCCTAAGCCGCTTTAGAACCAGTTGCCATGATCTCCGTATCGAACGTGACCGTTACCTGCCTGAGCCCATCAGGGCCCCTCCCCATGAGCGCACTTGCCTTCAGTGTGCCTCTGCCAATTCCATAGAGGATGAGACCCACCTTGTTTTCCACTGCCCCATTTTTGACATGCTGCGCTTCAAATACGCAGACTTATTCTCCCCCGCCCTGCCCCCATCCATTGCCTGCTTTTTGTCTCAAGACCAGAATAGAGTTGCTTCATTCATCAACGACTGCCATGTCTTACGCCGCCGAAACGCGTGTATGAGCCTCGCTGGCTCCGAATCCGCTCTGTAACCTTTGACCTTTACATGTTACGGAAACGCAAGTACACCTTGCTGCAGTCCCCCTCCCAACGCCGTATCATGCCGGTGTCAGCACGGTCAGGGCTCGGGTGGGACCAGCTCGACTGCACCAAAAGCGCCAACCCGAATGTGTGTGTGTGTGTTACATGTTACGGAAACGCAAGTGCACCTTGCTGCAGTCCCCCTCCCAACGCCGTATCATGCCGGTGTCAGCACGGTCAGGGCTCGGGTGGGACCAACTCGACTCGCCAAGAGGGCACAAGAGCTCAGTGGAGCGTCCACTCATAAGTTCGCCTATCGCCAGTCGCCAAGCCGTCATCGCCGCGCGTGCCGTCCCGGACCCGGCTAGTGTCTCGGCCGAGGTCCGAACCCGCGTCCCTTGCGGCAACGGGCCCAGCGCCTTATTTAACGGCGCGGCCAACGACGGCGGTGAGAGTGTTTGTGTGTTGGCAGGCGATCAACATCCCATTTATAGGCTGATAATGGTGCACCGGGTAATTAACCTTCGGGTTGGCGCCGTCGTTGGCCGCGACGTTAAATAAGGCGCTGGGCCCGTTGCCACAAGGGACGCGGGTTCGGACCTCGGCCGAGACACTAGCCGGGTCCGGGACGGCACGCGCGGCGATGACGGCTTGGCGGCTGGCGATAGGCGAACTTATGAGTGGACGCTCCACTGAGCTCTTGTGCCCTCTTGGCGAGTCGAGTTGGTCCCACCCGAGCCCTGACCGTGCTGACACCGGCATGATACGGCGTTGGGAGCGGGACTGCAGCAAGGTGTACTTGCGTTTCCGTAACATGTAACACACACACACACACTCTCACCGCCACCGCCCCGCCGCCACCGCTCGCCGCGCCGCCACCGACAAACTGCAACCGCTGCAGCGCTGACCACAGGCTGCGCCCGTTGATGCCACTGGGGTCATTGGGCACCTGCGACCCCGGCACAGCATGTGGACTGTCGAATCAATGCAAACGGCCACACAAACACTCTCACCGCCACCGCCCCGCCGCCACCGCTCGCCGCGCCGCCACCGACAAACTGCAACCGCTGCAGCGCTGACCACAGGCTGCGCCCGTTGATGCCACTGGGGTCATTGGGCACCTGCGACCCCGGCACAGCATGTGGACTGTCAAATCAATGCAAACGGCCACACAAACACTCTCACCGCCACCGCCCCGCCGCCACCGCTCGCCGCGCCGCCACCGACAAACTGCAACCGCTGCAGCGCTGACCACAGGCTGCGCCCGTTGATGCCACTGGGGTCATTGGGCACCTGCGACCCCGGCACAGCATGTGGACTGTCAAATCAATGCAAACGGCCACACAAACACTCTCACCGCCACCGCCCCGCCGCCACCGCTCGCCGCGCCGCCACCGACAAACTGCAACCGCTGCAGCGCTGACCACAGGCTGCGCCCGTTGATGCCACTGGGGTCATTGGGCACCTGCGACCCCGGCACAGCATGTGGACTGTCCAATCAATGCAAACGGCCACACAAACACTCTCACCGCCACCGCCCCGCCGCCACCGCTCGCCGCGCCGCCACCGACAAACTGCAACCGCTGCAGCGCTGACCACAGGCTGCGCCCGTTGATGCCACTGGGGTCATTGGGCACCTGCGACCCCGGCACAGCATGTGGACTGTCCAATCAATGCAAACGGCCACACAAAACACTCTCACCGCCACCGCCCCGCCGCCACCGCTCGCCGCGCCGCCACCGACAAACTGCAACCGCTGCAGCGCTGACCACAGGCTGCGCCCGTTGATGCCACTGGGGTCATTGGGCACCTGCGACCCCGGCACAGCATGTGGACTGTCCAATCAATGCAAACGGCCACACAAAACACTCTCACCGCCACCGCCCCGCCGCCACCGCTCGCCGCGCCGCCACCGACAAACTGCAACCGCTGCAGCGCTGACCACAGGCTGCGCCCGTTGATGCCACTGGGGTCATTGGGCACCTGCGACCCCGGCACAGCATGTGGACTGTCAAATCAATGCAAACGGCCACACAAAACACTCTCACCGCCACCGCCCCGCCGCCACCGCTCGCCGCGCCGCCACCGACAAACTGCAACCGCTGCAGCGCTGACCACAGGCTGCGCCCGTTGATGCCACTGGGGTCATTGGGCACCTGCGACCCCGGCACAGCATGTGGACTGTCCAATCAATGCAAACGGCCACACAAAACACTCTCACCGCCACCGCCCCGCCGCCACCGCTCGCCGCGCCGCCACCGACAAACTGCAACCGCTGCAGCGCTGACCACAGGCTGCGCCCGTTGATGCCACTGGGGTCATTGGGCACCTGCGACCCCGGCACAGCATGTGGACTGTCAAATCAATGCAAACGGCCACACAAACACTCTCACCGCCACCGCCCCGCCGCCACCGCTCGCCGCGCCGCCACCGACAAACTGCAACCGCTGCAGCGCTGACCACAGGCTGCGCCCGTTGATGCCACTGGGGTCATTGGGCACCTGCGACCCCGGCACAGCATGTGGACTGTCCAATCAATGCAAACGGCCACACAAACACTCTCACCGCCACCGCCCCGCCGCCACCGCTCGCCGCGCCGCCACCGACAAACTGCAACCGCTGCAGCGCTGACCACAGGCTGCGCCCGTTGATGCCACTGGGGTCATTGGGCACCTGCGACCCCGGCACAGCATGTGGACTGTCCAATCAATGCAAACGGCCACACAAACACTCTCACCGCCACCGCCCCGCCGCCACCGCTCGCCGCGCCGCCACCGACAAACTGCAACCGCTGCAGCGCTGACCACAGGCTGCGCCCGTTGATGCCACTGGGGTCATTGGGCACCTGCGACCCCGGCACAGCATGTGGACTGTCAAATCAATGCAAACGGCCACACAAACACTCTCACCGCCACCGCCCCGCCGCCACCGCTCGCCGCGCCGCCACCGACAAACTGCAACCGCTGCAGCGCTGACCACAGGCTGCGCCCGTTGATGCCACTGGGGTCATTGGGCACCTGCGACCCCGGCACAGCATGTGGACTGTCCAATCAATGCAAACGGCCACACAAACACTCTCACCGCCACCGTCCCGCCGCCACCGCTCGCCGCGCCGCCACCGACAAACTGCAACCGCTGCAGCGCTGACCACAGGCTGCGCCCGTTGATGCCACTGGGGTCATTGGGCACCTGCGACCCCGGCACAGCATGTGGACTGTCCAATCAATGCAAACGGCCACACAAACACTCTCACCGCCACCGCCCCGCCGCCACCGCTCGCCGCGCCGCCACCGACAAACTGCAACCGCTGCAGCGCTGACCACAGGCTGCGCCCGTTGATGCCACTGGGGTCATTGGGCACCTGCGACCCCGGCACAGCATGTGGACTGTCAAATCAATGCAAACGGCCACACAAACACTCTCACCGCCACCGCCCCGCCGCCACCGCTCGCCGCGCCGCCACCGACAAACTGCAACCGCTGCAGCGCTGACCACAGGCTGCGCCCGTTGATGCCACTGGGGTCATTGGGCACCTGCGACCCCGGCACAGCATGTGGACTGTCCAATCAATGCAAACGGCCACACAAACACTCTCACCGCCACCGTCCCGCCGCCACCGCTCGCCGCGCCGCCACCGACAAACTGCAACCGCTGCAGCGCTGACCACAGGCTGCGCCCGTTGATGCCACTGGGGTCATTGGGCACCTGCGACCCCGGCACAGCATGTGGACTGTCCAATCAATGCAAACGGCCACACAAACACTCTCACCGCCACCGCCCCGCCGCCACCGCTCGCCGCGCCGCCACCGACAAACTGCAACCGCTGCAGCGCTGACCACAGGCTGCGCCCGTTGATGCCACTGGGGTCATTGGGCACCTGCGACCCCGGCACAGCATGTGGACTGTCCAATCAATGCAAACGGCCACACAAACACTCTCACCGCCACCGTCCCGCCGCCACCGCTCGCCGCGCCGCCACCGACAAACTGCAACCGCTGCAGCGCTGACCACAGGCTGCGCCCGTTGATGCCACTGGGGTCATTGGGCACCTGCGACCCCGGCACAGCATGTGGACTGTCCAATCAATGCAAACGGCCACACAAACACTCTCACCGCCGCCGCCCCGCCGCCACCGCTCGCCGCGCCGCCACCGACAAACTGCAACCGCTGCAGCGCTGACCACAGGCTGCGCCCGTTGATGCCACTGGGGTCATTGGGCACCTGCGACCCCGGCACAGCATGTGGACTGTCAAATCAATGCAAACGGCCACACAAACACTCTCACCGCCACCGCCCCGCCGCCACCGCTCGCCGCGCCGCCACCGACAAACTGCAACCGCTGCAGCGCTGACCACAGGCTGCGCCCGTTGATGCCACTGGGGTCATTGGGCACCTGCGACCCCGGCACAGCATGTGGACTGTCCAATCAATGCAAACGGCCACACAAACACTCTCACCGCCACCGCCCCGCCGCCACCGCTCGCCGCGCCGCCACCGACAAACTGCAACCGCTGCAGCGCTGACCACAGGCTGCGCCCGTTGATGCCACTGGGGTCATTGGGCACCTGCGACCCCGGCACAGCATGTGGACTGTCCAATCAATGCAAACGGCCACACAAACACTCTCACCGCCACCGCCCCGCCGCCACCGCTCGCCGCGCCGCCACCGACAAACTGCAACCGCTGCAGCGCTGACCACAGGCTGCGCCCGTTGATGCCACTGGGGTCATTGGGCACCTGCGACCCCGGCACAGCATGTGGACTGTCCAATCAATGCAAACGGCCACACAAACACTCTCACCGCCACCGCCCCGCCGCCACCGCTCGCCGCGCCGCCACCGACAAACTGCAACCGCTGCAGCGCTGACCACAGGCTGCGCCCGTTGATGCCACTGGGGTCATTGGGCACCTGCGACCCCGGCACAGCATGTGGACTGTCCAATCAATGCAAACGGCCACACAAACACTCTCACCGCCACCGCCCCGCCGCCACCTGTTGGTAGTATGACGTGATTACACCGACCGGAACGCTAGCCGCTACAAAAGAAGGGTGCACGAAGAATAATGTGCACAGCAACAGCCAGCTTTTATAGGCTGTGGTGACAAAGGATTATGCTCAGATCAGCAGAGGTTAATCATGGGCTCACTAAAGGGATGACACAAAGGGTGTTGTAAAGAGGTGTGCGGGTGACGTACGCATGCGGTAAGAGGAACGGTGTGAGGCATCGTCAGCCAAAGAGGGTTGCTGTGCATCATGAGAAGCGTGTGTGCATGCATGAGGAATGTGCAGGGTGCAGGGGAACAGGAATAAAAAAAGCATGCAGGTAAGTAGGCTGGACAGCTGGTCGCTGCCGCGTAGCTGCCAGCAGGCAGGGCGCTGCACTGCCGTTCAACACTCCCACGCAGACTGCTTAGCTGCATGAAGTGACGCCCATTGCTGCTCGGCAGAATTGGAACTTGGTGACTGGGACAGGCTTGGTCAGTGCATCAGCCACCATGTGATCAGTCTTGGTATAGGTGAAGGTGACTTCCTTGCGAGCGACACGCTCCCGGGCAAAGTGGTAGATGACGTCGATGTGCTTGGAACGCATGGAGAAGACGGGGTGCTTGAGGAGCTTGATGGCACTCTGGCTGTCAGCTTGAATGGTGGTTATGCCGCTGTCGATGTGCAGGTCGCTGAGCAGCTTGCTGATCCACAGCGATTCCTTGATGGCTGCTGCTGCCGCCATGTACTCTGCCTCGGTGGTTGATGCTGCAACTGTCTGCTGCAGCCTGCTGCTCCAGCTGACTGCCCCGCCGTTGAGAATAAAGACATAGGCTGTGGTTGAGCGGCGGGTGTCGATGTCGCCTGCATAATCAGCGTCGCAGTATGCTGCCAGTCCAGGGCTGGCGCTGCCAAAGCTGATGCCGTAGTTTGCTGTGCCGGAAAGGTAGCGCAGCACTCCCTTTGCTGCCTGCCAGTGCACAGCTGTTGGATTGGCCATGTAGCGGGCGAGAGCTCCCACGGCTTGAGAGAGGTCCGGCCGCGTGCAGACTGAGAGGTACATCAGGCTGCCGATGAGCTGTGGGTAGCCGTGGTGCTGCCGGTCCAGGGGATCGCCGTCCTTGGTAAGCTTGATTGCCGTGCTGAGCGGTGTGCTGGCTAACCTGACTGCCGTCATGCTGTGCTTGGCCAGCAGGTCGGCTGTCAGGCGGGTCTGTGCCAGCTTGATTGTGCGACGGGCACGGTCCCTGATAATATCCATGCCCAGAAAGTATGCTGCCTCCCCCAGGTCACGGGCATCAAATGCACGCATGAGCTGCTGCTTTATGCGCTGCAGCTCACCCAGGTCAGAGGCGAAGATCAGGATGTCGTCGACGTAGGTGAGGAGGTAGGAGGGTGTGGCGGTGATGGCGCTGCTGATGAACAGGCCAGCGTCGGCTGAAGAAGGGAGGAAGCCTTGAGACTCCAGCTCAGTCTTGAGGGTGACGTGCCAGGCGCGTGGTGCTTGCTTCAGGCCGTAAAGCGCCTTGTGCAGGTGACAGGCCAGCTGGCTGCTGCCCTGCTCGTAGCCGGGTGGCTGCTGGATGTAGACATCTTCTTCCAGCTCGCCATTGAGGAACGCCGTCTTGATGTCCAGCTGGTGGATGTGCAGATCTGCTGCTGCAGCTTTGGCCAGCAGGGCTCTTAGCGTGGCATACTTGCTGACGGGGGCAAACACCTCATCATAGTCAATGCCCTCACGCTGCCGAAAGCCCTTGGCCACCAGCCGAGCCTTGTAGCGCTCCACGCGCCCGCTGCTGTCGCGCTTGATTTTGAACGCCCACTTAACGGGGATTGGGTTGACGCCAGCTGGGGTCTGCTCCAACGTCCAGGTGCCGTTGGCTGCCAGTGCTGCCATCTCCTCGTCCATCGCCAGCTGCCACTCTGCTGCCTGCTCGGAGCTGAGAGCCTCGCTGACGGTGGTGGGCTCGCTGATGCTGGCCAGGTTGGCACGCCCAGTGATGCGGTAAGCGTCATCCTGCCAGAGGTGAGCAGGCCGCTGTGCTGCCGCTCTGGTGGGTCGTTGTGCTGGCGGATTATCTGCAGGTACAGGTGGGACAAGCGGGACAGGCGGAGCCAGCAGAGGAGGCTGCTCCTGCTCCTCCAGCTGTGCTGCTCCCACGCTGTCACTGTCTGCTGCATCGTCATTGATGCTGACGACCTCATGAGGAGGCCTGCTGATCGGCTGTGGCAGTATGTTGCTGCTGCTGCTGCTGTTGCTGTCAGTCTCACTGAATATGACGTCTCGGGAGATGACGGTGTCGCCAGAATCCAGCAAGATCTTGTAGCCCTTGGTGCCAGAGGGGTAGCCGATGAAGCGTCCAGGCTGGCTGACGCTCTCCAGCTTGTTCCGCAGTTGCTTGGGGGTGAGAGCATAGGCGCGAGCTCCAAAGGTGCGCAAGTGGGAGACATCAGGCTTGCTGCCGTAAAACAGCTCCCACGGCGTCAGCTCGCGGCCCTTCACGGGGGACCGGTTCCTGATGTAGCTGGCTGTCACCACTGCCTCTGCCCACGTGCTCTTGGGCAGGCCAGACTCAGCCAGCATGGGGCGCACCTTCTCGATCAGGGTGCGGTTGAGACGCTCTGCTGCGCCGTTTTGCTCAGGTGTGTAGCGGTTGGTGGTCTGCATGTGGATGCCCTTGTCGCAGTAGAAGCGCTCCAGCTTGTGGTTGAGGTACTCAGTGCCGTTGTCAGATCTGACGCTCTTCACTCGGTTGCCGGTCTGGTTCTCCAGCAGGGTGATAGTGTCAATGACGGTTTGCGCGACGTCAGACTTGCGTGCCAGCGGGATGACAATGGAGAGGCGTGAGTAGTCATCAAGGAGGGTGAGGAAGTAGTTGTTGCCGCCGCTGGAGGTGATGGGCAGGGGACCGCATACATCCGTGTGCAGCAGCTGCAGGGGCCTGCTGCTGCTGGTACCCGAGGCTGTGAATGGGAGGCGGTGCTGCTTGCCCAGCACACAGGCCTCACACAGGCTGCCCTCGCCTGCAGCCTGGAACTCAGTGGTGGTGGTGTGGATGCCGGTGACCATGTTGGAGGACTTGAGCTTGGACAGGCCTCCAAAGCCCAGGTGCGCATAACGTTTGTGCCAAAGGAGCGGCGTCTCCTTGGCGGTGTGAGCCAGCAGCGGTGGGGTCTTCATTGCGCTGTGTGCCGACTGCTGTTGCTGCTCTGGGGTGATCCAGCCATCGAGGTAGTAGATGCTGTCGCCATTGCAGGAGGTTGATGCCAGCTTGGCTGCGTTGCGCCAGATCTCGCAGGCGGTGGAGGTGAACTTGAAATCCAGGCCGTTGTTAGTGGCGTGGCGCACAGAGATCAAGTTCTCAGTGGCCTCAGGAATGTGCAGCACATCCCGCAGGAGAAACGATGCCTCTGGCGCATGCAGCAGGACGTCACCCACTGCTGCTGCCTTGCCTGTGCCACCGTTGCCGAAGGTGATGGTGATGTCTGGTGCGGGACGCTTGTTCATCAGTGCGCTGCCGTCAGGTGTCATGTGCCTGGATGCTCCCGTGTCGAGTACCCAGCGAGCAGGCTGGCTGGTACTGCTGATGCCGCAGCTCACTGCTGCTGGCGATGTGTGTGCTGCCAATGCGATGGCGCCGTGCTGCCGCTGCTGCTGGCGGCAATTCTGCTGCTGCTGATGCTGCCCGCGCTGATTGCGCCGCTGCGAGTCGTCACGCTGCTTGGTGCGGCAATCGCGCTGAATGTGGCCTGGTCTGCCACAGTAGTAGCAAGTCTTCTGGTGGCTGCTGCCGTTTGGCCGTGGTGTGCTGTTGAAGCCGGTGCTTCCGCTGAAGCCGGGGTTGCGGCTGGAGCCTGTGCCGTTGCCTGGCCGTGAGCGCCGTCTCGTCGCGTCGCTGCGTCATCTGCTCCTTCTGCTCAACGTGCAGCAACTTGGGCAGGATATCTGTTAGCGTCATGTCATTTTCGCTGGTGGTCGACAGCACAGTGATGACGGTGCTGTAGGCGGCAGGCAGGCCGGCTAACACTGCCCATGCCACATCCTGGTCAGCCACAGGGTGCCCAGCTGCCCTTAGCTGGGTTTGGAGGTCTTGTGCTCGTGAGAAGAACTTGGTGAGCGGTTCATTTGGCATCATCTTGAGTAGAGTGAGCTCCTGGCGTAGCTGTAGCTTGCGTGCGTTGCTCTTGGCCTGATAAACTTGCTGGAGGTGCGTCCAGGCTCCTTTGGCAGTATCGTACCGCTCCAGCGTGGACAAGTGGTGCTCCTTGACGTGCAGGCCGATCTGGGCCAGCGCCTTCTGGTCGATTTCGCGGCTGACATCATCAATTTCGATGGCCGCCCAAAGTCCCTTGCTGACAAGCAAGTACTTCATCCGAGTCTTCCACGTTGCGTAGTTGTCAACATCGAGCCGCTCAACGATGGGCTTGTCGACTTCATGAGCCATGGCCGCTGCTGGACCGCGTGGGATCACAAAAGGTTTCTCACTCGGGATTACGCAGGTGAGCTAGGGCCCATAACCTGTTGGTAGTATGACGTGATTACACCGACCGGAACGCTAGCCGCTACAAAAGAAGGGTGCACGAAGAATAATGTGCACAGCAACAGCCAGCTTTTATAGGCTGTGGTGACAAAGGATTATGCTCAGATCAGCAGAGGTTAATCATGGGCTCACTAAAGGGATGACACAAAGGGTGTTGTAAAGAGGTGTGCGGGTGACGTACGCATGCGGTAAGAGGAACGGTGTGAGGCATCGTCAGCCAAAGAGGGTTGCTGTGCATCATGAGAAGCGTGTGTGCATGCATGAGGAATGTGCAGGGTGCAGGGGAACAGGAATAAAAAAAGCATGCAGGTAAGTAGGCTGGACAGCTGGTCGCTGCCGCGTAGCTGCCAGCAGGCAGGGCGCTGCACTGCCGTTCAACACCACCGCTCGCCGCGCCGCCACCGACAAACTGCAACCGCTGCAGCGCTGACCACAGGCTGCGCCCGTTGATGCCACTGGGGTCATTGGGCACCTGCGACCCCGGCACAGCATGTGGACTGCCGAATTAATGCAAACGGCCACACAAACACTCTCACCGCCACCGCCCCGCCGCCACCGCTCGCCGCGCCGCCACCGACAAACTGCAACCGCTGCAGCGCTGACCACAGGCTGCGCCCGTTGATGCCACTGGGGTCATTGGGCACCTGCGACCCCGGCACAGCATGTGGACTGTCCAATCAATGCAAACGGCCACACAAACACTCTCACCGCCACCGCCCCGCCGCCACCGCTCGCCGCGCCGCCACCGACAAACTGCAACCGCTGCAGCGCTGACCACAGGCTGCGCCCGTTGATGCCACTGGGGTCATTGGGCACCTGCGACCCCGGCACAGCATGTGGACTGTCAAATCAATGCAAACGGCCACACAAACACTCTCACCGCCACCGCCGCGCCGCCACCGACAAACTGCAACCGCTGCAGCGCTGACCACAGGCTGCGCCCGTTGATGCCACTGGGGTCATTGGGCACCTGCGACCCCGGCACAGCATGTGGACTGTCCAATCAATGCAAACGGCCACACAAACACTCTCACCGCCACCGCCCCGCCGCCACCGCTCGCCGCGCCGCCACCGACAAACTGCAACCGTTGCAGCGCTGACCACAGGCTGCGCCCGTTGATGCCACTGGGGTCATTGGGCACCTGCGACCCCGGCACAGCATGTGGACTGTCAAATCAATGCAAACGGCCACACAAACACTCTCACCGCCACCGCCGCGCCGCCACCGACAAACTGCAACCGCTGCAGCGCTGACCACAGGCTGCGCCCGTTGATGCCACTGGGGTCATTGGGCACCTGCGACCCCGGCACAGCATGTGGACTGTCCAATCAATGCAAACGGCCACACAAACACTCTCACCGCCACCGCCCCGCCGCCACCGCTCGCCGCGCCGCCACCGACAAACTGCAACCGTTGCAGCGCTGACCACAGGCTGCGCCCGTTGATGCCACTGGGGTCATTGGGCACCTGCGACCCCGGCACAGCATGTGGACTGTTCTATCAATGCAAACGGCCACACAAACACTCTCACCGCCACCGCCCCGCCGCCACCGCTCGCCGCGCCGCCACCGACAAACTGCAACCGCTGCAGCGCTGACCACAGGCTGCGCCCGTTGATGCCACTGGGATCATTGGGCACCTGCGACCCCGGCACAGCATGTGGACTGTCCAATCAATGCAAACGGCCACAAAAACACTCTCACCGCCACCGCCCCGAGGTGACGCACGTACCCTGTGTGTGACGCCCATTGCTGCTCGGCAGAATTGGAACTTGGTGACTGGGACAGGCTTGGTCAGTGCATCAGCTACCATGTGATCAGTCTTGGTGTAGGCGAAGGTGACTTCCTTGCGAGCGACACGCTCCCGGGCAAAGTGGTAGATGACGTCGATGTGCTTGGAACGCATGGAGAAGACGGGGTGCTTGAGGAGCTTGATGGCACTCTGGCTGTCAGCTTGAATGGTGGTTATGCCGCTGTCGATGTGCAGGTCGCTGAGCAGCTTGCTGATCCACAGCGATTCCTTGATGGCTGCTGCTGCCGCCATGTACTCTGCCTCGGTGGTTGATGCTGCAACTGTTTGCTGCAGCCTGCTGCTCCAGCTGACTGCCCCGCCGTTGAGAATAAAGACATAGGCTGTGGTTGAGCGGCGAGTGTCGATGTCGCCTGCATAATCAGCGTCGCAGTATGCTGCCAGTCCAGGGCTGGCGCTGCCAAAGCTGATGCCGTAGTTTGCTGTGCCGGAAAGGTAGCGCAGCACTCCCTTTGCTGCCTGCCAGTGCACAGCTGTTGGATTGGCCATGTAGCGGGCGAGAGCTCCCACGGCTTGAGAGAGGTCCGGCCGCGTGCAGACTGAGAGGTACATCAGGCTGCCGATGAGCTGTGGGTAGCCGTGGTGCTGCCGGTCCAGGGGATCGCCGTCCTTGGTAAGCTTGATTGCCGTGCTGAGCGGTGTGCTGGCTAACCTGACTGCCGTCATGCTGTGCTTGGCCAGCAGGTCGGCTGTCAGGCGGGTCTGTGCCAGCTTGATTGTGCGACGGGCACGGTCCCTGATAATATCCATGCCCAGAAAGTATGCTGCCTCCCCCAGGTCACGGGCATCAAATGCACGCATGAGCTGCTGCTTTATGCGCTGCAGCTCACCCAGGTCAGAGGCGAAGATCAGGATGTCGTCGACGTAGGTGAGGAGGTAGGAGGGTGTGGCGGTGATGGCGCTGCTGATGAACAGGCCAGCGTCGGCTGAAGAAGGGAGGAAGCCTTGAGACTCCAGCTCAGTCTTGAGGGTGACGTGCCAGGCGCGTGGTGCTTGCTTCAGGCCGTAAAGCGCCTTGTGCAGGTGACAGGCCAGCTGGCTGCTGCCCTGCTCGTAGCCGGGTGGCTGCTGGATGTAGACATCTTCATCCAGCTCGCCATTGAGGAACGCCGTCTTGATGTCCAGCTGGTGGATGTGCAGATCTGCTGCTGCAGCTTTGGCCAGCAGGGCTCTTAGCGTGGCATACTTGCTGACGGGGGCAAACACCTCATCATAGTCAATGCCCTCACGCTGCCGAAAGCCCTTGGCCACCAGCCGAGCCTTGTAGCGCTCCACGCGCCCGCTGCTGTCGCGCTTGATTTTGAACACCCACTTAACTGGGATTGGGTTGACGCCAGCTGGGGTCTGCTCCAACGTCCAGGTGCCGTTGGCTGCCAGTGCTGCCATCTCCTCGTCCATCGCCAGCTGCCACTCTGCTGCCTGCTCGGAGCTGAGAGCCTCGCTGACGGTGGTGGGCTCGCTGATGCTGGCCAGGTTGGCACGCCCAGTGATGCGGTAAGCGTCATCCTGCCAGAGGTGAGCAGGCCGCTGTGCTGCCGCTCTGGTGGGTCGTTGTGCTGGCGGATTATCTGCAGGTACAGGTGGGACAAGCGGGACAGGCGGAGCCAGCAGAGGAGGCTGCTCCTGCTCCTCCAGCTGTGCTGCTCCCACGCTGTCACTGTCTGCTGCATCGTCATTGATGCTGACGACCTCATGAGGAGGCCTGATGATCGGCTGTGGCAGTATGTTGCTGCTGCTGCTGCTGTTGCCGTCAGTCTCACTGAATATGACGTCTCGGGAGATGACGGTGTCGCCAGAATCCAGCAAGATCTTGTAGCCCTTGGTGCCAGAGGGGTAGCCGATGAAGCGTCCAGGCTGGCTGACGCTCTCCAGCTTGTTCCGCAGTTGCTTGGGGGTGAGAGCATAGGCGCGAGCTCCAAAGGTGCGCAAGTGGGAGACATCAGGCTTGCTGCCGTAAAACAGCTCCCACGGCGTCAGCTCGCGGCCCTTCTCGATCAGGGTGCGGTTGAGACGCTCTGCTGCGCCGTTTTGCTCAGGTGTGTAGCGGTTGGTGGTCTGCATGTGGATGCCCTTGTCGCAGTAGAAGCGCTCCAGCTTGTGGTTGAGGTACTCAGTGCCGTTGTCAGATCTGACGCTCTTCACTCGGTTGCCGGTCTGGTTCTCCAGCAGGGTGATAGTGTCAATGACGGTTTGCGCGACGTCAGACTTGCGTGCCAGCGGGATGACAATGGAGAGGCGTGAGTAGTCATCAAGGAGGGTGAGGAAGTAGTTGTTGCCGCCGCTGGAGGTGATGGGCAGGGGACCGCATACATCCGTGTGCAGCAGCTGCAGGGGCCTGCTGCTGCTGGTACCCGAGGCTGTGAATGGGAGGCGGTGCTGCTTGCCCAGCACACAGGCCTCACACAGGCTGCCCTCGCCTGCAGCCTGGAACTCAGTGGTGGTGGTGTGGATGCCGGTGACCATGTTGGAGGACTTGAGCTTGGACAGGCCTCCAAAGCCCAGGTGCGCATAACGTTTGTGCCAAAGGAGCGGCGTCTCCTTGGCGGTGTGAGCCAGCAGCGGTGGGGTCTTCATTGCGCTGTGTGCCGACTGCTGTTGCTGCTCTGGGGTGATCCAGCCATCGAGGTAGTAGATGCTGTCGCCATTGCAGGAGGTTGATGCCAGCTTGGCTGCGTTGCGCCAGATCTCGCAGGCGGTGGAGGTGAACTTGAAATCCAGGCCGTTGTTAGTGGCGTGGCGCACAGAGATCAAGTTCTCAGTGGCCTCAGGAATGTGCAGCACATCCCGCAGGAGAAACGATGCCTCTGGCGCATGCAGCAGGACGTCACCCACTGCTGCTGCCTTGCCTGTGCCACCGTTGCCGAAGGTGATGGTGATGTCTGGTGCGGGACGCTTGTTCATCAGTGCGCTGCCGTCAGGTGTCATGTGCCTGGATGCTCCCGTGTCGAGTACCCAGCGAGCAGGCTGGCTGGTACTGCTGATGCCGCAGCTCACTGCTGCTGGCGATGTGTGTGCTGCCAATGCGATGGCGCCGTGCTGCCGCTGCTGCTGGCGGCAATTCTGCTGCTGCTGATGCTGCTCGCGCTGATTGCGCCGCTGCGAGTCGTCACGCTGCTTGGTGCGGCAATCGCGCTGAATGTGGCCTGGTCTGCCACAGTAGTAGCAAGTCTTCTGGTGGCTGCTGCCGTTTGGCCGTGGTGTGCTGTTGAAGCCGGTGCTTCCGCTGAAGCCGGGGTTGCGGCTGGAGCCTGTGCCGTTGCCGCTGCTGGGCCTGGCCGTGAGCGCCGTCTCGTCGCGTCGCTGCGTCATCTGCTCCTTCTGCTCAACGTGCAGCAACTTGGGCAGGATATCTGTTAGCGTCATGTCATTTTCGCTGGTGGTCGACAGCACAGTGATGACGGTGCTGTAGGCGGCAGGCAGGCCGGCTAACACTGCCCATGCCACATCCTGGTCAGCCACAGGGTGCCCAGCTGCCCTTAGCTGGGTTTGGAGGTCTTGTGCTCGTGAGAAGAACTTGGTGAGCGGTTCATTTGGCATCATCTTGAGTAGAGTGAGCTCCTGGCGTAGCTGTAGCTTGCGTGCGTTGCTCTTGGCCTGATAAACTTGCTGGAGGTGCGTCCAGGCTCCTTTGGCAGTATCGTACCGCTCCACCGTGGACAAGTGGTGCTCCTTGACGTGCAGGCCGATCTGGGCCAGCGCCTTCTGGTCGATTTCGCGGCTGACATCATCAATTTCGATGGCCGCCCAAAGTCCCTTGCTGACAAGCAAGTACTTCATCCGAGTCTTCCACGTTGCGTAGTTGTCAACATCGAGCCGCTCAACGATGGGCTTGTCGACTTCATGAGCCATGGCCGCTGCTGGACCGCGTGGGATCACAAAAGGTTTTTCACTCGGGATTACGCAGGTGAGCTAGGGCCCATAACCTGTTGGTAGTATGAGGTGATTACACCGACCGGAACGCTAGCCGCTACAAAAGAAGGGTGAAAGAAGGTATGATGTGCACAGCAACAGCCAGCTTTTATAGGCTGTGGTGACAAAGGATTATGCTCAGATCAGCAGAGGTTAATCATGGGCTCACTAAAGGGATGACTCAAAGGGTGTTGTAAAGCGGTGTGCGGGTGACGTACGCATGCGGTAAGAGGAACGGTATGAGGCATCGTCAGCCAAAGAGGGTTGCTGTGCATCATGAGAAGTGTGTGTGCATGCATGAGGAATGAGCAAGGTGCAGAGGGACAGGAGTAAAAAGCATGCAGGTAAGTAGGCTGGACAGCTGGTCGCTGCCGCGTAGCTGCCAGCAGACAGGGCGCTGCACTGCCGTTCAACAGATACGGAGATCATGGCAACTGGTTCTAAAGCGGCTTAGGGCGGTACGGGCTTGGCTGTCATAAACTTCATACAAGTGAGGTGCAGGCTGGCAAAGAGGGAGGTTGAGACGAATGTGATGCATGTAATAGGCGAATTTGTTGGTGCAGGATGGCGCTGGCGGCGGCGGGTCTTGAGCGGGGGTCTTGGGCAGCGGACGTGTCTTCGGTTCCAGGCACTTGCGAAGGTACGCAGCTGCAGCCCTTTCAATGACTGCTGCCTCATCAAGCTTAGTGAGCCATTCGAGGGTGCCTGAGGCAGGGGGCGCGGACTGCAAGACATGCAGCCACCGCCGGCTCCAGCAAGCTGAGCCAGCAGCGAGGTCGCCGCCCTCCCGCATGAGCTCCAGATTGTCCATGAAGGCCCACCCCAGCACTCGGTCTTCGTCCGCCGCGCTGTTCTGCAGGCGATTCCAGAAGCGTACCAGCTGCTGTATCCAAAAGGACTGCAACGGCTGGCGGCCCAGCTCCGCGAGCGAGATCGCTGCGGTTACTTGCTTGGGCAGCCCCTGAACCCGCCTGCAGAACCAGCGATGAACACGTTCTACTGAGGAGCAATCCGGTCGCAGCAGCACATCAACACCCCACAGCTCGCAGCCATAAGACAGCACAGGCTTGACAAACACGTCAAACAGCATGCACTGCTGCTCCACAAGGCAGGCCCCCAGCTCCCAAGCACGGCGGCGCATTGCAAACATGGCCTGCCGACCTGCCTTTGCAAGAACATCAGCACAACTTGCAAAGCCATGCTGTTTACTTAGCTGGGAAAAGGTGAGGCCCAAGTACTTGGTGGAGCTGGCCACCTCCAGGGGCAGCCCAGCGTACGCAAAGGATTCGCCTGCCGCCAGCTTGCCATTTCCGCTGCCGCCGCCAGGCCGCATGATCATGACTTGGGTCTTCTTGGCATTCACTGTGAGTTTCTTGGCATTGCAATAGTCCTGCAGGGCATGCAATTGGGCTTGCAGCCCAGATGCAGAGGATGAAAGCAAGAACATGTCGTCAGCAAACAACAGAGGGGGTACAGTGCGCCCTGCCAGCTGGGGCAGGGCAGCTGCATCTCCCAGCTGTTGAATGTGCCCCTCAAAGTCATCCAGAAATATGCCAAACAGCAATGGGCTCAAGGGGCAGCCCTGCTTCACCCCCAACACAGACTGGAAGCAGCCAGACAGGCCCTCCTCAGTTCTCACGCACACCGGCACATCAGCATACATGGCCTGTGTTGACAGGCGATCAACATCCCATTTATAGGCTGATAATGGTGCACCGGGTAATTAACCTTCGGGTTGGCGCTTTTGGTGCACAACAGCCTGAATGGCCTGCAGCATGGTGCATCAACGGGCGCAGCCTGTGGTCAGCGCTGCAGCGGTTGCAGTTTGTCGGTGGCGGCGCGGCGAGCGGTGGCGGCGGGGCGGTGGCGGTGAGAGTGTTTGTGTGGCCGTTTGCATTGATTGGACAGTCCACATGCTGTGCCGGGGTCGCAGGTGCCCAATGACCCCAGTGGCATCAACGGGCGCAGCCTGTGGTCAGCGCTGCAGCGGTTGCAGTTTGTCGGTGGCGGCGCGGCGAGCGGTGGCGGCGGGGCGGTGGCGGTGAGAGTGTTTGTGTGGCCGTTTGCATTGATTGGACAGTCCACATGCTGTGCCGGGGTCGCAGGTGCCCAATGACCCCAGTGGCATCAACGGGCGCAGCCTGTGGTCAGCGCTGCAGCGATTTAGGGCTTTTTAGGGTCAGTCCTTATTTGTTTGACTTATTGCGACTTGCTCGTCACCGAAGATAGGGGTGTTGCCTTAGTTGATGTTCAACACCGCATCAAAGTGGTGAGGTCAGACAAAAGTGAAGTTTACTTCTTGACACAGACGTTACGCAGGCTGCCAGCCGTTGTTGCAACTGCAAAGGTGGTCGCCGGAAAAAGGCTGAGCGGGATGGGAGCAGATTGAACAAACAAACAACGCAAAGGTTGTCACGGAAAAATCATGCAGTTGCCTCGCTTGTCGCATGTGTCCAGCGTGGCCTGCAGCAGCAGAGCGGCGCAGACGAAACCGTGCGCATCAGTAGTGGCAATTGGAGGAACATTCATTACGGCAGCGCTGCTCACCTGCCACTGCATTTCCCAGTTCTCCAGCCACTCCTTGCTGTCTGCAAAGCCATGCTGCCTCACCAGCTTTGCTAGCCTGCAACTTTTCAAGAACATAATGTGACATGAAGCAAGCTGGGTGCGGCCTGTCGTACAGGCCTTCTCCGCACTGCCAGCCACTGTGGGTGTGTCACTTTGAAAGCGATTCAGCGCCGCCCACCTCTCTGCGTCTGGGCGCACAATGTCCAACAGCTCTTCATACTGGCGCCGCTTGATGGGCCATCCCTCGGGCTGCAGCAGCAGGCAGGACACCAAGCGTGCTTGCTCTTTCAACCGCAAACTGCCGGCCGGACTGGGCCACATGATTCAACAAGTGCTAAGCAATCCTCCTCCGCCACCGCCTGCCAGATCCGTTCCGCCCAACCTCCCGTGCCTGCTCACCTCCTCCCCCTCCTTCAGCTCGCCCTTCCGCTGCAGATGCTGCGCCCGCGTGTTGTGCTGTGACAGCGTGGGCAGGCCGGCAGAGCCGTCGTCTTCCACTGTGGCCGGCAGGTTGGGGTCGATGTGCAGGAAGCTGCAGCAGCAGGGTTCAAGGTGGTGGGTGAGCACAGAGTGCTCGTCAGCAATGGTTTCACACATTGCCTGACTGGCAGCCATGGGCGGTGGACTTCAACGTGCACACAGGCAAGTGCGGGAACAAACCCCAGGCCTCTGCTCCAGCTCTCATCCCCCTACCCGCTGCCCTGCTCACCGCTTGATGTCCTGCAGCACCTGCACCCCGCTCTCCTCGGATGTCATGTTTTCATACTGGCAGGGGGTGGAGGCGGCGGGCGGGGGCCAGGGTTAGGAGCAAACAGGACCGAGGGAGAAGGATGGCAGACAGTGAGCAGCCAGCTGAACGCAACGCTTTGCAGCACAAACCGCAGCAAGGCCCTTGCTGGCCGGGCGGAGCTGCCAAGCAGCCCGCCTGGAAAGCAACCTCCCCGTGACACATGCCTGCCCCGCCGCCGCACACCTGCACCAGGTACAGCTGTGTGCGAGGCCAGGCCTGCAGCCAGGCCTCCCAGGGCTCCGAGTAGTTGAGGCCAGGCAGCTCCTTCTTCAGGCAGGTGTACACCTCACGCCTGCACACACACACACACACACACATGCATGCACAGTCCAAAGCACGCAGAGTCAAGCACATCCAAACGATTGAATGCCGCACAGGAGGCAGCAAGCTGCCAGCCGGTGTGCCACTGATCGGCGCCGCACAGCGTCAGCCACAGGCACAGCCACCAGGCACCAGCAGCGCACACTTGCCTGGTGAGGCAGCCCTTGCTGCTCAGGTCCAGGTTGTGCGCCAGCATGGAAATGGCCCGGCTGCAGGACAGGCCACAGCAGTGCACAGTGAACAGTGTATGGGAGCGCAGGCAGCCCGGCTGGCCTGCCAGCACAGAGGTCGATCCTGTCTGTGCCATCAAAAATCAAAGAGGCAGCAATGGTGCCCCAGCGAGGCCAGCGATGACAGCTTGCTTGACGCACTGCACAGCGCGCTGCGATCTCCCCGCCCAACCCAATCCAACCCAGGCTAGTGGAGCACTCACACCACCACCACCACATTTACCACAACCACCACACTCTCACTTGATTGGCTCCCTCACTGACGCAATGATGCGCAGCCAGGGAAAGACCTTGTGAATGCCAGAGGCAAGCAGCGCGCCATTGCGGCCGTAGTGGGTTGACGCCTCGGCGCTCAGGGACGTCAGCTGCGACTCCAGCACATCAGGCAGACGCAGCACCTGCAGGCACCACCGCACCGCACCATCCACCGCGCCCAAACAGTGAGCCATCGCACTGGCACGAGGCTGCCGTGGGTGAGGCAGGCAGGGTTTGGCCAGGGCAGGAGCATGTGGCTGCTGCTGCATCAGGAGTCGGCGATGCCGGCCCTCCCGGCAGGCATGAGTCGCGGCGCCAGCAGCAGCTGTTGACGCTCCTGCCCAAGCCACCCACCCAAGCCACCCATGCCACCCATGCCCCCCCCCCCCCCATGCACCCGCTCACTCTGTGTATGTACTCCTCCTGGGCATCTTGCGGGCAGTGTGTTGGTCGGTAGCCGCACTGCTCGCTGAAGAACTCAGGCTCCTGAGCAGGCAGGCAGGCAGGCAGGTGCGTGGGTGCTGGTGGCGTGGTTGATTGGATGGAGGTAGAGGTTAGGCAACAGGCGAGCGGGGAGCAAGGCTGAGGCCAGGGCTGTGATGCCTCGCAAGCAGCAGGCTGGTCAAGCAATGGGGCTACCCAGCAGCACAGCACAGCACAAGCCGCCAGCCAACCGTTGGCTCTTGAATCGACATCACTCAGCCAGCCTTGACACCACTCTCCCACGCTCCCAACTTTGGACTGCCTGTCTCCCCCCCCAACTCACACCTTTGTGTGTGCAGCTGCAACCTGCGGGTGGCCCCTGAGGTGGAAGAAGAGCGAGGTGGTTGCACTCTTCTGCAGGGGGCAAGAAATACAAAGGCAGGGGGGCAACAGGGGCAGCAGCATACGGTTTGCACACACGCTGGGTGTGGGTTCAGAAGGCGCTGGGTGCACGAGGGTGGAGGTGGTGGGCGATGCTGCCAGGGCGATCGGCAGCCCAACCCCGGCAGCACACCCTGGCTCTATGCTCCATGTCAGCCCCTGATGAATGCCCCCCTCCCAAAAAAGAGGCCCCCGCCATCTCCCAGGTGGCCCCTGCTCAAGAGGCCACCACTTTCACTTTGCCGTCAGCCATCCATAATATTACCAGGCACCATGCGCATGCGCCACCCAGCCACACGCACCTGCCATCCCACCACAAAGAAGCTGGGGAAGAGGAACTGGCCCGGGTAGCGCGGCTTCTGGGCGGCCATTGTCAGGCAGGCCAGGTCTGTGCAGCCAGCCAGCGCCGCCGCGTATTCTGATGGCCCCTCGCCCCACTGCTTGCGCAGGTTGGTGCCGCCGCCTGTCCCACCGCCTCCGCCACCACCTGCCTCGGCCGCCTGCTCCTCGCCCCACCCGCGTTCTGCGGCGTCTTGCGCCTCGACTTGCGCCGCCGCATGCTGCCCCATGTCAGTGTCATCAGTGCTGCCATGACCATCATCATCATCATCCTCCGCCTGCTCCACACTGCCGCCCTCTCCCTCAGCCTCCTCTTCAGCCCGCAGCTTCCCCTCCAGCTGCTGCTGCTCCTCCCGCTCCAACTGGCGCCGGTGCTTGCTGGCACCGCCAGCGACCGCTGATACGCTGGCCACACTGCAAGGCAGGCAGGCAGGCAGGCAGGCAGGTGAGGCCGCGGTGACTTCGGAGCGAGTGCAGGAAGCCCTTCGAGACGCGCGCGTGCCGCAGCGGCCGACAGCACTGGCCAGAGAGGCGTTGCCAGGCTCAAGACTGGCATGCAGCACAGCTGGTGCCAAGGGTGTGCAGGCGGGCAGCAGGCACATGAGGGCTCACGAGGGGCTGGGCCTTGTCACCACGGTCAGCAGCACTATTGCTGCAATCGCTACAATGGCAACTCGGGTACGAGATGGCGTGCTGCAAAGGAGGCCAGCACGCAGGGGGACCGTTGAAGGAGCAGAGCAGCATGAATGGCAGGCAGGCAGGCAGGCGGGCAAGTGGGAGGGTGAAGGCGGCGGTGTTACCAGAAGCCCGCCTTGCCACTTGGTCGAGGCTTCATGAGTAAATACTGCCGCGGATCGAAGATGTGTGGAAAGGCTGGCTATCGCAGCACGTCTGCACGATGGAAGCTGGCGGCAGCGGCGGCGGCAAAGGTGGAGGTGAGGTAAGGCGCGGGGCCAATGCCTCACACAAAGCTGAAGCAGCAGCTATGTCACTGGTGCTCACAAGTGTCTCTGGAAGTCTAGAGCGCCGGAAACCCCCAAACGCCCCTAAGCTGTAGTCGGCGAGGAGGCGCGCCAAATCTTATATCAGCGCCCTGATTGCGCTACCATATGCGTCAGGTGGGAGTTGAGCAGGGGAAATGACCGCGGAAGCGGCTTTGTTCAGCGCTCACAAGGGTTCACAATGTGCAGAAATTACTGAGCAGGCACGCTTTACCTAAAGCGTGACGCATTTAAAGCGAGACGCATCCTGCATTGCACGCTGCCGGCCCCACCGCCACCTGTATCAAACGCCGGATACGTATCCCCATCGAATGTGTCTGCTTACACACATTATCGCAACAGCAGCGGCGCCCAAGTCATCAATAAGCGGCGGTGCGGAACCCGCCCAGCAGCGGCTGCAGCGTTGCATGCAGTGCATCAAACTGCGCCCCCAACTGCTCCGCCTCTGGAGCTGGCAGCAGCCGCCGCGCTTCAGCTGCAGTCAACAGGGAGCATCGGACAGCAAGTCCTGGCACAGCTTATCAGGAGGCGAAATGAGACGGCTGTGCTGACCGACACACGCATGCTGCAACCTCCTGTCCAGGCTGCCTCCCATCTGACCTGCATACGCCTCGCACGCCGCAGCCAGCAGCCCCGCCTCACGCCGCCCTCCCCGGTAGCCACCCAGAGCGGCACCGGGAGCCCGGTCCAGCAGCTTGTCCTGCACAGGCAGATGCAGGGGGTACACGAAGAGGATGCCTGGGATGTGGCGCCAGCCCTAGCTTCAAAGGCAGCAGGCAGCCGTCGCTGCAACGAATGCAGCCCAGCAGCAGCTGCTAGGCGGTGGCAGGTCGTGACCTTGAGCAATCGCGCAGGCAGGCAACGATATAAGCGCAGGCCGGTGGGCACTTGCAGCAGCCCCCACCTTTGCCGCAGTGATGAGTGCCGCTAGTGAGCGCAGCAGGCGCAGGCGCAGCAAAGGAGCATGCAACGCATCGCCGCCCTCGTCACTGCCGCGTGTACTGCAGCCGGGGGCAGGAGGAGGGAGGGGAGGGTGTTAGTCTGTGTTGAGAAGGGTGGATCAGGCGGCAGAGCAGCAAAGCGGGAGCGGAGCTATGTCCTGCCCGCCTGCTTTCAAGTGATGCAGCCATGCAGGAGTGACAAGCTGACTGGCGGCACCCTGTACAGCATGGTGCCACCCTGAGCAGCCAGCCAGCAAGCACATGACAATGCGGTGCACGCCGCCCCTGGCCCCGTCTCGGCCTCCTCCCCCGGCCCCCCCCCCACACACACCTGAGCAGCGCCTCATACACCCGCACCACAGCATCAAAGGAGCCGTTGCAGGCAGACACCTGCAGTGCGGCAGGCAGGCGGGCAGGCAGGGTGCAGGGAGGGGGATGCAAGCAGGGGGTGAGGCAGCGGCAGGCAAGGCCGGCCATGGCAGGCGGCAGCCCAACCAACCAAGCTCAGCCCTGCCCTCAATCCATCACTGTCCTGTGCCGCCGCCGCCGCTGCCGCCTCACCATGGCTCGCAGCAGCCGCCCGCTGTCCTGCGGCATGCTGGTTTGCTGGGGCCAGGTGCCCGCCGCCGCCTGCTCCAGCCGCATCAGCACATGGGGCGCAGGGAAGCTGCGGTGTGGGGGTGTGGAGGGGGCCGGGGAGGTGAGGGCTGGTGAAGAACAACAATAGTGCAAAGGTGCAAGGAGCGGCGAGAATGCGAGGGCATTGGTAGCACCACAAGCTGCCCAGTGCTGTAGCCAGGCCGTGCTGGGCAACCACCGCACCTGCCTGACTCTCCGCCATACCCTGCCCATGCACCCCCCACCCAATCTGCCCCTGCCCACACCTGTTTTCATTAGGGTAGAACTGTTCACCCAACGCCTCAACACAGCGGCAGCATTCATCCAGCGCCTCTGCCGCCCGCCGGTCTGCGTCTGCGCCGCCGCCCTCCCACTGCTGCTGCCATGCCTGCAGCGTGTCACAGCAAGCGGAGAGTTGTGTGGTGGTTGTGTGGCCAGCATGACGTTGAGGCAAGGAACCCTAAACCCCCAAACCCTAAACTCCAAAGAAGAAAGAAAGAAGGCACCATGCCCCCCCCCCCCCCCCCTCGAGCTGCAAGCCTGTGTGTGAATGCGTGAGAGTGCCACATGCCACACAGTGGCTGCCGTATGGTCAAGAGATCCTTCCTTGAAGCAGCAGCCCCTTAACCGCAGGCACACCCACACAGCAGGCGAGGCAGGTTGGCCAGGGAGCAAAGGATAGACAAGTGAGGGGCAGCAAGGGCAGGTTTTGCATCATCAGCTGGCGAGGCAGAGCAGCAGCAGGACAGCAGGGCACAGCAGCAGCAACGACACACCTCCTTCAAGGCCAGGTCCCACAGCTGGCACACATACGAGCGGTCGCTGAAGTGTGCCAGGTGCACCATCTCCAGGCACAGCCGCCAGCTCTGCAGCGCGGGGGGAAGGACCCGAGAGAGGGGGAGGGAGGGGAAGGGTGCGCCGGCTGGTGTGTCAGCGACACATGTCTCTGCCTCTGTTTGCAAGCACATCCGGGCGACAGGCTCCACACGGCCAGCAGGCCCCGCCTGCAACCACGCCGCCCACAACCCCAACCAGCTGCAGCCCAGCCAGCTGCAGCCATCATGCGCCGGCACCAGGGCAAGTCACGCAGGCACACAGCCCCCACCTGGGAGGGTATGGCGTAGTCGTTGTACAGGCTCTCAAGCGCCTTTGGTGCCGCCCTCAGCTCACTCACAGCAGCCTGGCCCTCCTCGCGGGCCGCGTCGCTGGGCGCCTTGGCGGCTGCAGCCGGAAAGGAAAGGGGGCAGCAGTGGCGGGGGTGCAGTGGTGGTGGACAGGCAGCAGAGAGAGAACCTGTCTGTCCTCAAAAACCAGCCCATGGACCACTTTTGATGATTTTGCACTTTTTATTTGGATCTTTTGGTTTGGTGAGAAAGAGTATTTAATTGAGTAATATTTTCTTAACACACCACACCACCACCCACAGCCACACCACTCACCCGCCGCCGCCAGGGAGTCTGCAAGCCGCTGCTGCAGGGCGCAGATGCGGGCCTTGCCCTCCAGCCGATCCAGCAGCTCGGCATCGCCAAAGCTCTTGGCCTGCAGCAGAGCCGCCTGGTAGTGCTGCTCCCGCTGCTCCAGGCTCACAGCCTGCTCACCCGCACCACCAGCACGGTCGGCCAGCAGCTCATACACCTGAGTGGCGTGAGTGTGTGTAGAGGTGGGGGAGGAGAGGGGGGGGGGGATGAGAAACATATGAGAGTGAGGGAGGGATGAGGATGCGTGTGCTGTGCTTGTGAGGCCTTGTGCACGGCTGTGAGGGGAGGTGGATGCAGTGAAGTATGGTGAAGGGGGGCGCACCGCCGGCACATCCTGGCTGGTCGCACATTGCAGGCGGCCCATCCCAGCAGCGCTGCCACCACCACTGCCACCACACCAAGCCCATCCACCCCAACCCACCACTCACGAGGCCACCCCCCCCCGCCATCTGCCCACCTGCGCCGCCTTGGCATACTCCCGCCTGCTGATGTAGAAGCGCGCCAGCACCTCCACATGTGCCACCTGGGACCCCGACAGCGGCCCCACTGCTGCACCGGGGGCAGCGCCCACCAGGCCGCCGGCGCGAATGAGATAGGGCTCGAGGTGGGGGGTGTCCAGTGCCAGCAGCTCCTTGACAGCCCTGGGTGTGAGGACGGGGGAAAGAAGGGTGGGGGGGGGGGGGGGGTAAACATGGCCGTAAGGGAAGGAGGGCAAGCGGTTCATGGTGGGTGGATGGATGGCAGCGGAAAAGGCCTGGTGGCGGGTGGCAAGAGGAAAGGGTGGGTGGTAAACAAGCGGGAAGCTGAAGGGGTTGGAGGGGTGATGGTGAGGGCAGCAGGCTGGTGCGCAGCGGGGGAAGAGAGGCGCAAGCAGTGGGCGGCTCTGCAGGCTCACACATGATGAGCAACGCCGGCCTGGCAACAGCCCAAGCCTGCACCCCCCTCGCAGCCTAGAAACCCCTCAGCCCCTTGCCTCCCTCCCCCCACACACTTCCAGCCTGATGCAGGCCCCGGCACGCGGCCGGCCGGCCAATCTGCATTCCCAGCGTACCACACCACACCCACTGCCTGCACAGGAAGCCCCAACTAGCCCCAACTAGCCCCTCCCTCCCTCCCTCCCTCCCTCCCTCCCTCCCTCGCTCACTTCAGCTCCACCAGCGCAGCATACAGGCAGGTGTGGAAGTGGGGGTCCTGGGCAGCAGCAGCCCGCGACAGCAGCTGTGAGCGGAAGGCGGCTCTCTCGCCGTCGCTCAGGCTCTTGCTGAGGGCTTCCAGGGCGGGGGTGGTGGCTGTACAGGGTATTGGGGGGAGGAAGGAAGAAGGGGGAGGGAGTGAGGGGCCACAGAGTGGGCAGGGTACAAGATTGAGGCGTGTGCACGCAAGAACCAGGCAAACCGGCAGGCAGGCAGCTGGAGAGCATCGAGACAGGCGTGCAGCCAGCTTTGTGACAGCAAGCACGGGTGCCTGCTGGCCTCCCCTCCACCTCTCACACCCTCCACACCCCCTCAGCAGGCACACCCGCTGCACCACCACACACCCCACTCACGCCCCTCCAACCGCAAACACTCACCTGTGCGGTCTATCAGCAGGCGCAGCACTGCCACTGGGTGCTGGTAGCAGGCCTCCTCTCTTCGTTGCAGCGCCGCCTCGCCCTCCGGACCGGGGCTGGCAGCTGCGTTGAGGGGGTCCAGCGCTGCCGCTTTCTGCGGCACACACAGCAGGGAGTGGGTGAAGGTGAATGGCAGGGCAGTGGTGTGTGGTCGCAGCCGAACGTGTGCTGTCACATTGTCTGGCTCGAGCGCATCAATCAAGCAAGCACAGTCACCACAGACTTGCAGCCAGCACCATCACAACAGCCCGTGCCCCCTTTTCCCCTCCACTCCTCTCCCATCCATCCTCTCTGCCCTAAGCAGCCACACAGGCAGGCACAAGCAAGGCTTCCCACCACACGCACTCGCCCACCCACCCACCCACCCAGCCCTGTAGCCCCCTCACCCTCAGCGGCAGGTCCACCAGCGCCTGCACAGCCCTCAGGTAGGCCAGCTGCGGCACCACCTGCCCCAGGTCACAGGCGAGAGGCACGCGCAGCATCAGCGACACCGCCTCGCCAGCCAGGGCCTCGCGGTCAGCTGCAGTTGGGAAGCAGGGGGGGGGGAAGGTGGTTTTGTGTGTGTGTGTGCGCGTGGCGTGAGGGAAGGAGCCAGGAAACCAACTTCCAACTTCCGCCTCCCAGCTTCCAACTTCCGACTTCCAATTTCCGAGTTCCGACTTTTGATCTGGGTCAAGAGTACAGATGTGCAGGTGCAGGCCAGTGGCAAGCGTGGCCTGGAGAGGGCCGGTGGTAGCCTTGACATGTGCGCCGACAGGTGTGGAGAAGTTGAGGGCTGGCTCGCTGGCTGGTGCGCCGACAGGTGCGACTCACAGCGCTGGCATCCCTCCACCCAAGCCACCCAGTGCAGCAAGCAGCACAGTTGTGCCCTCCCCATCCCAGCCCAGCCGACGATCCAGCCACCAAGCCCACAGCCAGACGGGGATGGATGGGAAGACAGAGACTCTCCCCAGCGCACCCTCTCCCTCTCCACCCCTTCCCCCCCTGCCTCCCTGCCCCTGTCTCCTCACCTGCCGCGGTGGCCGCCTCTGCCCTTTGCAGCAGTCCGCAGGCCTGGTAGTAGAGCTTGTCGTTTTCTTTGAAGTAGCTGCCTGCGCCCCTCTGCAGGGCCGCTGCCAGGTCTTCCGCAATGCCGCCTGCAGTAGTGCCACAGGGGGAAGGATGATTGGGGCGGGCAAGAGGCGGCCGGGGGGGGGGGGGGGGGGAAGCGGAGAGCGTGGGGGTGGATGGATGCTGTGTTGCACATCAGAACGGTGAGGTGTGCAGCAGTGTGAGTGTGGTGCGGGTTTGGAAGAACGAAAGGGAGCCAGGACTGAGAGAGGGGGAGAGCAACATGGGGAGTGGGAGACGTGCATGCATGCATGCACAGCTGAAGGCCACTGCACTGGCCGGCGGCACACCCTGCCCACCTCCCCACCTCACCCCTCCACCCACCACCGCCACCACCCACCGCCACCCACCCGAGGACAGCAGGTGCTGCGCCACCAGCACCGAGATCAGCTGTGTCGCCACACCCTCGCCCTCCTCGCTGGCCACCAGCTCCCTGCAGGCAGGCAGAGGCACAAGCGTATGCATGTGTGCATGTGTGCATGTTTGGCGGCAGGGTGAGGCAAAACGGGGAGCACAGGCGGCGCCTCACGGCACCGGCTGCTTCCCAATACCAAGTGATACTCACTGATAGCAACAACAAAGAAGTACATGATAACCAGCACAGCACCGCTGCCACGCACACCACAGTCCACCAGTGCTGCCCCAGTGCTGCGCCTGGCCCCACGCCCGAAGTCCACACACCCAACACACGCATGCAGCCCGCTGTGACGGGCTCCCTGACACCACTCCCCACCACTGCCGCCTTGCTGCGCGGCATCATCCCGTACGCCCAACACCCCAACACCCAAACACCCAAACCAGCCATCCAGGGCCCCCACCTGAAGCGCAGCGCGCGCAGCTGCCCCCTGGCCGCCTCTTCCAGCCGCACCGCCAGCCGGCCCAGGTTGTGCTCAGTCAGCACCCTCAGCAGGAAGCAGGCCTCTGCCGCCCTGGCAGCCAGACCACGCACGCCCTCGGTGCTGCAGGCGGCAGGCAGGCAGGTGCAAGGGGGGTAAGTGGGGAGGGAGGGGAGGGAGGGAAGTAGGGCACAGAGAGTGTTGAGGGATACAGCCTGGGGAGGCGAGTGGTGGAGGGTGTGAGAAAGAAAGATGGAAACCCCACTATCCCCCCCCCCCCACCACCACCAGCCACCCATCACGCACCGCTTCAGCTCAGCCTGCTGCGCATCCTCCAGCCGCTGCCGCTTGGCAGCAGGCAGCGCAGTGCCGTCTGCCGCCGCGCCGCCGCCGGGCCGCCGCCCCCGCCGCCGCTGCAGGTAGTCCGAGAGGAAGGCATCCAGAGCCCGCAGCTTGTCCTCCAGTGCCTGCAGCGCTTCCAGTGACAGCTTGCAGCGCAGCAGGCCGGCAGTGGAGCGAAGAGGCACCACGACCTGCAGCAAGTGAGGGGAGGGGCACAGGCAGGGGGGTGGGGGGGGGCAGAGGGTGGGGGCAGGCAGCAGATGCGGAGGGGTGGGGTGGTGGGCAAGCTGGCAGCAGAGCCACCGTTGCGCGCCGGTGCTGCACAGCTGTCGTTTTCTGCAGAACAGCCAACTCCATTCACACGCTTTCCCCCCGTCCAGGCGCCTGTGCGGCCCCTGGCCTTGCCATCACCCGCTGCCTGCTGCACTGCCGCCCTGCCCGCCCTGCCCTGCCCTGCACCAAGACCAGCCCTCCCCCGTCGCACCTGTTCGTCCCACACAGCCTGCAGTACGCGTGAGGCGTAGAGGCACAGGCCGTGGTGAGCACCAGACCATTCAGGCTCAGCCACAGGCACCACTGCTCCCATGTCAAAGCCTGCAGACACACAGATACACACAGATACCACAGGGGGCGGTAGAGGCAAGGGCGGCAGGTCAGTGGGTGGCTGCGTGGACGGCAAACGTGTGAACGGCGACTGTGTGAATGGAAGGGTTGATGCGTGTGTGCGTGCATGCCTGACAAGCACAACGATGCACACAGCGCGGCAGGAGGGTCGCCACAGCACCAGCAGTTTGATCAGCAAGGACACATGCGGCGGGTGGGGACAAGCATCCTGCACTGCACACTTCCTGCCAGTTAGCCACCAGCCACCGCCACCCAGGCACCCAGCCCAGGCACCAACCCGCAGCCAGGCCGTCCTCCGCCGCCGCGCCACCAAACGCGGGTGCCGCCGCCGCCGCCAGCCCGTCTGCGGCATCCCGCAGCTGGGGCTCCCCACACAGGCGGGGGTTGTCCAGGGCTGCCTTTGCCTGAGCCACCACAGAGGCAGAGGCCTGCAGGGCGGAGATTCATGGGTGGTGGCGATAGCGACAGATGCACGGGAGTGTGAAGCGGTGCCACATGGGCGTAGACACCTGTTGATACACCCAAAGCGCCAATAACCTGATGATTAATTTCTAGGAGCCCTGCTAGAAATTTAGCTGTATGCATCTTGAAAGTACTCCAACACTCAACCTTCAAGCAGCATGACACAAGCAAGCAAGCAAGCAAGCAGCGCCCCACCCTGACACACCCCACCGGCCTACCCCTCACCCTCACCTGCGGCGGCCCCGCGGTTGCCAGCAGGATGCACATGGCAGCCGCCTCGGCTGCGCCGTAAGAAGTGAAAAAGGCATCCAGCTTGGCGGCATCACGCTGCTCCAGTAGCTGCGGGGGTTGAAGGGTGGGGGCGGTGGCGCGGTGGTGGCGGTTGGTTGAGGGCAGTGGCGGTGACGGCAGACCAGCTCGACAAGCCAGGGAGGAGGGTGGGGTGCTGCAGCTAAAGCATGGAGGCAGCACACTCGTACACCAGCCCCCTGCGGTACAGACGGAGCTCATGGCTCACAGCCCATCAGGTGAGGCTGCAACACATCAAGACATCAACCAGCCAGCCAGCCAGCCACACCTAGGCAGGCCACCGCCCTCCAGCGCAGCCTCCACAGCCACACATACACACAGCCACAGCCACAGCCACATAGACACCACACAACCTCCCCTCCCCACACACCTGCGCCAGCACATCCACCGGCCGCATCTTCTCCACCTCCATGACACCCGCAGTGGTGACCATCACAAAGCGGGGGGCGGGGCCCATGTTCTGAGTGGTCAGCTCGTCACGCACCGCCACCGGCGCAAGAGCGGCGCCCAGCAGCAGGGGAGGGGGGCGGGGCACGCTCCTGCAAGAGAGCGGGGAGGAAAAAAGCTTGCGTGTGTGGGCTTGCAAGTCAGCACGATTGCAGCGCAGCCAGGTGCACACAAAGCGTGCAGTCCACCGCAGCGCAGTGCAGCACAGCACAGCATGGCATGAAGAGCATGGGGAGTGAGGGCTTCAGGCACATCGTGCAGGCCGCTCCCCGGGACGTGCTGAGCATGAACAGTCAACCAAGCACCACCCGGCATATACCTGTTCAGGGTTCCCAGCCAGCCAGGCAGCCAGCCAGCCCCCCCCCCCCCCCCCACCTGATGGCACATGCCTCCCCCGGTGTGTGCACCTCCAGCTGGCTCACAGCCTCCCTCAGCCCCGACACAGCCACATGGGTGCCTGTGGCGGTACCCACGGGGGGGATGCTCAGGTCCCTGCAGTACAGGGCAGCGGTGCAGCGGTACAAGCAGCACTGCATCAATGCACCACCATGGCAGTTCAACAATCAACGAAGCATTCACATGCTTGCTGTGAGGCGGTCGCTGTTGTAACGACATCCGGATCACCAATGCTGACTTGGCTATCATATTGCAGGCTGAAAGAGCAAGAGTCTCCCCTTCACCAGCCTGCTCCTCACCCCTGCCGCTGTTTCTACAACTGAAGACACTGCACTTTTCATCGTGCATCCTCCACCCCGCACCCTCAACACCAACTGACACCACCACCACCACCACCACCACCACCGCCACCCTCTACCCCCAACTCCCCACCCGGTCACACCTGCTGAGCATGAAGAGGCGTGTGCGGCTCTCCCCCGCCGCCGCCTCTGCCAACAGCAGCACCCCGTTGCTATAGTGAGCCGCCACCACCTCCAGACCGCGAACAGGGCCGTGGCTGCCCGCCGCACCCAGCCGGCCCGTCCCGCCACCGGCAGCAGAGGAGGAGGGCATGGCTTGGCGTGCCACCTCAGCGCGCAGGCGGTCAGGGCGGGGGCCTGCTGCTGCAACACAGGGACACAGCACCAGAGAGATGCAGGTGATGGGGTCAGGGCCAGGGGCTTCAGGTGCCAGCAGAAGCAGCAGCAGGCAGCCAAGCAGGGGAGGCAACCAAGTGATACTGCCTGAAAAACACACAGCACACATACAACTGCCGTTTCCGCTTCCGTCGCTGCTCCTATGCGCAACCCTGGCCAGCCAGCCAGCCAGCCAGCCAGCCAGCCAGCCAGCCAGCCAGCCAGCCAGCCAGCCAGCCAGCTTACCAGCCAGCCAATCACTGCACTTAGCACACAGAGCACAGCCTGCTGCGAACACACACGACCACTCACGCTGGCTGCCGTAGCGTGAGCTGGCCGCTCCCCAGTACACCCGCCGCCCATCTGCGGTGACTGTGAGGAGGTGGAGGCGGTGTGACTGGCTGGGCGGTATGGGTGCCATGTAGACGACCGCAGCGCCCTTGCGGTCACCGCCTGTGGGACAGAAGGGCAGGGGGGGGTGCAGGGGAGGGTGAGGGGGGGCAGAGTGTGGACAATGTTGCGATCAGAAAGCGAGTGGTGGTGGTTTAATGTTAGTAGGGGTGTGTGGGTGAGTGTTTAATACGCGCATCACCTACAGCAGCAGCTGGACCACCACCATCCGCAGCACACACAGCACCAAGCGATAGCCATGACCACCACCACGTGTGCGTGCCCGCTCACCTCCCCGCCCAAATACGTCCCTGCCACCCAGCGCCCGAGCTGCATCCTGCAAGAACTCCGAGCTCTCGGCAGCTTTGGAGGGGGCAGAGGTGCCGTCAGCTCCCAAGTCAAACACCTGAGGGCAGGCAAGGGGTGAAGAAGCAAAAGAAGGCGGTGGCGCCAGTCAGCGGTGAGGTAAAGTGGAGTGAGGGAGGGCACGGCCAGGCAGCAGTCAGTGTGAAGGCAGCTGGCGGGCACCACACCCACCGCTACAAGCACACAGTCAGCCCCCAACCCAGCGCAGCGCAGCACAGCACGCAGCACCGCACGCACCTGCAGCACGCTGGCCTGGCTGCGCGTGTACAGGAAGTGCCGCTGGTTGTCCACACAGATCTCAACCAAGGCGGAGGGGGAGCCCCACAGGAAGGAGGGGAGGAAGGAGGGCAGCAGGTGCCGCAGGCCCCCGGTGTGGCACACCTGCAATGTGAAACCAACAGCGGCGGCAGCAGGCACAAGTCAGTAAGCCAACGCCGGCACCAGTGCGGCAAATGGAGGCGGCAGCGAGAAGGCGAGGGAAAGCAAATGGGAGTGACACTGACAACCACGACATGTAGGTGAGGCAGTACCGCCAGTATGCTGCCAAGCAGCAGCGCACCTTTTGGCAGCGCTTGCTGCGCCAGCTGTCACCAGCAGAGTACTGCAGCTCATACAGGTGCCCGTCTGCAGCAGCAGCAGCAGCAGCAACAGGGTTAGAAGGCGCCATGGTGAGGGTCAGGTGAGGTGATCGGGAGCAAGAGGAGCAAGCGAAATGACAGCGAAGCCATGGCTAGCAGTGGCGGCAAGGCAGTCGGCTCGCGGGCATGCAAGCAAGCCAACCCAGGCAATCCAGGCAAGTGGTACAACAGGCCTAGGGCTTCTACAGCCAGCTGGCCTGCAGATGCCAGTCAGTCACTCACCCACCCACCCCACCCCCAGCCAGCCAGCCAGCCAAATGCCAGTACCAGTCCCCCCAGAGCCACCCACCCGCTCCTCCCAGGAAAATGCGGCCGTCAGCTGTGGGCGCCACAGTCACCATGGTCACGTTGTCGGCAGGCACAGAGTAGAGGGGCAGCGCCTGCAGCGACACCTCCTCGCACTCGTCGCCGCCGCTGCCGGGGCCCCGGGAGCAGCACACACCCAGCAGCACGATCTGCGAGTGGGGGCAATTGTGTGTGTGGATGGGTGTTAGGCGAGGAAGGAAGCAGGCAGGCAGGGAAGACGAGGTGAGGTGCGGTGAGCTGCAAGCACGTCAAGCCCACAGACTGACTGTCTTGGCCATTGCCAGCTGCTGCTGCTTGGCTTCACCGCACCCACGTTAAACCTTAAGAGCCGTCAACACCTGCAACCGCTGATGCTGCTGTTGCCGCTGCCGTTATAGCTGCTGTGCCTGCCCCTGACCCCCGCCTCACCTCTGTGGTTGTGCACAGCACCAGCAGGTGCTGTATCGCATCCACAAACACACCCGGGCGCGGCTTGGCCAGCCCCACAGCCACAATGGCTTGCTCCTCACCGCTGTACTCAATGGGAACATCCTGCCTGCTCAAAGCGAGGGCATGCAGGGGACGGCAGGCAGCGGGCTCAGCTCCCTTCTCTGGAACAGGGACTCAATTACTCCATACCAGTCGATGGCAGGCGGGGCGGGGTGTGTGAGCAGCAGCAGGGCAGGCAGGCAGGCAGGGCGGCCATGGACAGCTTTGCCGGCAGCAGCGGCTCGAGGGGGCAGCGGCGCAACCGGAGAGAGAGAGAGAGCAGCGCACCACTTGTCAAATCGCCAGAGGAAGAGCGAGTTGTCGACTGATGCCCAGGCGCGCTTTATCTCCGGAAACACGCCGCAAAATGCAACCGTCTGCACGATGAGGGGAGAAAGAGGGACGCCCAGTGGCGGTTAGCAGGCATGAACCAGCATGCCCCACATCTCACCATGCCAACGCTGCTGCTGGTACCACTGGTACTTCTGCCCCAGTATGCAGCAGCTGACAAGCGCTGCTGTGGTGTCTCTGCAGCTGCTGCAGCTATCGATGTCCTGATCGTGCTATTTGATGGCATGGCAACCCCCATCACCTGGCATGCATTGTACCGCTCCAGCACCATCCCAGGCATCTCGCTGATCACAGGCGCCAACGGCCGAACCAGCGAGGGCCACTGCAGCAAGGGCAGCGGCGAGTGACTCAAGACACGCGGCGCATTGGCACGCAAGCAGCGAGCATCAAGGCGGCGGCGAGCGGCAGTGCGAGCGGTGGCGGGTGGCTGGTCAATTGCGAAGTCCCTACAGCCTGAAGATGCACTCACCCCTTGCGGCTGGAATGAGTATTGTGTCTCGCGCACAGAGTGCGAGAGCAGGTCATAGAGGTCGGCGGGGCGGGAGTCTGCAGACACGACATTCCTGACGTGTTTCCAGGCACCTGCCAGCTGATTGGGGCCCGATGCCGATGGCGAGGGGGTGGGAGCCCGCAGCGGCGATGGGCCAGCAGTGCCCAGCCCATCGGCGCTCCAGGCGCTTGGAGGCGCAAACATGGGCGATCGCGTTGCCTCCCGATTGCTTGCCGCCTGCTAAAGTCGTCCCTCTCAAGCAACGAATTTCGTTTCCAAATTTTGCCGGCCGGTTATTCCAAGCTCTGAGGGCTTCCACACCATCTCAACCTCAATTCCAAGCACTGGCGAGCAGCATGGCCTGCACAGTGCAAGCTGCTGCCCCACCGACCGCTCAAACCAACACCCTGCAGCTGGACCCCAGCGCGTTTGTGGAGGACCTGTACAACGCGGTAAGTGTCGCACAACTGCTCGGCGCTGTCTTGGCGGTCATAGCGCAGCGGAGGGCGATTGCCAGCCTTGACTCTCACTCGCCGGCCTTGCAGGTACACTTCTACTGCGCAGATGGGTTCGACACCATGGACAGGTGCGGACGCAGCCGGCGCATCGCCGCCGCCGCCGCTCCCGCTCGCCAGCCGTCGACAGCTAGGCACGAAGCGACATCGAACTGCCTGCCTCAACCCTCATCCCCAAATCTCCATCCTGCACGCCCTGCAGCACACTGCGCGAGCAGCGAGGCGCAGTGCTGACTCCAGAGCAGCAGGCAGCGTACCACCACGGCTCATCGCAGCTGTACCTGGCCTTGCGGGGCGAGGTGGATGCGCAGCTGCAGAAGTTCGAGGCATACGCCCTGGAGACCTGCCTGCATGTGCCCGCAGGCCTGCTGGCGCAGCCCGTGAGTGCAATGGCCCAAAGCTGACAGGCGGTGCATGTCTGGACGGCTTTGGCTTCAGCAAGGGAAGTGGATCAAGCTGCCGATGTGTGCCGCCTGTGCTTGTGCTTGTGCCCTGCAGTCCACAGTGGACGCGGCTGACACAGTCGTGGATGAGGCAGAGGAGCAGGCGGTGGACGAACAGCTGCAGCAGCTGAGGCAGCAGATAGCAGCAGCCAAGCACCACGGTAAGAAGTGCAGCTTTGCGGCGCAGTGGAGACTGCAGCGCACCTGAAACGTAACGCTTGCAGCAGCTTGGAAGGGCTGGTACGGCACATCGTTATGCTTTGTTTATCGTTTCAACCTGCTGTGTTGTGTGCTGAAATGTATGCAGGCCGCAAGCTGAAGGGAGGCTTGAAGCAGTACGACGAGGCGTTGGTAAAGTACAGCAGCACGTTGGCCACCCTGCAGGCGGTCCCGGCGGCGCTGGCGGGCAAGGAGAACAGCATGGCAGAGGACAGCAGGGTGCTTGCAGCAGCTGGCATGCAGCTGGAGGAGAGCTGCCGCCAGCTGGATGGCCTGCGACAGCAGAAGGGGGCGGCACAACGTGGCAGCAGCGGGCAGCCAGAAGATGGTGAGATGTAGCAGTTTTCTTGTCCGTCGTTTTGCTCCTTTGCTTGTGTCAAGCACTGCACAGAACTGCTGTTAGCAGCTGTGCCGATGCTTGTGCTGCTGCTGCTGCCCTGCGTTGCAGAACTGGCAGCGGAGAGGGAGGTGCTGCGGTACCAGGCAGCGGTCCGCAACGCCCCAGCCGACGATCTGCGGCGATTGCAGGAGCGGCTCACGACTTGACCGGCGTGCTGACTCTTTCCGCTTTGCTCTGCAGCAGCTGTTTTATCATCGGGGGCCTTGCATGTCAGGGTGACATTGCAGTTGACACACAAGGCTTTGTAACATCATGACCGACTCCAGAGCAGGAAGCCATTCCGTCCTCGCTGTGCCTGCTTCCACGCATGCAATACATGCACACATCCTCCTCAGGTGAGGAGGATGCCAGCAACGCGGTTCACTGCTGCTCGCTTGCTGCCGGCGGCGCGGCTCGCTGGCAGTAGGCAGCGCTGAGCAGGTGGCTTGGCGTGCTCACTGCTCCTGCTGAAAGGTCCTGGCTGTCGCTTTGAGGGGAGCATGCAGTGTCAAAGAGCTGTTGCACTGCTGCAACAGTGTCAGCTGGGAACTTGCGGGCTGCAGTCAGCGGCGGGCCGGAGGCAGCATTGAGCATTGGAGGTTAGTTGGCGGTGAGTCATGGCGGCAAACTGTGCAGCGCAAGGTCATGCGCACTTCACCCCTTTGGCCACTTCACACCATACCTGTGAGTGGGCAGGTGCCGGGCAGGGGGTGAGCATATGCGGAGCTCGAGGCAGCAGCTTGCACCTGCTTGCATGCCGCCTGGCGGTCAACACCCAGCACAGCGGCAGCACCCACAAACACCCGCTGAGCATCTGCGGCCAGCAAGAGGAAGACAGACTCGTGTCACAGCAGCAAAAGGAAAAGAGTAGAGCCGCAAAGCGCACACTTCAGGCGGTTTGCGGCTCAGCACCCACACCATAGCACCCACACCATAGCACCCACACCTCCCACAAGCCAGCACCCCAGTTGAGCCGCACTCACCCTCGTATGCGGCGCTGCCGTTGCAGCGGGCCGGGTCACGCACGCTGTGCACAAGCGTTGGGCTGACCTTGTCAGGACTGCAGGCGGATCAGAAGGAAAGCGCAAGTAGAACTGACATACTGCAGCAGCCTGCAGGATGCAAACAGGGATGACGGATGTGCAAGCAGGCGGCAGTGCTGCCAGACGCCGGCACAACACAGCCTCACTGCACAGCTGGCACCTGTATTCTTTGGGGTGAGCCCCACCCTTGCTCCAGTCCTGCGCAGCTACGCCCCAGCTGCCGCACTCAGCCTCCCCCTCTAGGCCGTGTACTGCCAGCAGGGTGGGGATGTAGTGCTCATCTGGGCCAGGTGACAGCACAGCACAGCACAGCATGGCAGCGTGAGATGTGCTTGGCACCTTGGGACCTGGGAAGAGCGACGCACGGCAACAGGCTGCTGTGCAAGCCTGCCGCTGCTGCTGTGGGAGGCAAACCGCTGCAGCAGCGGCAGCAACGGCAGCAGCGGCAACACGTGGTGGCTGGCAGCCGCACCCGGGAAGCAGTCTCGCCACGCTTTCCTCCTCGGCTCCCATGCCGACCAGCAGTGCTGTTGGAACCTGCAGCAGGTTGCCTCATGGGCCGCAGTGCAGCAAGCAGCAGCACTCGGACAACCAGCGGCCTTCTATGCCCCACATGCCATACAATTGACGCCGCCTCCTCGGCGCTGCACCAGCCCTGCCCTAAGGGGACCTCCCGCCCAGCCCAGCACTCACGCCGCAAGCACCTCCTCGTCGCGCAGCACCACCTCAGCGTGGGCGCGGGTCAGCCCAAAGAACTGCCCGCTCTTGCGCCAGTGGATCGCCTTCAAGTGCTCAGTCTGGGGGCAAGTACAGGGAAATGGTGCTGGGCAGAAGGATGGCAGCCAATTGCAGGAGGTCACGACCGTCCGCTGCCAGGGCAGGCAATCGATGGGATCACCCAACGGACAGTAGAACAGTCCGAGAGGCCGGCATTGGATACCACCCCAATATAAGTGCCAGGAGCAGCGCCCACCTCCATTTCGTGGCTCCAGCGCCACTCGCTCATGGCTCCGTGCGCGCACGCGTTGACTCGCGACTTGCCCTCCGCTGTAAGCTGCTGGTGGAAGGTGAGCGGGTCGTACAGCGGGATGTCGCTCTCGCTCAGCAGCACAAACCTACAAGGAACGAGACAGCAGCACTTTGTTCGCAGATCAATGCCGCCAGAGTGATGTAGCGCTGACACCTCCGCACCCTCAACCAGCCAGCCATCAACCAGCCAATCGCTTCCCTCTCGCTGCCAGTGCACCCACCGCTGGTTCAGAGGGTCCTTGTAAGCCTCCCACAGCAGGCTGCGTGCCGCCTCAACGAGAGAGATGTCTCCCCAGCTGGTGAGCACACGATGGGTCACCAAATGCCCCTCCCACAGGCTGCCGGAGGGGTATCCTGCATGCAGCGACCGCGGCATGTGGTGAGCCAGCACGCACAACCAGCATCCCTGCCAGCCTCAGGAAGGAACGGCCGGTTGGGGAGCAATGTTGCATTGAAAGGGCTAGGAACAATCAGCACCTGTCACGTTGGGAGGTGCGTGGACGTACACGCTGAACAGGTGCTGCCGCTCAATGATGCTGCTGCCGCCGCTGCTGCCTGGCACCTCAGCGGCACAAGCACGGCGTAGCGCTTCGTAGTCTCTTCCCTCCTCGCACACAGCAGCCTGCACGGAGACGCATGACACCAGGCACACAGGCAGGCGGCTCAAACACAAGCGCCGCACACCCGAATCGTCACAGGAGGCAAGCTGTTTGGCATGTTCACCGCGTGAAGCGGCAGGATGGAGCCTGGTTGAGCCTGCCACGCCTCCCCACCCCCACCTGTGCTGTGTGTGCGGGCAGCATGCCGGCTGCTGACTCCAGCCAGCGGGTCCAGGCAGCCTCGTGCCTCAGCTCCCCGTAGGTGAGGAAGAGGAGGGCGACCTTGGGCAGGGACAGGGCCTGTGCTGGTCAGGAGGCAGGCAGGCAGGGGGCAGGCAAGTGAGTGACTGGTTGCTTGCTCTGGAGGCAGGCAGAGAGTGGTGGTGGCTGCTGGAGAGTGCAGGTCAGTGCAGTCAACTACCGCCAGGGCTTGCGACAGACGCACTAAGGGGGAAGCAGGGGGGGAAGAGCCTGCAGCTCTCTGGAATGAGTGGCACACCTGAGCACATGTGTCGCTGCTGGCGGCGGCGACTTCTGGGAAGGGCAGCACCTCTCTGGCCGGCCTCTTGGCCTGCGATTTTGAGTCTGTCGTGGCAGTCTCGTCGGCTGCCTGGCTGCCGGTGAAAGCATCAGCAGCCGTATTGGCGGCACCCTTGGCCGTAGCACTGACCGCCTGTGCGGCTTTTGTTGCTGCAGGGCCCGCAACGTTTAACGCTGCACCTGCTGCCTGGCCGGCAGCAGTCGCAGTGTGCTTGACTGCACCAGCTGCGCTGCCGAGTGCCGCCGCCGAGTCCCGAGCAGCGTCGATTGCGCTGTCAGCTGCCTTTCCTGCCTGCTCCAACCCCTGGCTGCTAGGCTGATGGTCCCCTGGGCGCTTTTGCAGCCACGCCCGGCACGCATTGCCCAGAAGAAACGCCACCAACGCCAGAAGCAGCAGGCGGCGCACTCGCTTCCGCTGTGGCTGCCGGTGCAGCGGGGCGTGGCGTGGGCCAGGGGAGGCGGGAGTAGCGGCCAGCGGCAGCAGGGGCTGGACCTGGACCGCCACCGAAGGGCTGCGAGCAGCAGGCGTGGAGGGCATCTCGGTCGATTGGCCGGCGTGATGCGCGTTGGCTTGCTTCGCAGCGTACCAGACACGCGAGACGCAAACAAGGGCAAAAGCGCAACAGGAGCTCAGCAGTACGCCGCCGCCGCCGCCGCATCTCCTTTGCCATCTCGACTGATTGCCGCTTGCACACGGTGCAATCCCGGGGCTCATGGCGCTCATAAATGACCCGTCCACGGTGGTTTCGGAGGCGCTGGAGGGCGTGGTTGCGGCCTCGCCTCACCTCGCGCTCTTAGATGGCTTCCCCGAGGTGCTGCATCGCCGGATCGCCGGATCGCCGGATGCCGCCTGCCCCTGTAGTGTGCAGCTGCCGTTGCCGCTTGCGCCGCCGTCGAGCAATCGGCGCCACCCAATGCACCTTGCAGATCAAGGTAGTGCTGGATTCCACGCATGACAAGGCGACCAAGGTGTCTGTGGTGTCTGGTGGCGGCTCCGGCCACGAGCCGGGCATGGTTGGATACGTGGGTGCTGGCATGCTGTCCGCCGCAGTGTGTGGCGATGTGTTTGCCAGCCCGAGTGAAGATGCCGTGCTGGCCGCCATTCGGAGCACTGCTGGTAAAGCAGGTGGGTCTGGCTCAACACAGGGGGACAGCCAACAAGTGCAGGGGTTGCCGCGGGCATGCTGCGACAGTTCTGGGTATGGCCCTGCCCGCTGCTCTCCCTGCCCCCCATCCTGGCCTCCACCATCCCTGCTGCACCTGTCTGCCACCAATTCTGCCACCGCTGCCGCTGCTCTCGTCCTTTGAGCTTGTCTGCTGTTCCTGCCGCTGCGCCTTGCAGGCTGCCTGCTGATAGTGATGAACTACACCGGCGACAGGCTGAACTTTGGTGCGGCCGCGGAGCGAGCCAAGGCCGAGGGGCTGGCTGTTGAGATGGTGGTTGTTGCAGGTGGGTGGGGTGCACGCCTGTGCCCCCTATACCATGCCAGTCAACATCTGGCTTGATCTCTGTCCCAACACATATAGCAGCCGCTGTGCTGCGACGTACTGTGCTGGCGTGCCTCTGCCCGCTCACCCCACCGCCCCGGGCCAACCATCCCACCCACCTCCTGCCCGCTGTGCCACGCTGCCTGATCACGCACCTTGCCCCCAGACGACTGCGCCCTCAAGTCCAAGGCAGCTGTGGGCCGCCGCGGCGTGGCCGGCACCGTGCTGGTGCACAAGTGTGCGGGAGCGGCGGCCGCCTCTGGGGCCAGCCTAGCCGAGGTGACGGCGGCAGCTGCGGCCGCCGTCGCCGCTGTGGGCACCATGGGCGTCAGCCTGACGGGGTGCACGCTGTTTGGTCAGCCCAGGAGCAGCCGTGTGGGGCCTGGCGAGCTGGAGATGGGGCTGGGAATTCACGGGGAGCCTGGCGCCTACAAGGGGCAGGTCAGGTGAGGCAGGCAGGCAGGCAGGCAGGCAGGCAGGCAGGCAGGCAGGCAGAAATGCAGTACTGCTGTTGCTGCTGCTGTCTGTGCTTGCCTGTCCTCTTGCGCAGGTGTCGAACGTTGCTGCAAGGCATGGCATGCACGCGTTTAGCAGACCGCCCCCCAATGTTGTCGGGCTGTGGTGGTGGCTGTACGATTCCTCTCTCTGCCACCAACTGCTGCTCGAGACCTGCTGGCCGCTCACCGGCCTGCGTGCTGCTGCCGCCGCAGGCCTGTGTCCGACATTATCGAGGAGCTGCTGACCCACATTGCTGGCCAGGCTGAATCCTACCTCCCAATCAAAAAGGGTGAGACAGTGAGCAGCCTGCACGGACCTGCCCTGGAGCTGGCAACGTGCTGCTGCTCATGCCCCAGCCGTCCGCCCCTGCCTCGCCGCCCTGCACCAGCCGCTCATTGCTGGTTAAGTATATTCAAGTGTCCCGTGCATGATGCAATGCTGGCCCTCACGCACCCGCAGGCGAGCGCGTGGCACTGCTGTGCAACAACCTGGGCAGCACCACCCCCTTGGAAATGGCGGTGGCCGCCAAGGCGGCGGCGGAGCTGGTGCAGCGGCGGCTGGGTGCCCAGCTGGAGCGGTTGTACTGCGGGCGGTACCTCACATCCCTGGAAATGCACGGCCTGTCTCTCACGCTCATGCGGCTGCATGGCGACACCCTGCAGCTGCTGGATGCGCCCACGCAGGTGTGTCGCTGTGGTGTGCTGGTGCTGGTGCCGGTGCTTGTACTGGCACTGGTGGTGCTGATGGATGGAACAGTATGCAGTGCGCACCGGTGGAGAGTTATGCGCAGGCGTCAGCTGCTACTGGCAGGGACTACTTCCTCGTGCCTTTGCCTGCCTCAGCCTCCATAACCAGGCCTCTTCTCGCAATCCAGCTGCTGCTAACTCATCCCAACAACGCACCATCCTTGCCTGCTTGTCCCCACGCAGGCATCTGCTTGGCCCGCCTCGCCTCCCCATTTCTGCAGCAGCAAGCCGAGGCTGCCGGTGCCGGCTGGGGCAACAGACGAGCAGGAGCAGGAGCAGGACGGCAGCGGCGGCGGCGAGGGAGGCGAGGAGGCACAGCTGCTGGGGCGGTGCATCAGCGCTGCCTGTGAGGCGCTATTGGCGGCAGAGGCAGAGCTGAATGCCTTGGATGCCAAGGTGAGTGGGTGTACTGGTCTGGCTGCACATCAATGCCAGTATTTTCAGCGGCGCAGCGGGTGTTTGGGATGGCTGGTTCGCGGTCATTTCTGGTCAGTTATGGTCAAACATGCCCCAACTCATTCCTGGTCAGTCATGGTCAAAGCGGAAACGGGTGGTCGACAGGCGTGTGTGGACGGGGGCTATGCGACCCAGGAGCGCCAACACGACCGCCCCACAGAAATTGGCTTGCAATGCGCAGCCACATGCAACAGCTGCACCTGTGAACCGGCCCCTGTGCTGCCCTCTCGTCCGCCTGTTGTGGCAGGTTGGTGACGGCGACTGCGGGTCCACTCTGGCCAAGGGCGCAGCCGCCATCCAGCGCCAGCTGGCCTGCCTGCCGCTCAGCGACCCAGCAGGGGCGGCCGTGGCCCTGGGCCGCACCTGTGGGCGCAGCATGGGCGGCACCAGCGGCGGAGTGGTGAGCTGGGGCGGCAGCTGGGCTGCTGCTGCTGCTGCTGCTGCTGCTGCTGCTGCTGCTGCTGCTGGGAATGGGGTGTAGCTGACTTATGATCAGCACTGCCCGTGTGCTGCTTTGAGCGTGCCAGCCACTTGCCATTGCGGCTTCATGCCTGGGTGTTTGTCCTTGCACCCTGCAGTACAAGATCCTGCTGACGGCGGTGGCGGCCAGCCTGCGGCAGCACAAGGCGCACTGCCTCACCCTGGCAGCCCTGGCCTCAGCGCTGCTGCAGGGCGGAGAGGCGGTGAGCAAGTACGGCGGCGCTGTGCTGGGCAGCCGCACAATGCTGGATGCGCTGCTGCCGGCTGCCAAGGCTCTCCAGACGGCGGCTCAAGCCAATCAGCCGGCTGCACAGGCAGCGAGCTCAGCCGCAGCAGCGGCGGCAGCTGGCGCGGAGGCCACCAAAGGGATGGCGGCGGCCGCGGGGCGCAGCAGCTATGTGCCGGGTGAAGCGCTGGCTGGGAACGCAGACCCGGGAGCACAGGCAGTGGCGGTGTGGGTTGCAGCGGTGGCTGGGGCGCTCGGCAGCTCGCTGCTTTGAGTGTATCCCGTATGTTGTCACCTACTGCCGTGTGGGCTGGTCAATGGAACAAATGGATGCCAATGAACACAATCAGCGTGGAAGTTTGATGTTGTGTGACCGGCATTTTCTTGGGACTGGCGGCGGTGCTTTTGAAAGAACGTGGGCACTGACGGCTCATTGCCCTGAGCGGCATTCTACTATTGCATTGCGCCGCAGCGTGCTCATCGTCATCGGTGCAAGGTTGAAAGAAGTCCCAACTGGAGGCCGCAAGTCGAAAAGTGGCGGCGGTTTGGTGCTGAGAGTGCTGAGGTCCAGGGCGGGCCAACGTGATGCACAGTCCACGCATGGGCGTCCCGCATGGTTAGCAGCATCGCTGATTGAACCTGCTGGGGCCACACAGCATCGCTGCCCTCTGCGTCTGGCTTTGACAGCGGCCACATGCTGACGGCATCCAGTAGCGCATGCGCAACAGCAGGAAGAGGGCGATGGCAGCCGCGCGCCCCTCCTGCTGGCCAGGTGGGGGTGCTGACGCCCGCAAACAGTTTGCCGCCAACATGTGTGTTGTTTGCCTGTGCAGGCTGCACGCTCCATTGCTGTGACTGCTGTGTGACCCCCCCTGGCTGTGTCGATCACCTGCAGCTTACTTGCCCCAAGACGGCTGTTCATGCACAGCAGCAGCGGGCATGGCAGCCTGCCACGACCCGTCAGCGCACCACTGTGCTTGCCGCTGCTGCTGCCGCTGATGGCCCTGATGATGAAGTGGAAATGGTGATGCGGTATGGCAAGTCAGTGGCTGTGCCTCCTGAGATGGCGGCAGGGCTGGCACCGCTGGCGGCGGAATGCAGCGTTGCGGATGTGGCAGCTGTGGCGAGGGCAGTGACAGGCCTGTTTGGCCCAAGGCAGCAGGGTGTGCTTGATCACGGCCTGGCAGTAGCAGCCTATCTGCAGGGGCTGGGCGTTGATCAGGATCAGCTGGGGCGGCTGCTGTGCCGCTGCCCTTCGCTGTTCAGTCGGCCGTCAGAGGAGCGTGCAGGCGTGCTGTTTAGCCAGCTGATGCGGCTGGGGCTGTCAGCAGGGCAGGCAGCCAGCTGCTTTGAGCTGCAGCCACAGGCTGCGGAAACATACACTTTCAAACCAGCCATTGCAGTGCTGGCAGCTCTGCTGGCTGCTGGCAGCAAGGTTGCTGGCAAGTCTGGCGAGCAGCTGCTGGGTGAGTTGTTAAAGCTGCAACGGGGGGGAGTCCAGCTACTGAAGTTTGGGCGTGAAGCACTGCAGCGCAATTTGGACAACCTGCTGCAGCTGGGGCTCAGCGAGGAGCAGGTGGTGAAACTGTTGCCGCAGAATACGGCTCTGCTTGCTCAATCTCCTGAGCACCTGGCCAAGCTGGAGGCAGTGCTGCAGCAGGAGCTGGGTGCCGATCGCCAGCTGTGGATCAAGGTGCTTCACAGGGCCGTCCGGGTGACTAACTGCAGCGAGGTCACTCTCAGACAGGGGTTGCAGGCTCTTGTGGCGGTGAGTGTGGGTGATCGGCCACAGGTGGTGCTGGCTTGATAAGAGTGGTATGCATGCAATGAGAGTCGCGTCATTGCATGATCCCGCACGCTGTCAGTGGTGCTGCCCTTGCAGGAGTTTGGCAAGGAGGAGGCTCTCAGGATGGTGGGCAAAGCACCTCAGCTGCTGGCAATGGATGTGATTGTTTGGCGGCAAACCCTGGCTGTGTGGCGGCTGTGCGGCGTTGCTGACCCGCTGGCGGTGGCGTGCAACAATCCTGGAGTGCTTACAGTCGGCTGGCTAAGGCCATCCCGGCTGGCCAACCTGCTGGCGCTGCAGCGGCTGCTGCCGTGGGAGCCATCAGCTGCCCAGGTGATTGAGCGCTATGGCGCCTACGTGGCAGGCAAATCTGCAATAAGGGTTGCCGGTCGCCTGCTGTACATGGAGCAGCTGGGCCTGATGCAGCTGCTGGTGGCAGACAAGCCGACAGCCAGGCAGGAGTGGCGGCAGCGGCAAGAGCTGTCAGCTGGCAAGGAGGGGGCAGCCGTCGTGCCGGTGTTCATCAGCGTTTTTGATGTGGCAATAAAGTCGCCAGCACAGTTTGCTAGGCTGGTCCAGGATGCTGAGGCATGGCTCGGTGAGGACAGCGAGCTGGTCAGCAGCAGCCCCAACTTTGAAGAGTTCAGCGAGGGCCTGCACCAGCTGCCTGCCTGGCAGCGGCTGTGGGCTGACGCAAAGGCGGGTGTTGCTGAGCTGGAGCAGCAGCTGCCACCAGAGCTGCTGCAAGCTGCTGACGCATGAGACGGCAGCGGCAATGGGAGGCACTGTCAGCTCATCGTGCTTGGCTCGTTTTCCTCTTAATTTATACTTCTCTATTCTTCCCTCAGCAACTTCTTTCAAGTGCTGAGACAACGCCTGACCAGCTCCCAGCATTGGCATTGGGTTCGGCAGCGAGCAATTGGCGGCGGCCCAACATCCATCTACCAGTGCTGCTTTCTTTTTCTCCGGTTTTGCCAAGCGCTTGCGCCTTGCTCATCTCAGTTGATCGATATTCTGCGGCTGCAGCCCTGCTCGATAAACGATCGGCTACTCTGGGAAACGGCGAGCACCGCCACGCGCGTGTGCTTAGCCCCTCGAGGAGAGCAAGGGAGCGAGCACGGAAAAAAACGAGGTTGGGCTGCAGCAGTTCGCTCGCAGGAAAAGCAAGGCGGCCGACGTCATTGGATTGAGCAGGTAAAGCACGGCCGGCTGGAGCAAGCGAGCAAGCATGTCGCTGGTGCAGCTGAAGCCGCGCTCGCCGCCGGAGCGGCGAAGCGGGCAGGACCCGCTCCTGCCTCGCTCCCACTCCTCGACCATGCTCCACCGAGTGGTGAGTGCTTGCTGCTGCCTTTTAAGTGCCTTCTTAGCTGGCACCAGGAGGAGGACGCGCTTGTGCGTGCCTAAGGGACGTGCTTCCACTCCGCTGCAAGGCTAGCTCGCCCCGGGTTGCGTGTGCTGCACCACGTGCGCTGTGCAGGTCCCCGAGCGATTGGCGGACGGCTTCTTGCGCAGGCGAGTGCTGCGCGGCATCCTGACTGCGCTCATCAGCCTCGTCCTGGCGGCAAACAGTGTTTGGGCGGCACAGGCGGTGGCAGCCTGGCGGCGTGGCGGCGGCAGCGCCCAGAAGCAGCAGCTGCTATTGCAGCAGCTCAACAGCACCACTCTGTCCCTGGAGGTGAGTGCAAGCACATCCTGTTGCACAGCTGCTGCTGCTCGTGCATAAATAATCATCGCCATATTGCGCGCACAGTGACCCACCTCGGCCGTCCCGCCTCCACCCACTACGCAATCACTCCTGCCCCGCCCCTGTGCTTGCCTGATCGCTGCAGGTAAGCGAGGTGGGTGCAGAGGCAGGAGAGCCCAGCACTTACGTTGTCAGTGCCCAGCTGGTGAAGGGAGGACACCACGGCCAACAGAACAGCACGCCGCCGCTGATACCTCAGCCTGCGGCTGTGGTCGACAGAGCGGCGGCAAACACACAGCAGCAGCAGCAGGTGCAGCAGGTGCAGCAGCAACAGCAGCAGCAGCAGCAGCAGCAGCAGCAGCAGCAACAGCAGCAGCAACAGCGCAGTGGCGACGACAGCCTCACGGCAGCAGGCAAGCCTGGCCGATCAAGCGACGGGCGGCCAAGCAGCAGCGACACGGGAGACGGGGCTGTTGTGGCGCTACTGCCGACACAGGAGGCTCTCCCTCCGCCGCCTCACAGGCGAGATCGGGGCTTGCACTACTCATTGCTGCACTCCCCGGCCTGCCGTCTGGCACCCTTCCTCCCTGTCCAATCTTGCTGTGATGTTGTGATGCTGCCAAGTCTTGCCGCTAAACGCCGTGGCCAGGCTAACCGCTGTGCACCCCAATGACCCTGCCCTGCTTCTGCTGCAGAGCAGTGCTGAAGTTGGCTGAGGAGGAGGGCGGCAGCAGCGACTTGTGCGCTCAGGTGTGGGCATACCCTGGCCGTGTAGCTGGCTGGCTGGCGGGGCAGGGGTGCCGCTCGCGATGGCGCCGCAACAACAAGGAGCTTCTCACACACCATCATCGCACGCATTTCAGTTTGCCTGCCTGCTGCCTGTCATGCCCACTTTTCTGCCTGCCTACCTGCCTAGTTGCCTGCCTGTCTTGCGAGCCTGCCCCCATCCTGTCCACCGCCTGCCTGCCTCCCCTTCTTGCCCCTAGCAGGCCCTCCAGGTGCCCAAGGTGGCGTTGCTCTTCCTAACAAGGGGAGACCTCTTCCACGCCGCCACCTGGCATGCCTGGCTGGCAGCGGCGGCAGACCTGCTGCCGGCGGAGCAGCTGCACGCCGCCACCTGCGCCTCAGCTTTCGCCGATACCAAAGGCAGTGCAGAGGGCGGCCGCGTGAGGCAACCCGGGCACCGCACGCAGCAGAAGAAAGTAGCTGCGGCTCCTGCCGCCACACCGACCCTCGCCGCCGCCGCTCCTGTCGCTGAGCTTGAGCCTGGGCCTGGTCTCGGGCTGCTGGGACGGCGAGGGGCAGTGGAGCAGGCGCCGCGGTGGTTGCTGCAGCCTGCTGCTTTGGCGGCAGCCTGTGGGTGGACCGTTGGCGGCGGGGCGGTGCCGCCAACCAACAGCGGCAGCGGCAGCGTCATTGACAGGCAGCATTTGTTCAGCGTGTACGTCCACGCACCTCCCAATGTGACAGGTGGGGGTTGGGAAAGCAAGGGAGGCGTTGGACCAAGCCCCTGTATGCTGCCACTCCTGCGTGAAGTGCCCCCCGGTGACACCCGCGCTCCTAGTGAGAGAAGCGCATGCCCCGTCAATCTGTCTCTTGCTGCCAGCAATCCCACCTGCATTGCCTGCAGATGACCAGCTGCCGGAGGTATTCAGGGGGCGGCTGATCCCAGACCGCATCCTGCCAGAGTGGGGCACGCATCAGGTGCCTGCTGGCCTCCCCCTGCTGCTGCCTTGCCTGCCAGCTGTTGCTTGCTTCCTGCTGCCTCCCAGTGCTTCGCCTGGCTGGCCTGCACGGCCCCTTTTGACTCACCATCAATTCCAGTCATGGAATGGCTCGACATGGTTATTTTCGCTCTTCCTTTCTCTTGCAATCCTCCTTAGTGCAGCTGGTGGAGGCCACTCGCAGCCTGCTGTGGGAGGCTTACAAGGACCCTCTGAACCAGCGGTGGGTGCACTGGCAGCGGGAGGGAAGCGGTACTTGCCAATTGGCTGGCTGGCTGGCCGGATGGTGGATGGTGCCCAGGCATGCCTCTTCACAGTGAGCATAGATCTGCAAGCAAAGTGCTACTCCCTCGTCCCTTGCAGGTTTGTGCTGCTGAGCGAGAGCGACATCCCGCTGTACGACCCGCTCACCTTCCACCAGCAGCTAACAGCTGAGGGCAAGTCGAGAGTCAAAGCGTGCGCGAACTCCGCGCCAACTGACATCCGGCGCTGGAGCTGGCGCATGGCGGTGCGTGCTGGGGCGCTGCTCAGGCTGCTGCTCATCTCTCTTGACCTTGTGCATACTGCTTCTCGCTAGCCTTAAGCTTGCATGCCCCTTAGACAGTCGCCATCACTCAAACGCTCAGCCAAACCATGTGCGTGCCTGCCTGCCGATCTACTTCCTTGCCCGCCTTTTACCTGCTTCAGGGCCACGGCGTCACCTCTGCGCACTGGCGCAAGAGCAGCCAGTGGTTTGGTATGGTGCGCAGCCACGTGAAGGTGGTGCTGGATGATGTGACGCTCTTCAGGAAGTGAGTGAGCGACTAGCTGCCGAACGCCTGCTGCACACATTGTCAGTGCTTGCCGTGAGGTGCAGCCACCCTTGGCCTGTGCTGTCGGGCTGGCTGTGCTCCTGGCAGTTGTGTTGCTGCCGCTGAGCACATGTACCGTGCCGCTTTGGCACGAGGAAGCACAGCTGCCAGGCGGCTCTGGCGTCAGTGGGCGCCACGTACCTGCTTTCATGTGTGTGCCTGCTGCTGCCCCTCCCCGGTGCCGCAGGTTTGAGGACCACTGCAAGAACGGCTGGGACGGGGAGTACAAGCGCTGGCGGGACTGCTTCTCTGACGAGGTCCGAGGCTGGCTGCCTCTGCTGCTGTCCTTGACCTGCAGCTGTGCTGCCTCTGCTGCCGCCCTGCGTTCAACTGCCAGGCCACAGGCTCATTGCAACGGCACACCTTGTAAGCTCATGAGGAACCAGCATGCTGTGCTGTTTACATCCATGGCCTCCTCCGCCTGCCCTCCTCCACCATCCGCAGCACTACATTCCCACCCTGCTGGCGGTACACGGCCTCGACAACGAGACGTACTGCAGCATCGACGGCCTGGTTGCCGCGGACTGGAGTGCTGGCGGGGCCCACCCCAAGGCATACAAGTGAGGAGGGGAGGGTGGAGGAGGGACTGCTGCAAGGGGACCGGTCCGTCGGTGGGGCCAACCTGTGAGCACAGAGGGTTGAGGGTTGTGGGAGCTGCTCTTGTCTGCCTCCCTTTTCGTTCCACCTCGCTCCTTGTCACCCTGAGCCACACCAGCAAGCCGCGCTGCTCTTCCCCCACCCACCCACGTGTGACACCTCTGCCACCCTCCCTCTGTCAACCACCACATCCCCAATGCCACCCTGCCCTTGTCAATGCCATCCTCACTGCCGCAGGTCATGGGAGACGCGTCCTAAGCTGATCCAGCAGGCTAGAGGCACGCAGCGCGGCTGTGACGCGAGCGCTGCCATTGCAGGTGGGTGGGTGCGCGTCTGAAGGTGTAACGAAGGGTTTCTGCATGTCTGAAGGAAGGCAGCAGGGAAAGGCTGCAAGCCGGCTAGATTGCATACCAGGCTCCTTGTATGTCCACACATCCTGATCCCCCAACCTTGCCTCGAGAGGATCCCCTTCATCACCCCTCTCAAGCTGCAGATGCACAGCAGCGCTACCTGAGCAAGCAGGAGGCGTTCGGTGCGGGCAGCGGCAAAGCCGACAGCCCTGCCTCGCTCTGCACCGTTGCCCTGGCGGGCTACGAGCACTCGCTGCCGGGTGCCTGCAGCCTTACCGTCCGCAAGGTGCGTGCCTTGCCATCAAGCCGCGTTGCATTGGCTGCTGTCGCCTTCTGCGCAATGTACCAGGCTGCCATGCTGCCGTGACCGGCGCATGTGATGCCACATCTGTCTTAGCCACGTCCTGCCCAACGCTGCACGCAGTTTCCCAAGCCAACCGTGCGTGCCGTGCACAAGCTGTTCAGCGACTGCAGCAACGGCCTGCACCTGTTGGGCACACGCAGCTGCAAGCACTGAAGCCGACGGCACCTCATACAGCCTGGCAGGCTCGTAAAGCATGCAGCAGGAGGCTAAAACGCTCGTCAGCTACACTTCAAGCTATGCCGCAGCAAGAGTCTCGAACATCTGGGTGTTGACGATTGATAGTTGCTTCCAAATTGCCTGTGCGAGTGCCTGCTGCCCTGCTTTCTTTTTCTGAGATTCCTTCGCACCGCACACCGTCACCTCCTCTGTCGCACTTCTTGGTCATTTGTGCAATGCTGATCCTGTCCTGTCCTTCCTGTCCTTCCCTGTCCTTTCCTGTCCGGTCTTGTCATTTGAAAAGTAGTGTCGTTGCATGAATGCAGCTCTGCGGGCAGGGCAGAGTGGTATGCATCAGGCTGCCAGTTCAACCCCAAAGCTCCCTCATCGGTCACTCACTCACGCTCAGAAACTGCAGCGTCTCAAACACAAAGCAGCCCTGCGCTCGGCAGAAGCTCGCTGGGTGCTAAAATCCTGCTGCAAGGCCGAGGCGGTTCTCACACGGGCCACTGCTGCTGGCGGTACGCGGCATCAAAGAAAGTGTACTCCAGGCGGCAGCCCATCCGCCACAGCTGCTGCATGCGGCCCTTCTGCAGTCACGGCAGGCGGGCAGGAAAGCAGGGGGTGAGCACACGGCGGCGTTGCAGACAAGGTCAACACAGCTGTTCAAGGGGAGAGCGTGCGGCAGGAGCTTGGGTTGATCTGGGCTGATGGGCGAGCCTGGTGCGCCTTGCCCTCCTCCTCTTCATCCCGCACTGCCCTCACCCGGCCCCACCCATATCTGCACCACGCTCGACTTGCATCAACAGCCGGCCGGCCAACCGCTGCACCCACCCAACCTGCACACCTGTGTGGCAAACCAGCCTGACAACCAGCCAGCCAATGGTGCACCCACCCTGTTTGCACGCTGTCCGAACGCCTGTGTTGCAAACAACACAACCAGCCAGCCACCCGGGCCCTCCAGCCCACCCCCCCCCCACCTACCCACACACCTGCGTGTCAGACAGCTCAGCAGCCAGCTCGTTCGCCATGTGGATGACTTGCAGCACCAAGCTCTCATACTCCAGGCCCCCATACTTTTCAATCCATTGCTGGTACAGGGGGTGGGGCGAGCCTGCGGCAGGCAGGGCATGCTGGCAGGTGCAGTGGCAGGCTTCAGTTGCACAAGCGGTGCAGGGAGATGCGCAGTCTGACGGCAGATCAGCACCAGCAGCAGTCAGGACCCAAGATCGCCAAGCCCTCCAGCCAGCACCGCCTTTCAGGCGGTGCAAGCATGTGCCCGCAGCCTGCGCCACCCGCCGCCATGCCTGCTGTGCTTGCTGTGTGTTTGCCTGCTCGCCGCGACCGTCCGCCTCAGCCCATGCCAGCCACCTCCGCTTACCCTTCTGCTTTAGTGCCTTGCCCACTTCCAGGTACACCACAAAGCAGGGCAGTACAGCCGCCAAGCCCTGCGTACCGCACACGGCAGGGGTGGTGAGGGATTTAGCGCACTGATTTGCTCAAAAAAGGGGTGTAGCATCACGCCCATCCGACGGCGCTTCTGACCTGTGCACCTGAGTGCACCTGCCCATTCCACACACCCGCCACCTCGTGAGCGCTACCACACGCCCGCCCACACACACATGCAAGAACGGCACTCCCACACCCCCCACCTTGCTCACGCCTCACCTCATAGAAGCTGCGCTGGTGGATGGTGCTGAGCATCCAAGACGTGTACATGAGGCTGTTGGGGCAGGCTGCCGCCGCCGCCGTCTCCTCGCCAGCGCTGCTGCCGAAGTAGGCCAGGAACTCCTGGAGGGGGGGGTGGGGGTGTGTGGAATCAGTGTTGATCAAGGTTGTTGGGGATTGTTGGGGATTGTTGGGGGGTGTGGGGGTACCGGTGGCTCCTGATCAGACCTGCTGCCGTGCTCAGAGGGGCTGTTGTGCATGGTGAGGAGGAAGGTGAGGGGCAGGTGATGTGCCAGACCACAGGTGGCGCCTAGGCCTGGGCCGGCCAACAGGTGGTGCAGGCGAGGGGCGCCACGACAGGTCCACGTCACAGCGGCTGGACAGCGCTAAAATGCTTCCGAGCGGGCTGTCCTCGCGTCCTGCATTCGATGCGTGTCCTGCTGTACCGCCCGCCTCTTGCAGCACACCGCAGCCAGGCAGCCACCCCTCGCACCGCACCTCGTGGAACCCACTCTCCACCTCGTAAGCGCCCTGGGAGCACTTGCAGAAGAAGGCGGTCCAGTCGGGGCGCGGTGCCTTGGAGGCGACCAGCGCAAGGGCCCGCGCATACTCCCTGGCTTGGAGGTGTGTGTGGTGGTGGTGGTGGCAATGGTGGGATTGCAGCGTGTCGGGATCAAGGCAGCGCCAACAGTGAGTTGAGAGGAAGGGCATGATGTGAGGAGCGGGCTTCTCTGCTCGCGGTGAAAGCCAGGCACCACCAGCGGGCATGCAGAGCATCGCACAGACAAGAAGTGGCGGGGGGCGTGAGTCTGAACAGGGGCGAGTGCATGTACCGGTGGTACTGCAGGGCGGTACAGGTACCAGGCACCTGAGGTACAGCGAGTCTTGAGCTATGTAGTACCGGAAGCTGGCCTCGTCGAGGGTGCCATCTGCCATCCCAGCCAGGAAGGGATGGCCCAGGATGGCGCTGCAGCAGTGAGGGTGAGGATGAGGGTGAAGGGCAGGCTGTGGTGATGATGCACCTGTGCTTCAGCTTCTTGGGCTGGGGCTGATTGGCCTCAAGACTCTGCTGGCCGATGTGCCGCAAGTATGCACAGCACTGCAATGCCTGCCACGACACCACAGCAGCGCTGCTGTCAGCACACCGCCTGGACTGGCATGTGACACCTGTAGATGCCGCCTGGGCCTGCTATGTCGTGCCACAGCTCTGCTGCAAAGGAGCCAGGCACTTGGCTCTCCACGAGGCTGCTGCTGGCGGGCTCTGACGCTGCCGTTCGCTTGCCCGCTGCATCGTCAACAGCGGCAGACTTGCAGGCAGCACCAGGTGCTTGCACGGCTGCATCGGCATCTGTAGAGGCCTTAGGAGTCGTTTTGAGAGCCGGGGAATGCGCATTGGCTGCGATGCCGTCGTTTGAGGGCGCCATATGTGGTGGCCCAATTTGCTTTGCAGGTAATCGAGAAGCGCTTGCAAGGGCAAAAGTGAGATGATGGCAATGCGTGCGCGCCGGTTTTGTCTCAATTCAGCGCCGCCGCCACCGCCCGCCACCCGCCGCCACTGTGGCCCATGCGACTTCATTGGCCGCAACCCCAACGCCGGCGCTCGCCCATCATTCGCATGTGTTTAGTGAAACTCGTTAGGCTGCAGGAAGCCTCACAACGATGAACAAGCTGCTCTTTGCAGACAGCGCGGGCCCCAGCTTTCAGAAGATCTACGGCACCTCTCACTTTGCCCTGGCAGCGCTCGTGCCCGCATCCCTCGTCTCCCCGCCTGAAGGAGCGATCGCAAAAGTGGCAGACGTGGGCCTGGCGGCTGCCCTGACCGTGCACAACCACATAGCACTCAATTATGGTGCGCGCAGCGAAGCCGGTGCGGTGGTGGTGGGCCGCCACCGCTCATTCGCTGCCGGGCACCACTGGCCGCACGCAGTAAACAATGCAGTTAAACTAGCAACACCTTGTTGCTGCTGCAGTGATTAGCGACTACGTGCCTCGGGGCATCCAGGTGCCCGTGCGGGCGGGTGTGCTAGGCCTTTCGGTGCTCACAGCAGTGGGGTTGACCAAGCTCGCACTCGGTGGTAAGTGATGCCGCACATGGACGGGGCTTTGAGCATCTTTTGGGGTACCTGCCCAGGTCCTGCACAGCCAGCAGGCAGCCTAGCACATGCCTTGCACACCCAGCCAGCCGACCGCACGCCTTGCGAGCCCTGCCTTGCTGCCGCAGGTCCTGGCATTGGCGGCGCTGTGAAGGAGCTGTGGAAAGCAAAGGCATGAGGCAGTTGCGGCGCGGCAGCATGACGCCACCTTCCCTCTGCATCCAACCTTCCAATGCTGTCTGCCGCCCCTTGTATGCCTTGCTCTTCGTCCAATCGACCAACCCGTTGTAAAGTACTGACGCGACTGCTGCACCTGTATGACCTCGACCTCACCTGCAGCCGCTTTACATGAGTGGCAAACGGCAAACAGCAGCAGTGTGTGCGGTTGCATGCATTGGGCGAAACAATGACAAGGGAAGGTAGGAGCGGCTCTGGGCATGGGCCGAGGGGCATGGGCCGAGGGGGCATGGGCCGAGGCCTGCTATACCTTGGCAAACAAAAGCGTCTCTTTTGCAGTGGGGGCGGTGGGTGGAACATACAAGAAGCAGTGCGGGGCTGGGTCCTGTGGCAACCAGGGGAGCGGGGTTGCTGTGAGGCAGCCCCAGGTCACAGTCCGGCATGGGGGGAAGAGGAAGGGCGCAAGAATATCTGTCTTGGAGTGAAGGGTGCCGCATGAGGCCATGCGTTGGTTCAGCGAGAGAGGGAGGGGGGAGGGAAGAAGGAAATTGACAAACAAATAAACAGGGGGCAGGGCGCGCTGCACTGTGCGCAGCCACTTGCTCCTTATTGGGTGTCATCAAGTGCTGAGCAGGAGAGTGTGAGACATATGAGGACAGGTACTGTGAGCGTGTGAGAGGATGATGTGTTGCGTTGGGAGGTGCTCAGCGCAGCGAGCTGCAGCTGGAATTAGGCGCTCGGCTGGGCACAGTGGAAAGAAAGAATAGGAAAGCAGCGCACGACAGTGATGTACCGGATGTGATGGATTGAGATTAAACGTGCGGCGGCTGCTCCTGCTGTTGTGCCGGTGCTGCTGCTGCGCACAGAGCTTGTACGGGCGAGGCCAGGTCAGGGCCATCAAGTGAAGCCTGTGGTGACGGGGAAGCCGCCCCAGGCTCTGCCCCCACTAGGCGCAACAGCAAAGGCAGCGGCTGCCAGGTTGGCAGTGGCTGCACCGACCTCAGCTGCTGCCGCTACTGCAGAGAAGGTCTCGGCCTCGGCCTCGGCCTGTGCCTGTGCCTGTGCAGGGGCGGCTGCCAGTGTGAGGCGCACTGTAGGCTGTGATGGCCCGGGCGCGAACGCAAAAGGCTCCTCTTTCCTGACCCCGGGGTTGGCATGCTGCCAGGCTGCCGGTGTGACTGGAGACAAGTGGAAGGCAGAGCATGGGAGCTGGGTGGGCGGCGCTGGCGCCAGCAGGGCTGCCAGGGATGGCGACTGGCCCTGCAGCGCCTGCAGCATGCCAGGTTGCTGCAGGGCCTGCACCAGCACTGCCAGGTGAGCTGGCGGGAGGGCCGGCAGGCCTGCCAGCGTGGCCAACAGCTGCGCCTGCTGCTGCGCCTGCTGTTGCTGCTGCCAGGCAACAAGAGCTGCGGTGGCGGCTGCCAGGACTGACGTTGGCAGCTCTGCTGACGCAAGCAGGCTTTGCAGGGCAGGTGGCGCCACAGCTGGCATGGCACAGGCAGCAGGTGCCGCGGCTGCCGCCGCCACGGTGCGCTGCTGTGCCAGCTGCGGTGCCAGCTGCTGCTGCTGCTGTTGCTGCTGCTGATCCTGCATCTCCTCTGCTGCTGCCGCAGCCAGCAGCGCAGCCAGCGGGTCGCAGCAGTTGCTTGATGGCACGGCATACTTGGCAAGAGCTTTGGGGATGCTGATGCTAGGAACGCTCGCGAAACTGCAGGGAGCTGCTTGCTGCTGCTGTGGCGCCAGGTGCAGCAGTGGGGCCTGCAGAGCATCGCAACACAAGCGTCAGATACCAGAGCAAGGGGTGGAAGAACGCCGCAAACGGGGCTCGCATGATCACACGTGTGTGTGCAAGGTGGCTAGGCACCTTCTCAGCACCTTCCTGGCCCCACCTGCTGCTGCGCCTGCTCTGCCTTCAGGGGTGCCTGGTCCACTGCACACGGCACCGCAGGGGCAGGCTTTGGCCAGTAGTCCTGCCAGGGCCAAGCCTCAGCCGGCTGGGTGGCACAGGGCGCGAGTGTGATGGCGGTCAGCGGCGGTACTGCCGACTGCAAGGCCTGGGCCTGGGTGGACTCATCGGCGGTACCGCCGCTGGCGCCCTGATCCACTGCCTGCTGGCCGTCTGGAGCTGCCGTGTTGCCGCTCGCGTCTGTGCTGTTGCTTGCAGCTTCTGCCTTGCGTCGCTTGCTGGGTGTGGGCCCCTGGTCAGGTGTGTCTGCATCAGACACGCCCGCCTGCCGCTCCTCCCACTGCCAGCTGGCTGGCTGGCCCGGGGCCTCTGCGCCGTCAGTGCTCTTGCGTCGGCGGATGGCGTGCTTGCGCAGCCTGTCGCGGCAGGAGCGGCGAGCGCCGTTGAACTTGGAGACTGGGTGGAAGGCGCCGCACTGCTGGCAGAAGCGGCTGTCCACGCCTTTCAGCAGCACCGACGCCGCGTCACGGTGGGCGACGCAGATGCGGTAGCGCTGCAGGGACAGACAAGTGTGAGAGGGGGAGGGTGAGGCGGTGAGGAGGGACGAAATGCAGGGACTGCAGTCCCGGCAACAGGGCGGGAGTCGTCGTGGTGACGTCAGCCAAGAATTTGCCTGTTTGTGGCGGGCAGGGCAAACATCCCTCGCGTGCGACGAGGATCACCTGATGGTAGGCGGGCAGGTCTGTGAGCAGGGTTGCGCACACTTGACAAGCTTTCGTGCGGGGCGGCCGCCCTGGTTTCCTTCTGTGCGGGGCCTCGGCATCACCGGTCTGTGTGCTGTGTGCGGAGCTGCTGGAGCCCAGGCCCAGGCTGTGGAGCGCTCTCAGCGGTGACAGCGTTGTCGGTGTGGGTTCGCGCAGCAGCAGGGCGCCCTGTGCGCTGGATTCCATGCGTGGGCTGCCCGGGGAGTGCCTTGAGGCGCCAGCCAGGGCGGGGGACCCGGCGCTTTGGGGACGCTCAAGGGAGGACCGTGAGGGCGAACCGGAGGTGGCAGGGACGGCTTGTGGGGCTCAGGCGCGTGCAAGATGCCGCAGGGTGGGTCGCGGGCGCTCTTCGCGCGGGAGTATTGACAGCGTGTACCATTTTATGACAGGGGCTGCACACACGCATCCATTCGCATTTATTGGCACCGCACGCTGCTGTAGCGGTATGGAGGCTTGAGATCTCCACAACTGCACACACTCCTTCACACATCAATCGGCGAGTTTGCAAGGTCGCTCACTCACCGACACCTTCAAACGATTGCACATCGCCATTGGCATCACAAATCACGACGGCCTGGCCACCAGCGCTCACCTCCTGCCATCGCCGCCGCCGTGCTGCTCCCCTCCATCGTGTTTGTCGATCGAGCAGCAATGATTGCCAGCATCAAACGCACCACGTTTCACAGGGACGTGTACGAGCCAGCAGAGGTGAGGCATTACGTCGTCTGGTGTTGGCAGAAATCGAAAGCTATTCTGCTGAAAGCTGCCGTGCAGCCGTTGCCTCGGCAGCCGTCCTCATCGATGCCACATTCGCTGCTTGCGCCTCACACATGCAGGACAGCTTTGCGTTGGTGGATGCACTGGTTGCTCATCAGCAGACATGGCAGCACAGCCCGCCCCGCCTGTGAGTGACTGGCAGTGCAAGCCATCAGTTTGCATGCGCGTGAAAATGCCGCTTGGCTGCCTGCTTGTTCAAGCGGGTCGGTCACATCAGTTGTTGCACCCCGGCTGCTATCGCAGATGCCTGGAGGTTGGCAGCGGCAGCGGCTATGTCATCACTTCCCTTGGCCTGCTGCTGCAGCAGCTGGGCATGGCTGTGCAGCTGCTGGCCACAGACATCAACCAACAGGCGGCGGCAGCCACGGCGGCAACACTGGCCGCGCATGGGGTGCGTGCGCTGGGCCGGTGCCCTGCCAGCAGCACCAGAGGCTCTTGTGTGACCTGCTCCCGCTTGTCGCTAGCTGGCAACCAGCCAGTGTCACTGCTTGCATCACAACCGCCCCGTGACTGCCTGCATCAACTCCCAGCGGTGCTGCCTGCCCACCACCTGCAAACCGCTTCTCAGCTTGCGCTTGCGTGTGGGTGCGCAGGTGTGGAGAGCTGACGTTGTGCTGTGTGACCTGGCCTCGGCCCTGCTGCCAGCCATAGAGGGCCTGGTGGACGTGCTGGTGGGTAGGGGGGAGGGGCGGGGGGGCGCTGCATGCTGTCGCCTTGCGACTAGCTGCCTTCTAGCGCCTGCCTGATTGTTGCTCTGTCCTGGTGTCACAACACAGAAGCAGCGGCCGGACTCGGCACCTGCCAGGCCAGACTTCGCAGTGCAGAGATGGGCAAGCCCGCCGCATAATCACAGCCCTCATTCTGCTGCTCCGCTCCTCCAAAGCTCCAAATCGCATCCATCCACTGCAGGTCTTCAACCCTCCCTATGTGCCAACACCTGATGATGAGGTCGCATCAGGCGGGCTGGCGGCGGCGTGGGCGGGCGGCGCGAGAGGGCGGCGTGTCATTGATCGCCTGCTGCCGCTGGTGCCGCGGCTGCTGTCGGCACGAGGCGAGATGTTCATGGTTGCAGTGCACGAGAACGACCCAGCAGGTGGGTGGAATGCTGCTGATGTGCACAAAACATCGAAAGGCAGCTGCCTCAGTAGTAGTGCTTCCCGCCTGCGCCTGCATACAACCAAGCCTTCCTACCTGACCCTTCCAGTTAGCTGCGCAGCACAGGTACAGGGCGGCATGTTCTGCATTTGACGCTAGGTAGCCCTTCAGCCAGGCATGTGCCTTCGTCTTTTCAATTTCAATCAAGTTCCAACTGCCTGCAGAGCTGATGCGGGAGATGGAGGCGGCGGGCTTCGAGGCTCGAGTGGCCCTGCAGCGCAAGGCAGATGAGGAGCAGCTGACCATCTTGCATTTCAAACGGCAGCAGCCCCATTTCCCGGCCAAACGACCAAAGATGTTAAGCGTGTAAGGCAACGGCCTTATATGCGAAGCAACGGCTTTGACTGCTGCTCACGCAGGCTGTCGGCACTGTGATACACCATGTTGAGCTCCTGGCTGGCACAGGGACAACATGGGTGCCCAAAACACACGCTGATTGAATCACGACGCTGCCTGTGCGCAGCCTGTCGGCGGGCGGTGGCCGTCGGGCGGTACGATGATGTGATGCAGGGAAGGCACAGATCTTCTCGCGGGTCTCTGCACGGCACCACCGATCGCCTTCACCATCCCTCAGCCGTCTGCGCCGTCAAAGCACGCGATCGCGCCTGGTTTCAACTGCACGTCGCGCCCGCGCCACTAACAGCTCCCCAGAAAGCGCCCACGCATTCCCAGCAGCAGGAGTGCTTGCTATGTCGCGTTCTCCAACCGCGGTGGCCCAGCGGCGGATACAGGTGACCTCTCAGGCAGCAATAGAGCCGGATGGGATGCGCCAGGCAGCGTGGCCAGTCGAACGAGGTCTTGCTGCAGGCGCTATTTGCCGCTCGCAGCTGCCGCCAATATCGTTGCTCTCCTGCTGGCCTCCTCACACCGCACGCCTTGTCCGCGCTGGAAACGACGCTCATTGCCTTGACCTGCGCACAGCTGCTCCCTCTAGCCTGCGTTTTGCTCACCGTCGCCGCTGCACGCCATGTTTCACTCGCGTGTGTGCCGCCGTGCAGAGCGAGCTGCGAGACTGGCTGCAGCACCCCCCCGACGGCTGCAAGCTGGTGCAGTACGAAGACCTGCGCACCTGGGTGATACAGCTGCTGGGACCTGAGAGCCCCTGCCAACCGCAGCTCTACACAGGTGAGCTCAGCACAGCACATGGCGGTGCACATGCTCAGCAGAGGAGCAAGAACACCGGACTGAAAGCACCTGGGCGGCTTCATTGCACTCACTGCCTCGCGCGCTGCATGCGCTCCTTGTCCCGCCCTGCGGCTGCCGCCACTAGCTGCTGCTGCTCCCGCTGCAACTGTCACACCCTGCCACTGCTGCTCCGCTCGCTTGCCCCTGCTCCTCACCCCGCGCCTTGCAACGCCACGCACGCCCGGACATCACTGTGCAGGGCACTGTGCAGGCACTTGCACTCAGCACACACTCACACTCGCCTCCTCCCACACATCCTCTGTTTCCTCTTCTTTGCCCTCCTCCCCCCCTGGTACCGCCCCTTCCAGGCCAGACTTTCCACCTCCGCATCCTGTTCTCTGAGCGGTACCCACTGGAGCCTCCAGAGGTCACCTTCCTGCCCCCCTCACCAGTGCACCCCCACATCTACACCAACGGACACATCTGCCTCGATATCCTGTGAGCCCGCTGCCCCACGCTGGAACTGGGACGCAACACACGAGAGGGGCGGGCGCGCGGGGCTGCGTGGCGTGGCAGCGAGGGAAAAGCAGCCAGGCTGCGTGGCAGCGCACTGGGCTGGAGTCTGTGGGGAGGATCACTCTGGCCCAGCAGCCAGCAGCGCGCCAAGCGCCTTGTGCATCCCAACACACGGGCTGCGCGGCTGCGATGCGCCGAGCCGTGCGCTGAAGAAGGTCTTTCTTCCCTTGGCGGTACGTGCCTGTTTGCAGGTACGACGGCCACAACGGCGGCTGGAGCCCCGCCCTCACCATCAACAAGGTGGCGCTCAGCCTACGCAGGTGGGTGAGGCAGGGATGGAGTCTTGTGGGAGAGTAGGCGGGGACAAGTAGGTGAGGACAAGTGGGCGGGGGTGCGAGGGTGTCGGGTGGAGGCGAGGGAGGGTACTGGTTTGGTGCGTGTGTGTGCATGTGTGCTGGTTGTGGCTGGGCATGCCTTCTTTCCCGCCCTCTCGCGTCAGTGCCCTGGCGCTGCCCCCTCCCACCTGCCGCCCTGACAACAGCTTGCAATCCTGCCCTGCCCTGGCTCTTAAACAACAAAGGTGATCCCACAAGGGTGGTCCCCGGTGAATCGAGGTACTTTCAATTGACCCCAGGGATATGCCCTGCCCCCGCCCCTGCTGCAGCATGCTTGCCAGCAACACAGACAACCGGCGGCCCCCCGGTGATGCCGACTACTGTGCGCGCATGCGGGGCCGATCTCCCAAAGAGACGCGGTGGGTGTGGCTGGGGGGTGGCTGCTGGCAGCTTCAATGCTTGCAGCCTGCAAGCTTTGCTGCTCGCTGCCGTCATGCAATGTCCCCTGCTGTGGTGTGCTGTCGTGCGCGCTGCGGTGGTATGCTGTGGTGTGCTGTCATGCACGCTGCCTTGCTGTGCTGTTTGTTTGATAGACTACTGCCGTGCCCTGCTGTGTGGTGCAGGTGGGAGTTTGAGGACGACTCGGTGTGACTCCACTGCTCAGCCCCTTGACAGCTGCTGCCGTCATCACTACGGTACCGCTGCTTTGCCGCCCTCACAGCAGGCGAGACTGCTGGCTTGCCAGTGCGCGTGCAGGTGCGCTACGCTGGCAGGCCGAACAGCGGCCGTACTGGCAAGCACCGGCGCAGGCATTGCGTCTGCCTCCTGGCTCTTGACGAATGCCTCGAGCTTTCGCAGCAGCTGCACCTCCTTGCGTCGGAAAGGCTTCCACCTCCCTCCCACTTCCTCCACCCCTCTCTTTGGGTTGTTGCCTTGGCTGCAATCTCCTTCAGGCCCGCTGTAACCAGTGGCAAGCGCATGGCAGTTGTGCATAGCCCTCACGCCACTCCACTGCTGCTGCAACTGGATGGGTGGCTGTGTTGGAGCGAGGGATGGGCCGATTACACGTCGTTCAACGGAACCAGCACACACAGCAGTACTCAGCGAGTGGTCACACTGTTTGCTTGATCACACTGTTTGCTGGTCAGAGCGGTACAATGCTACAGAAGGGGCGGCCTGTTTGCCGGCAAGCCCTGGCTAGATTGTGAGGGGTGACAGGGGTGCAGTGGGAGGGCTGGGGGTGGTGGAATAAAACTGCCAACTATCGATAGGGGATCAAAGCGAGAGGTGAGGGTTATGAGGGCGCAGCAAGGGGGACAATCAAGCTCCGAAACGGGCAGGCAGCTCGCTGCGACACGGTCGATTCATCAGGCAGCCTGCCACCGATCCCAGCAAGCAAGCAACCCATACGGCAAGCCTGTGTAAAAACAGCTTGTGCGCCAACAGCCCCAACGCACAGCACAGCGAAGCGCGGGAGAGGTCGAGGCGCAGGGCAGGCAAGCAAGACAAGCGAGGTATGGGCTCAGGCCTGCTTTAGGCCGCAGGGTAGGGCTCAAGCCTGGCCCCCTTCAAGGGGCAGGGTGTCAGCTCCAGCTGGCTGCCAGGCTTAGTGCGCTCCTTGTATGCTGCTTGCATGCATTGCTTCCCGCCCCTTGCTTCACGCCGTCAATCACGAGGTGTACACGTCGTTGCCATCCCCCTGGGTGATGATGTCCTTGAAGGAGCCACCTCCCGGGATCATGGGCAGCACGTGCTGGATGTGCGGCACCATGACGTCCAGCAGGTAGGGACCTGGGGTGTCAATCATTTCCCGGATGGCGGCGCTGCATTGCATGAGGGAGCGAGGGCGCACGGGAGGGTGACCGGTGAGTGTGCGAAGGTGTGGCTAGTGTGGCGGGCCATAGGTTGAAGTGTGGGTGTGTGAACAGAGCAGAGGCAGAGAGAGAGGGAGGCGAGGCAAGGGAAGGAGCAAGGGGCCAGGCGTTGACCCCACAACACAACACCCTGCGCAACGCCCTGCACATCCCATCCCTTGCGACGTGCACGCCACAAGGCTGGACCACAACCAAAGCCAGACCCAGCCCACACGCTTGACCAGCACACTCACGCTGCCACCAATCCAACCACACACCAAACGAACAAGCAAACAAACACTGCTGCAGGCGCTCGACTCACCGCAGCTCGCTGGGGTGCATGACGCGCTTGGCGGGCACACCAAAGGCGCCTGCCAGCTTCACAAAATCTGGGTACACGTCCGCCTCCTGGCCGCTCACCTGGTAGTCGCCCTCCTGCGGGCGGTACGAGCGGTCCGGGTGTGATGCAAGGGCGGTACGGTCAGTCAGGCGGTATGGGTGTGATCAAGGGGCGGCACGGTCAGGCAAGGCGGAACGGGGACGGGCAATGCAAGGGGATGCGGTGTAATGAAGGTGCGGCACAATGACTGGCGGGTTGCGCGGTGAAGGCTCCCTAGGTTGCAAGCAGCGCCGCATTTCCCCCACATCCTCCCCACGTCTCCCAATCCCCACATGTCCCACTCAGCCAGCCCCCCCCCCCCCCCCCCCCCACACACACACACCTTGCTGCCCAGGTACGTGTGCGCTCGGTTTGCCTTGTAGAAGCGGTCCTCCCACTGCATCACCATGCCCAGGTACTGGTTGTTCAGGATGAACACCTTGGTGGCCAGCCCCTCAACCTTGGCCGTGGCCAGCTCCTGGCAGTTCATGATGAAGCTGCGGGGGGGACAATGGAGGGGGGAAGGGGCAGGGAGGAGGGACGGGAAGGCAGGGAGGGTGGTGAAGAGGGGTGCAGGGAGCGAGGAAAAGATCAAGGGGTGGAGGGGGAACTGTTGTGGTGGACAGGCCTGTCGAGTGAAGCCCCTGACACAACCCATCGCCACCCGCTGCATTGCGATGCATCCTGCACCCCCCCACCACTCGAAAAAAATAGAAAGACACGACACACAAATCACACTCGGGGTGTTCAATCAACACCCCAGGACACCAGGACACAGCACCACACAAACAACACCCCCCAGGCACCCACCTGCCGTCACCATCAATGTCCACCACTATCTTGTACGGCCGCCCATTCTTGCCGTCGTATGCTGCAGCCGCGCCCAAGGCTGCAGTGAGGGAGAGGGAGGGGGTGGGTGGAGGTGAGTTGGAATGAGGTGGGTCGAGTGCACAGTGTGTTAAGGTGGCAAGCAGGCAGCTGACAAAAAGAATGGACAGCAAACTGAACCGTACCTGCACATGTGCCACAAAAACCCGCCCTAACACACTCCACCGCCGGCTGCAGCAGGCCTATCCCCACCCGCACAGGCCCCCCATTCACACCCACCCACACCCATTGGCCCCCCCCCCAAACCCAGCCACCCACCGGAGGGCAGGCCGAAGCCCATGCTGCCCAGGCCGCCGCTGGTCGCCCATCGCCGCGGCTCCCGGAACTTGTAGTACTGCGCCGCCCACATTTGGTGCTGGCCCACGCCTGTGGTGACCACCGCATCGCCCTTTGTCTCCTCATACAGCACCTAAGGGGGGGGGAGAGGGGGGGGGGGAGGGGCAGGGGGTGAGCAAGGGAGGGTTAGAAGGCGGGGTGGTGGAGGGGGCCCGAGGGTGAGCAAGGGAGGGTGAGAAAGGGAGCAAGGAACGGGAGGAAGGACCAGGAGGGAGGGCACGTGGTTGCATGCTGGTAGTCAATGGCAAGCAGGGCAGGGCAACACAGCCCGGTGCGGCGGCACAGGGGCAGCCGGGGAGGGGAGGCGGCGGTGCGCCACGCGGCACAGCAGGCAGCAGCACATACAGCGGCCGATGCCCTCTCCACCCCACCACCTCCCTCCAGCCCTTGACCAACCCAGATGTTCCCAGCAGCTGCCCCAAATAATCCCAAGTCTCACACCCACCCTATCAGTCCCAGCTAGATACCCTGAATGATCCCAAGCCTAACCCTAAAAGGTCCCCCGCAAACACATATACACACACACACACACATCCCAACCACACACCTCAATGGCCCACTGCGGCATGATGGCATCATCCCTCAGCGGATAGGCCAGCGGGTTGCTCTCCTTTACCGCCATCACCTCAGACACCCAGTCGGCGTACTGCAGGATGGGGGGCGGTACAGGTGAGCGGTACGTATGCCAGTACACAAAGGCGGTACATGGCGGTGGTACGGTAGGGCGCCAGGTGAAGGCTGGAAGGCTGGCACACAGCCGTTGAGGTGGCAGTGAGAAAGGCGGCGGTGCGGTGGTGGTGGGTTGAGGTGGAACGTCGCAGTGGGCGATTGTGGGCTCTGCTTTGTGGCGTGCAGCAGCGAGAAGCAGAGACCCTGGCAGAGCCAAGGACACTGCAACAAAGGACACCGCAACAGGCTCCCCCCCCCCTTCCCTCAACCGCCGCACACACACCCTCTCCCCACGCGCACACACACCCTCTCCACAAAACAACTCTTCCCTCATTCACCCTGCCCATCTTCACGCTTCGCCCCTTCTCCCCCCCCCCCCCCATACACACACACAAAAACAAACCCAGCTCACCCCGCTCCTGTCCAGCGGTTCCGCCTCCAGCATGCGGTTCAGCTGCTGCAGGGCGGGCTTGATGTCTGAGCAGATGGGGATGAATGCGTCCTTGTTCTTGTGGATCTCCGCAGGGTCAATGTCCACGTGCACGATGCGCGCGTTGGCGGCAAACAGCTCCAGCTTGCCTGAGTTGTTCACAAGCAGGGGGAGGAAGGAAGGCGGGGGAGGGAGGGAGGGAGGGAGAAAGGGAGGGCAGGGAGTGTGTGTGACGGCAGGGGGAGAGGGGGCGAGAGGCAGCCCACGCGCCACCAGCCCTCACACTCCGATTGGCAACCCGTCCATGCTTCCATTTGACCAGCCAGCCACTCATGCAGCCATCTCTCCATTACTAACCATCCGACCATCCATCCATCCGTCCATCCAGCACTCCAGCCAGGCTGATGCACACCCCACCCCACACCCCCCACACACCACACACCACACACACAGCTGCCCGCACACCTGTCACTCGGTCATCGAACCGCGCCCCAAAGGCCAGCAGCAGGTCGCCCTCGTTCACCGCAAAGTTGGCGGCGACGGTGCCGTGCATGCCAAGCATCTGGGGGTGCGAGGGAGGGAGGGAGGGAGGGAAGGCAAGGGGGAAAGGGGGTGGGAAGCGAGGGTGTGTGGCACACAGCTGCAGCGTAGCACGTGCCCCACCAGCACCCAACCCCACACCAGTATTGCACACACACCCATGCCTGCCTCCCCGGGACCCCACCCCGGGACCCCCCCCTTCCCCCAGTAATACACCTCTCCAACCACACACACCCTGCGCTGCCCAACCAGCAGCCACCCACCCATCCTACCAACCAGCAACCAGCATCCACCTCACAGACATAAACACCCACCCACCCACCCACCCACCCACCCGCCGTAAATAGAAACACCCACCCTAACCACCCACCCCAAAGTCCAGTCACCCACCCTGCCCCCACCTGCAGCGCCAGCGGGTCCTGCTCCGGGAACGAGCCAAGTGCCATCAGGGTCTGTGCCACAGGGATGCCGGTGCGCTGCACAAACTCAACCACCTCGGCGGCTGCGGATGTGAAGGGGGGAGGGGGAGGGGGCAAGTGTGTGTGTGTGTGTGTGTGTGTGTGTGTGTGTGTGTGTGTGTGTGTGTGTGTGTGTGTGTGTGTGTGTGTGTGTGTGTGTGTGTGTGTGTGTGTGTGTGTGTGTGTGTGTGTGTGTGTGTGTGTGTGAGAGACGGTGACAGCAGATGTGTGTGTGAAGTTGCGGCAGTGAACGCTGACGGCACGCGATGATGCCATCTCAGATCTTCATCATCTCTCAAACAGAGTGCGAGGTGTTTGCGCTGCCAGGCATCGACCGCAACCCAGATCACAGCTCCGCGCCCCACCTCCCAGCCGCCCACCTCCCAGCCACCCACCCACCAGCCCACCCAGGCACCCACCCGAGTCCACGCAGCCTCCTCCCACATACAGGATGGGCCGCTTGGAGGTCTTGAGCGCATCAATGACCTGAGGGTGTGAGTGTCGTGGTGGGGGGGGGGTGCGAGATTTCAGCGGAGGAGTGGGTGAGCAGACAAGAAGGTGTAGACGCCGCAGGCGGAGGGGTGGCAGCTGCCCTCCCACCCCCAGCACCAGGCACCCCCCCCAGCACACGTTTGCTGCGCGGCTCTGCTGCCGCTTCCACCCCAGCACTCACCCCACACGCCACTAGGCACTCAACCACCCCCACCCCCCTCCAGCCTCGTCTCACCTGCTGCAGCTGCGCCTCCTGGGGCGGCGGCGGCAGGCGGGACATGTAGGCGCTGATGCTCATGGGCGCCCCCCAGTCGGGCATGTCCAGTGTCTGCTGCACGTCCTTTGGGATGTCCACCAGCACGGGGCCTGTTTGATACAAAGGTGGGGGGGTGGGATGAATGCACAAGGGTGGATTAGACTGGAGGCGAGGCGCTTTTGAGGTGAAAGTGTGTGCGGTGTTGGGGGTCATGAGTGTCGGGCACTGACATGTGCGGTGGCGAGAGCTGGCATGGGAGGAGAAGGTGAGGTCCTCTGAGACGTGACTCCACCCAGCCACGAAGCCAACCAGCCAGCCAGCCCGACAGCCCTGCTGGCTCTCCCGCGACAGCCCTGCTGGCTCTCCCGACGCCGTCCCAGCCCCCCAATCCTGCTCATCTCACCCACCACCCCTAACCCCTGCCTCCTCCCTCGCTTGTCTAGACACCGACCAGCCACCCAGCACTCTCTTCCCAATGCTGCAATGGACCCACCCGGCCTGCCGGTGCGTGCGAGGTAGAAGGCCTCCTTAATGATGCGAGGGATGTCCTTCACATCCATCACCAGGAAGTTGTGCTTGGTGATTTGGCGGGTGACCTGCGGCAGGGGGGTGAGGGGGGGGGTGGCAAATAGATCGGATACTTGGTACAATCAAGACCTCTCTGAAAACATCAGCTGGTAGGGAAGTAGCTGGGTGTGGAAATCGTGTAAGGCGAAAGGAGGCGACAACCTTGAGCTTTAACTTGAAAGGAGGGATGCGATGAGTGTGACTGCCACTGCGTCGAGCCACTGCACGTGGCAAGCGGCTGCCAGCAGCAGCGCCACCCGGCAACTGTCTGCCGCAGGTTTCTGTGCCGACACACAGACCACACACACAAGCAGCAGCGCCACGCCACACATGCCTCACATCCCGCCGACCCAGCCAGCAGCCAACCCACCTCGACGATGGGCGTCTCCTGGAACGCATCACTGCCAATCAGCTTGCGGGGCACCTGCCCGGTGATGGCCACCAGCGCCACTGAGTCCAGCAGAGCGTCTGCCAGGCCTGTGACCAGGTTGGTGGCTCCCGGGCCGGATGTGGCGATGCACACGCCCACCTTGCCCGTCACCTTTGCGTACCCCTCCGCAGCAAAGATTTCTCCCTGTGACGATGGCGATGATGATGAGAGGGAGGCAGGCAAAGAAGGTGATCAGTGCGGTGAGTGGCAGGTATGATAAGAAGCAGGCGCGGTGGCAGGGAGGAAAGGAGGGCAGGCAAGAGGCAGGATGGTGCTCCGGGAAAAACCGCGCGCCGCGTCTCCAAGCCGCATCAGCAGCCAGCAATCCATGCATGCCAGGCTCACACCGCCACATCCTCCCTGCTGCGTACAGTCCACTCCAGTCCACTTGACCCGGCCCCTTGTCCCGCTGTCCCCACACTTTGCCCACTTTGCCACCCCACTCATCAACCCACCTGCTCATGTCTGCACAGGATGTTGCGGATGGTGTCTGAGCGGGTCAGGGCCTGGTGGATCTCCATTGATGCACCACCCGGGTACGCAAACAGGGTGTCCACACCCTCTCGCTCAAGGGCCTGCCGACACAAAGAGGAAAGGGCAAGGAGGGAGCAGGTGAGAAAGGAGGGGTGGGAGAGGAGGGGTGAGAGGAAAGTCAGAGGCTGAACACAAGTGCCGTGCCGAAGAGGCGGCGGCACGTCCTGGCTGGCTGGCTGGCTGCGACCACTACTTTTGAGCTGCGAGGCTGAACACAGGGCTGCGTGCGCAGCAAGCTGAGTGCTGTGGAGCTGAGTGCTGTGCTGGGACACTAAAGGTAGGTTTGCTGCCTGCGTATATCAATCAGCCGAAGCTGCCGAGAGAGCTGCCCTGCAGCTGCAGCTAGCCAGATGTTTGGGGCTGCCCTCAGCATGCTGGGCTGCCATGGCACCCAGCAGTGTGGTGTGCGCATACAGAGGGCCTCCTTCCCATCCCTGAGGACTGAACCAGGCCGCTGTCCATTGCCAGCAAGCTGCCGCCGTCATCCCCCAGGCAACCCAGCCATCTCAACTGCCCGCCGCTACTGCTCGTGCCCTTGTTTGCTCAGCCGCTCAACTCTCCTGAACCAGGCTGCCTGCTGCATGCCGGCAACGTATGCTGCGACACGCAAACGCGTGCACAGCTGCAGGCTGGAGCCTGCGATTGCGGTGCACGCACAACAGCCCTGGAAGCGACCACACGTCCCCACCTCACACACTGCTCATCCAACTGGGGCCGTTAAAGAGCTGTTTCCGATCCTTCCCAGCTCCACACACACAGCCAGTCCCCTCTACAAGCACACGCAGCTCCACAACATGAAACCCTCGACCCCGCTACACACCTGCACCAGGATGTCGCATCCCTTCCGTGCCTGTCCACTGAAGCGATCCACCCACTCCACTGGCGGCTCAGTCGCGAGGGAGGCTTGTGCTGCCTGGCGGGCCGCCTCCAGCTGCACACAACAATCGACAGAAGAAGCACCGGAAGCAGCTGAGAGCTGAGAGCAGCATCCACGCCCTCGAAAGGACAGCAGCAGCAGCCACAACGGCATGCAGGGGAGCTGCGGCCCCTGCCCCTGCTGACGCTGCTGGCAGGCGGGGTTGCGGTGCCTTGCAGCGGCCAGTTGAGGATGCAACGCGGGCATGCGGCTGCCAAAAGTAGCGGTACTGCGGCGCCCTCCCGCCCCCCAGCCAGAGCCGCACCTCGACCTTGCTGGCCTTGTTTGTGGCTCCTTTCGCCATGGTCGCACAGGGCTGCACGGCTGCCCGCTGCTCGCGCCTGCAGGAAAGGGAAAGCGTGGGTTGCTCAGGTGTGCAAGCGTCGCGGGACACGGAAACCCCGGGGCGGTGCCGAGGCGGGCCAACCCCACGGCTGCGGCGCACCTGGAGCGCTGTGACCGTTGGGACACACCACTTGGTGCGAACTGTGTGGGGAGGGCCTGCGAGGAGCGAGGTCGGAGGCGTGAGGCTTGAGAAGCGCCGGCCCGCGGCACATGCAGCCGGCCAGCTGCTGGGTAACCCACCTTAGGCGCCCGAGGCCGGCAGGGACCGGCCAGGGTGCCGCAGCCAGCCATGGTGCTGGCCTGCATGGTGGATGATGAAGAGGCTATGCCAAAAAGCCGCCTGAGTTGCGCAGAGGTGCTGAGCGAGGCCCCGTGTATGAGATAGAACCCGGCCAGAGCGCGGGCTATTGCCTTCACATGGCCACGTCCCCAGCCGCCACGACTCGTGATTTGTCGTTGTTTGGCGGCCTGATTTATCCTCATTTGCGCACACAAGACACTCGCAATCCAGCCCGCACCCTAGGCCCACGCTCCAGCGACAAGACTGTGTTGCCGCAGTCCGCTGCCGCTCCCGCCTCCCGCGAAAATCAAACACTGGCTGCCAACACCACGCAATGATGCCAGGGCAGGGACTGGATGCAGACCCTGGTTAACTATATGCGTCAAAGGCCGATCACGAAGATCGAGGAGTTGCTGGGCAAAGTCGTCCAGTCAAGTTCCACGCTGAACAGCGGTTGTCATCACGCGTTGGCAGTCAGCGCACCACATGCCACAGTTATATGATGCAGATGGCAGCAGCGGCCATAGGAGACAGTGGCAGCCAGGCATGGCAGCACACAGGGCGGCACACAGCGGGCGGCAAGCAGGACGGTGTTGGCGGCGGCAACCAAACGCGATCGGGGAGCGGCAGGCCGATCCCTGTGATCTTGCAAGGCGTTTCGGCTTGCACAGGGCTGCAAACGAGCTGGTTTGAAACGCCTCCAATCCGCCGCATGCGAAGCAGGGCTGAACTTCATATCGCCAGGATTGGGACCGAGGGCGGCCTGTTTCACACTTCCCGCTAGCCCTGCCTCGCCACCGGCATCCACACACGTTATTTCCAGCCTCCCCGGGGCCTAGAACCGCGTATCGCGCTCGGGTTTGCATCGCCCTGCGGCCATGGCGCTTCTCCTGGGCGCCCCGCTCGGCACAGTGGGCCTCCACAGCACCAGGGTGCCCTGGGCAACGTCCAGCAGCGCTCCCCGCAGCGTCAGAGGACGCTGTCGCACAACCTGCCAGGCTGCGTTTGGTGGACCCAAAGCAGGCGGCCACCGCGTGCGGGAGCAGTCACCCAGCAAGATGCACGCCCTGGCGGCTCCAGCGCTCGCGTGCGAGCTTTCAACGGCGGCACCGCTACCCGTGACACAGCTTGCAGCAACAGACGCTTCTAGCAACATTTTGGAGGTCCGTCGGGCTGACCTGGAGCGCCTGCTGCACCGAGACAGCCCCCCCACGTTCATTGGTGAGCGCGACCAGCAGCAGCAGCAACCGCCGGCCAGCGCAGCGTCAGCCACGCCGCCGGCAGCAGTAGAGCGCGGGTCGCGGCGACGCACCGCAGCAGCAGCAGCAGCGCCTGTCGCCAGCCGCGCACAGCAGCGGCAGCAGGGGCGCATAGTGACCAGCACGCGTCGCCCGCGGACCGTGGCTGCAGCCAGCGCCACCTCCGGCAGCCGTGTGGCAGCCCCATCCGCGGCGGCATCGTTGGACAAGTCCATAGCCACCTCAGCCACCCTCAGCTCCTGGCTGCTGGACTGCAGCAGCCGGCGGCAGCGCGGCGCCAAACAGCCCCTGGCAGCTCGCCCGCGGGCCGCAGCCGATTCGAGAGGTCGCAGGGTCGATTCTGCGGCAGCTGGGCAGGTGCCTTGCGAGGCAGTAGCTTTCGACGGCTTGGCCGAGGAGACGAGGGAGGACACTCTGGTACTGATCAGGACCCGCGCAGTGCTGCGCACAGGCAGGCGAACAAAGAGCGGCTCCAGGTGCGAAGGCGCGGTGGTGTGGGTGGGTGGCGTCTAGGCCACCCTCTGCAGCTGCGCGGTGCGTTGGAGGTTTTTCAACCAGCCTATCGAGCCTGCAGCCTGCGGTCTGGTTGTCTGGAGTGGTTGATTGGCTTCTATGCAGCCTCCGCCTCACTTTTCTACCACTCTCCCGCAGCACTGCTTGCCAACCTACTACTGCTGCATGTGATATTGCTGATCTGCTCGCCCCTGCCTCCCCGCTGCCTCTCCCTCCGTCTCCCCTTTCCTCTTTGCAGCAGCGACATCAGCGTGATGAGCAGCTTCATGCGCAGCCTGGGCAACACGGCAGTGCTCAGCAGGCAGCAGGAGGCCCGCCTGGCTTCCATCCTGCAAAAGGGACTGGCATTGGGCCGCGTGGCTGAGCGGCTTGCCGCCGCTCAGGGCTGCCCCGCTGCGGATGTCTCCCACGAAGCCCTGGCAGCGGCCGCGGGCCTGCCCAGCCCTGTGGACGCGGCGCAGCAGCTGTGCAACCAGCGGGAGGCCAAGGACCTGTTGATGCAGTACAATGTGCGCCTGGTGATCAACATTGCCAAGCGATACGTGGGCAACGGCATCGACATGGTGGACCTCATCCCCGGTGGGTTTAGCACATTGGTGGTGGAGTGTGGCGGTTGACAAGTGCGGGTTCAGGGTTCAGGGTGGTGGCATGCTGCTATGGGGGACTGCCGTCACAAGCTTTAAGCACTGCATGTTGCGTGATGGGCAGGGCGTAGTGTGGCCGTGTGTGCACCTTTGTTTCGAAGCGTGCCTCTTGCCGGCTTTTCTGTCTCTCGCTGACGTGCATGCGGGCCTGACCGGCCATTCCTCTCCCACCCCCTCCTCCACACCCAACTATCTCTAAATCAAAAGTTCACTTTTTGAAAGTCGTAGCGCTAAACATTCATGTTACCACCACCCGCAGAGGGCCTGGTGGGCTTGAGCAAGAGCCTGGACCGCTTTGATGCCTCCAAGGGCTTCAAGTTCTCCACCTACGCCCACTGGTGGATCCGGCAGTCCATCTCGCGGGCTGTGTGTGACCAGGCCCGCGTGGTGCGCCTGCCCAGCCACATCTGCGAGACGCTGTACCGCATCAACCGCGCCATCACCACCATCGTGGAGCAGGTGGGGCGTTTGCGTGCTGATATGTTGTTCTGGTTGTCGTTGGATGTGGGGTTCAAAGTGTGCTTGTAAAGTTCTCTTCACTGTGGCATCACTGCTGCTGCTGCCCGTGTGTGTGTGTGTGTGTGTGTGTGCGGCTGGCTTTGGCGCTGCCTGTCGTCAACGGACACCAGCAGCCAACCGCACCACGCCCTGCTGCCCTGCGCCCTCCTCACCCCTGCCTGCCTCTGCCCCTTCTACTCTCCAGAAGCAAGCCGACGAGCTGCCCAGCTACGACGAGATAGCGGCGGCAGTGGGCCTGCCTGTGCAGCGGGTCATCCACTACCTGCGCCTCTCAAAGCTGCCTGGCGGCAGCACGCCGCGGGAGCGCCCCACGCACTACCTCTCAGGCGCATCCTTCAAGGTGAGAGAAGAGGTCACCAACAGAGGGCTGCTGGCCTGCTTAGTGTCACGCAACCAGTGTGTGTGTGTGTGTGTGTGTGTGTGGTCATCAGGTCGGAATGCATGCATGCATGTGTAACTGTCTGCACAAATGGAAGGCAGCTGCTCACATCCAGCCCTCTGGGACACGGCTGCACCCTTAAAAGTGCCGCCGCTTCTTCTTCTCACCCTGTCCTCTGTCCCTACCCCTTTCCCCCGACCGTTGTTCAGGAGGTTGCCTTTGAGAGCCCAGACGAGCTGGTTGAGGACACAGGCGAGGAGCTGGCGGCGGCAGAGGCCCAGCAGGAGGAAAGCCTGCGCCAGCTCACCGACCTCTTGCTGTCGACCCTGGAGAAGCGGGAGCGCAACATCCTGCGCCTGCGCTACGGCCTGATGGGCTGGGGCGCGCCCTCCAGCTCCGCTGTAGCGGAGTGGGGCCCTGACGCCGACGGCGGCTGCATGAGCTTGGGCGAGGTGGCCTCCGCTTATGGGCTGTCCAAGGAGCGTATCAGGCAGATCGAGGACAAGGCGATGCGGGTGAGTGCTCAACTGGTTCATTCAGCTTCCATTCAGCTTCCAGCTGATTTCAGAGATCCAGCAAAGGGATGTTAAGAGGCAGGGATGGAAGGGGGCCCCCGGCTGCCAGCAATCAAGGCTTTCTGCTGCTGCTGGCCTGTTGGCCTGCTGCTGTGGGTGTGTCGCCACCACTGTACTCAGGTGGCGGCTCTCTGGCTCAGGCGGCCTGCCCTATGTACAACACATATGCTTCCTTCTCCCTCTTTTCCCTCAGCCCACTGACCCTCTTTCCTCCCCCATCCCCTTTCGTCCGCCCCCTCTGCAGTCCCTGCGCAAGCCGTGGCGCAAGCAGCTGGCTCTGGAGATCTCCCACGGCCAGCCCATCAGCTCCTCCAACCTTGCCCACCTGGCCTCCTCGCAGCAGCTGGCTGTGGAGCAGGGCGGCTGGAGCTTGTGAGCCTGCTCCTGGCTGTGCAGGCCAGGCTGGCTGGCAGCCGCGACCATAGGCCGTACACCTTGCAGCCCAGCCCCTGCCTCGCCTCGCCTCACCTCGCCTCTTCCTGCTGCCCTGCACTGCCCCTGCCTCCTCCACGCCTAGCGTCCTCGACCACTTGCATGGTGGCAGCATGGCAGCAGCGGCAGCAGTGGCGGGCGGGGGCCGCTCAGAAACCAACGAACGATTCTTTGCCCCAGCAACCTCCGCTGGGCACCTTCTTTCTAAACACGCCTACACCCCGAGAAGACTTCTCCCCAATCCACTTCTCTTCAAATCTCCTCAGCCTCCTTTTGTTGTTCCCTCGACACCCACCCACCTATCTCCACACTGCTGCTGCAGCACTCGCAGCCCGCACGCTTGTGCCTCCTTGTGACTGCCACCGCGTGCTGTGCTCAGTGCCCACTCTTTGTGCGCTGGCTCACCACGTTTTTCTGTGTGCATTCCCTGCTTCAGCCGTCGTGTGCTCCGCCCTTTCCTCCCTCTCTTGCGCCACACATCCCTCTTCTACCTCTATGTAGAGTCACGCTGCATCAGCCCTGCACTTGACGCAGCGCTGAGCAGCAGGCCTGGCCCTCTTCCCTTCTGCCTCGGTCTCAGGAAACACCACGCTCGCGAATATCGCCTTGCGCGCCTTCGCTTGGTGGCTGGCCAGCGGCCATTCCGCTGCTGGCTGGCCCGCGAGCGCTACCCTATCTCGCAGCTTGAACAACCTAAGCTTGCGCTGTAACAACAGCAAGTGTAAATACCAAGTAGGGAGGTGTGATGAGTGGAAGGGAAGGAAGACAACTCTGGGGCCTACCTGGTCTGGGAGGGCAAGGCATGGAGGGGAGGACGAGATAGAGGAAAACAATCTACTTTTGCACATCTTCCCAGCCTTCCTTCCCATTAAACCCTGAACTTCTGAATCACACTGGTTCCTTTCACAAATTGAGCATCCAGTGCTCGTGCATGCCGCATCGTCACACAGTGGCGGTGAATGTACATTGGCAGTGAATTCTCGCGAGGCACCACACTTCCGCGTTCAACGTCGATCAGCCGACACCTCACAGTGCCTCACAGTGAAAGCTGCAACCATCCCGCCTGTCGCTCGCTTGTTCTGGGCGCTGCGCCCTTCCCGGCACCCCGCGCAATCGGAGTATTGAGTAATGTCGCGAGGGCTGGTGGGGGCGGGCCTGGGGGCAGCGGGCGCCACCGTTTATTTGCAGCCCGAGCTCGTGCAGCAAAAAATGAAGGAAGCGGTGTTTGGCCGACCCCTGCAAACTCTGTCGCCGGCGGTGGGCAAGGAGCTGGAGAACCTGCAACGCCTGGTGAGCGGCTCCGCCCCTGCCGCCGCTACCGAACCCGCGCTCATCACACGCATTGCTGCTCTGACAGCAATTTCTGCCTGCCCCTCCTGCTTCTCGTATCTCACCCTGCAACAGGTGGAGGACTTGTCCCGCCAAGTCGCTGCATCCGGCAAGCAGCAGCCGGGCGCCGTGACAGTGGTGCACACGGGTGCCGGCTACCGGACCGGATCGTACGTGTTGTACGGCTGTACCGCAGCCGGCCTGGGCGTAGTGCTCTACATGCGGGTGCTGCGCGGCTGGACGTTTGGCGACATGTGCTATGCGACACGAAGGGGGCTGAGGGACGGCCTGCAGCAGGTTTCCACAGGTGACCAGCCAGCCTGCTGGTGCTGCTGCTTGGGTTGGCATGCTTGGCTGTGAACAGACCTGGCTGCTGCTTGGGTTGGTTTGGTGGCAGACTTGTTGCCGGCTGGTTGAAGTAGTGGTCCTGGCTAGCTGCCTGAGGGAGGTACCCAAGGCGGGGGAGGGGGTGCCTGCTTTACAGCATGCCTGCTTCGCAGCGCTGCTCGAGCACCAAGCGTTGGCGGCATGCAGTGCCCACACCCTGCCCTTGCCGCTGCCCTTGCCGCTGCCTACACGTCCTTGGATCTGATGCGCCTTTTCGTTCTTATTAGCATAACGCTCATCACTACACCCACCACAGGCCTGGAGCAGCTGGGTGCTCGGGTCCAAGAGGTGAAGACAAAGCTGCAGGAGCGGATCGCGGCTGTGATGAGCAAGCAGGAGGAGATGCTGGGTGTGCAGGCTGAGATGCAGGCGGCTTTGAGCGGGGTGGGTCGGGATGTGGAGCACACTCGCGGCCAAGTGGGTCAGGTGAGCTGCTGAGCGTCGCTTCACTGCTGCTGGTGTGCCTGATGTCGTGACCGGCGCTTCCACTGCTGCTGCTGCTGCTGCTGCTTTCCCAAGTTGCCCACTTACCACCCCTGCGGCTGCTGCTCAGGGCACAGGCCGAGGCGGCAGTTGCTGCCGTGGCCAGCTACAGTATTCAAGAACCATCAAACTTTCCACCCCTCACCCTGCTTTCTACGTTTCATTCCCCCTCTTAACACTGCAGGTCCACGCCGTGGTCATGGATTTAGAGGCCAGCATGGCCGAGGTCGGCGCCAACCAGCGGCACGCCAACCATGGCATCTACGTGCTCTGCAAGGCGGTCAGGTGCGTGTGGCAGTGTGTGTGTCTGCGTAAGGTTGTGTGCGTGAGTGTGTGTGTGTGGCATCAGCCTGCATGATGCATACCCATCTCCTGCCTGCCTACTGGTCTCGCTTGCTGCCTGCCTGCCTGCCTGCCTGCCTGCCTGCCTGCCTGCCTGCCTGCCTGCCTGCCTGCCTGCCCTTTTTATCTTTCATACTTTCTTACCGACCCGCCTCCCTGCCTGCCTGCTCACCACCCGCCTGCCCTCCCTTTGCCTGCCTGCCTGCTCACTCTCTGGCGCAGCGAGCTGATGGTCGGCTCCAACATCCCCTCCAAGACTGAGCTCATAGAGTACACGCAGCAGCACCCGGTGTGGGCAGCCAGCACAGAGAGGCTGCAGGTGGGGCGGAGGCGTGAGGCTTGGGCCTTGGCTGTACAAGTCGCGGTGCTGCCCTGGGAGCGTGAGGGGGTGTGGGTGCCTTGACGTGCTCGCGCTTGTGGGTGTGGTGGTCTTGGAGGTGTGGTGGGGCAGGGGCAGGATACTCAACAGCAAGGACGGGCTCATTGGTTGTTGCCGCATTGCTCCTGATGCAGGGCCTGGAGAGCCTGCTGCAGGCAAGCAGCGGCAGCTTGCGCCGCCCCCCCTCCGCTGGCGGTGTTCGGGGCAGGGACGAGAATGCGAGCCCGGAGCGCCGCGGCCCATTCCTGCTGCCCAGCAGCCGCCCCACCGTCAACGCAGCTGAGGAGGCCAGCAGGCACCGGAAGCTGCTGGCTGAAGGCTCAAACCCCTTGCACCTTGGCGGCAGCGACGGCGGTGCCACAATTGCTGGCGGCGGCACCGCTGTGGCGGCCGCGGCCAGCGGCGGCGGCGGCGTGCACAGCGGGCACAGCGGGCTGCCCTTCTCAGTCGCCTATCCCTCCAGCGTGGCAGTAGCGGCAGGCGGCGGCGGGCTCCACTCTGGTGGCAGCGTGTATGGTAGTGATTGGTGAGGGGGCGGTGCGCTGCACTGCAAGTTTGAGTTGACAGTACCACCTCACCCACATGACCCTCTACAAGCATTACAAGCTGGATGTACATCTTGAGGTACAGGCAGCGGGACAAGACGGCCCAGCAGTACAGCGCTCGCTATTCCTGTGCATCAAGCCACTGCAGCAGCTCAGGCCACACAGCCGATGCCCCTGAAACGATTAGTGCCATTGCACACCTACCTTCCTCCCATAAAGACCTTACTCAAACTTCCTGTTCCTGGCTTCGCTCGTATCTCGTTTCTCGCTGTCCCTCCCTTCGCCCTCTGCCTGACGTTGTACTCTGCAGCTCTGACTTTTGACCTCACACCTGCCGTGTAAGGCGACCCAAAACAACCCGGCTCGGCACGAACACGCCTGGCAGCAACGCTGGCGGTGTGCTGGATAGGGGGCAGAGGGGGGCAGAGGGGGGCATCAGCGTCCGAGCAGTTGCAATGCGTGGTGTGCAGTGACGGCATGTTTGCAGTTTGGGCGTTCCAGATGATAAAACAGGTTCCAAGGAAATTTGCTGAGTCGCCGCTCCGGGGAGCAAGGGCAAAGTGCTGCTGGCAGGGGGGCGAGGCGGATACGCCGAGCCAGGCTCCTGCCTGTGGACCACTACCATACTGGTCCCATACTGTATATGCTGCTGTGCGGTAGTAATGGCGGCAACGCATGTGAATGAGAGCAGCTGTCAGCGCAGGGCATTGCCGTTTTGAGCTTTGCCGGGGGTCTGTGGCTGGCCTGCCGCCTGCACCTGACCCCTTGGTAGTGCCACGAGCGGCAGCGTCCCTTCCAAGTTGCTTCCCTCCCAACCTCCACTCAATTTTGCAACTTGATGTAATGTTTTACATTCAATTTATTTAACATTCAGCCGCAGTCATAGTAGACGGCCTGAGACCAATTTAATGTGTGACAAAAGCACTAGATGAGTGCAGCCAAAGTGAGCAACTGCATCACAGCTCAGGTGCGAATGCGCGGCGGCTCTTGTACAGTGGCCTCACATCAGCCGCTGCCTGCTGCAGCTCGAGAGGCAACACACCGACCAGCCGCTGCACTTCTGCCCCTGCCTCCTGCTGAGCCCACTCCCACACAGGGCCGCTGCCGGCGGGGTGAGCGGCCACAAACGCATCCCACTCCTGCTGGCTGCTGCCCAGCGTTGCCAGGAATCCAGGGCTGGAAGTTTTATGTTGAAGGTTGTAGGTGAGCAGGCGCAGAGGCCAGGGCCAGGCTACCCCTCTTGCTTGCTGCTTCTTATCGTCAAGCGATGATTGCCGGTGCTCCACATACTGCAGCCGCAACGCCAACTGCTTGAGCTGAATTTGTGTAATGTGGTGTGCGTGCTGCTGATACAGCTGCGCTGCTGACAGCCCAGTGTAACGCTGCAGCAGCAGCCGCCGAGCCACGAAGTCCAGAGCTGCGTGGTTAAGGTATAGCAGGCGGGGAGTCTTCAACAGCACGGCCCGTGCATCGCCAACGCTGCAGGCGGCCATGTAGTGCAGATTATGCTGCCACACCCTGGCGTCGCAGTTTAGTACCATTACGTCGCGCACCACAATGCTGGCAGCCTCGTCCCTGCCAAACTCCTGCGGGGGTGAGAAAAAGAAGAAGAGGGTTGCACACGGATGCTGCCGGCAACACATATGTCCGCCTCACAAGCAAAATGCGGTTCATGGGCAGCAGCCTCACGCGGTGCACCCACCTCAGTCAGCGCTGCAGCCCTCCGCCTCAGCGTGTCTTGGCTGTTGGTCAGCCAGCCAGGAGCTTTGGATGCAACCAGCTCAAATACCGCTTCAGGAGCCAGACCCAGCTCGTTGTGCAGCACGTCAGCGGCTTGCTCCGGCTGTGCAACAGAATCTGCTTTCCAGAACAGCGATGGCAAGATCCAAAGCAGCTTGGCAACAGCTTTTGGTGAGCAGCCCAGCACCAGAAGCCCATCGGTCTTCCGACGCAGCTTGGTGCCATCCACCTGTAAAAGTTGCACGGAGCTGGGATCTGCGCGCAGCATTGCCGCCGCCGTGCGCTGAGCTGCCGGCACTTTGGGTTTGGGACCTCTGTTGCTGTCCTGGCTGTGAGACAGAATCCCATCCACAACCGCAGTACTGCCCGCAAAGCTGAGGTATCGTGCTGCTTCTGGGCAAGCTTCAAAACAGCGTGCAGCCTCTGCTGCTGTCAAACCACTGCTCATCAGCTGGCTGAACAGCGCCTCTGCCCGCTCCTCGGGTGGCCAGCTGAACAGTTCTAGGCACCGCATAAACAGCTGCTCCAACAGCTGCTGCTCCAGGCCCAGGCCACGCAGGTGGGCAACAACCGCAGCAGCATGCTGCAGCACTCCCTGCTGCCGTATGCCGTTAATCTTACTCATGCTCCTGCGCAGCTCAGCAGGTGAGCCTTTCAAACCCAGGCTGTGCAGCAGCTGCTGTGCATCGTAGGCAGGTGCTTCAGATTTAGGCCGCCCCCTGCGCTGTTTTGGCTGTTCACCATCGCCACCGTTGCTGCCCACTGCACTGCCAACACTGGCGATGCAAGCGCATGTCCAGCGGCTGCTGCTGCCTAGCCTCAAGGATCCCTGCAGCACAAAAAAGGAAAACTATGTTGAGCTGTTAGAAAACGCAATCCAGCTGGCCTGCGACACAGGCGCGTTCACAAAGCAAGGGACAGACCTGAGGAGGGGCAGGCACAATGGCGTCGCCGCACAGCCCGCCGCCGCCGATGCTGAGCCTCCACACTTGTAACGATGTTGTGCACCGCCGCGGCCTGTCCCCGCTGAGCACTGACGCAGGAGCACGCTGCACGCTCCAGCGCAGCCCAGCTTGCAACACCGCGCTCGGCGGCGAAGGGCTGAAGCCTTGCATCGCGGCAACAGGCCTGGTGATGAATAGCAGCTCAAGGATTAGAGGCCGAGACAGCAGCGACGATGAACCCCGATTGCAGCGCAAGATAGCTGCTGCCGCCCAAAACCGCCCAGCATTTGAAGCGGCTGACGGCAGCGAAACACCCTTGACAACTCTTGTCCGCACTTGCTCCCAGGCCCAGCCAGCACACGGTTGCTACCAACTTCCCTCTTCTCACTCGCACCTAACCCCATCATGGCAAGCTGCAGGCGGTGCTGGACGAGCTGTGCACCCGCCCCACCCCGCAGTGCAGGCCCACAAAGGGCAGGGCAGCAACTATGTAAAGTCGCTGGTGAGACTTGCAACCTTGATGATTAAAGATTTCGAGCGAAAAGACATGAAGAGCTTCTTGGCATTGGCAGTACGCAGCAGTATGCCCTCGCCACGAAATTAAACACAAAAAGGACGACAAGAGAGAGCCAGAATCGATCCCGCGTCAGACGAAAGAATCAGACACAAATAGAAAGAATCAGAAGAAGTAGTACTCTGGGCACCCCGTTTCGTCGATCTTGCCCTGCTGCACCATCTGCTGCTTCAGCTCCTTGGTGTAGGTCTTGGGGAAGGGGCGGCCTGCATTGGTGGAGGGGAAGGCGGGAGGGCGGGGAGGGTGAAGCCCCACACAGCAAGCGCAGGTGGGGGGCACGGTTGTTGTGTGAGACCCTCCTCTGACCTCTGCCTCTCCTTCACACTCCTCACTCACACACGCACACGCTGCCCGTCCACCCCCACGCCCAACATATGAACACCCATGCCATCACCCACAACCACCACCACAACCACCACACCCAGTAACGGTACCACTCCTTGCCTCGCTCACCTATCCCGTTGTGGAACTGGTGGTACTGCTCCGCCCGATTGAAGGCCAGCTTATCGCTGTCCAGCACCCACACGGTGTTGATCACGTCGTCCTCCGCGGGCCGCCCATCAGCACTGAAGGTGTTGCCATCCCCAGGCAGCAGGCGCATGCCATTGACGTTGGCTGCCTGAAGCACCTCAAAGAGGGGGGACTGGATGCCGCCTGGCAGCCCTATCACGTTGCGGTAGCCTGGCGGGGGGGGGGGGGGGCGTGAGTGGGGGGGTGAGGGACGGGAGATGAAGTGCTGTGGGTGTGAGGGTGAGGGAACATATTGCGTAATCTTGTGTAATTTGTTACTGCATGGCCAGAAAGGCTGTGCGAAAGCAAGTGGTCGAACCGGCGTTCCGCCGCGACCCTCAGCCCCCCTCCCCTGCCCCGCCAGAAACCCTCCCACTCCAATCCAACAACCACACACACACCTAACCGCCACAACACCACACTCCACACACGACGCATATATACAAAAACGCCCCTGGCCGCCACACCTTCACTTACGCACTACACAACACAGACACACACACAGACACCACAACCATTCACCCACCTGGGCCCGCATCCTGAGGGTCTAGCCGCAACATGCCGAAAGGAGTCTTCCTGAACTGCACCGTGAGAGGTGGGCAGGTGAGGGGCAGGCGGGTGAGGGAGGCAGGTGGAAACAGGCTGCGAGCCGAGATTGAGGAGGATGAGGCAGCGGTGAGCGACTGGGACTGACAGCACAGTCACAGGGGCACAGTGCAGCAGCAGCAAGGAGGTCGCAGCATGCTGAAGCAACCGCATGTGATGCGGCACGGGAAGCGAGCGGTACTGGCTGTACTTGTTGGGGGGATGTAGACTGGCGGTACCTGCTTGAAGTACGTTTCGGCAAACTTTGCGTACTGCTGCTTGGCTGCCTCGCTGTCCCCCCGCAGGTCCACCTGCACCACCTCTGCATGGCCCAGCTCCTCGTACACTAAGGGGGGCAGGCAGGCAGGCAGGCAGGCAGGCAGGGGCAGGCGGCGCGTGTAAGAACGTGGCGCATGTGCGTGCATGGAGTGACCATGCATCAATGCACAGCAGGGGCCTGTGAATGAATGGATCTCAAAGAGTCTAACCAGCGACTCAAGGGTGTGTGCACACACCCCTGTTCCCAGCACGCAGGTGTCACGGGTGCATGAATGCCTGTCCAAGTGACGCACGCACATGCTTGCAGCCAGTCAAACACACACACCCACGAAAAGAAAGGCTCACCTGAGCCTGAAGGTCCTCGGTAGTAGCAGACCTTGCCGGCCTTTGGCGCCACCGCACCGCCTGCACAGCCCAGCCGGGAGGAGGGGTCACGTTGGGCTTTCAGAAGCAGCGGCAGCAGTGACTTCCAACTCCAGCAGCAGCAGTGACCTTCCTAGCAACGCGTAGTGACATTGCACAGCAGCCACTGCACACCTGCGTAGCCCGCCACCGCGCTCACGCTGGCAGGATCTCGCCCCAGCGCCTTTTCTGCCTGCACGTAGTCAAACTGTCGGCCCCAGAAGCAGCCGTTGCCAAAGTAGACCGGCACGATGTCCGCAGCCTGTGCAGGGAGGGGCGGCAGCACATGGAGGGCGACATGGTGGGCAGGTAAACCCAAGACGTGGAGGAGTTGAGTTTGATCAGGATGCTTAAGCCAGCGAGACTGGCCAAGAGACAGCCTGCAGATGAACCTGGACCGCCGGGGGCTGGCAGAGCACCGGGTTTGGGATGGTGTGCACACTGTGATACAGCTGGAACTGGCTGGAGCCTTGACAACACACCTCTTCCGCCGCCATTGCACCAGGAGCGGCGAGCAGCGCAGCCAACGCACAGGCCGCTGCGGCCAGCGCCACCCGCTGGCCGGCATGCTGCGCCACACCCTCGGGTTGCATTATGCTGTATAAACAGGGAAGGAGGGAGGGAGGAGGCGGGCAGTGTGTGGTGAGCATGTGGGCGGGCGTGGTACCACCGTTGCAGTGGGAGCGGACTTGATCTACCTGCTGTCATGTCGGCGTTGCAGCTCACAGCGACACACGACCCGATTCTGGGTGCGAGAGGCTACTGCTGCTGGTTGCCGGCACCTCAGCCCGGATAGTGCCTGAGGAGAGATTGTGCTGGCCATTCTGGAGGTGAGCATGCGATCAGGGTTGCAAGGAAAGCGGTTTCAAGGCGTGGCTGTGGGCAATGCGCCATTTTAGTGAAATGTGCACTGCATCCGTACACATGCATTTGTTGCCCATCGGCGTCAGCTTGCACTCCGTTGATCAGGAAGCTTGCTACGCGCCTGAAACAAAAGCGAAGCGTCTGTACTATCGCCTCTGACTGACGATTTTCGCTTGCCAGCACTGGAACCGGCACAGCGCGCCTTCACTGCACACAATTGAACACCCAGCTGCTTGTCACCCAAAACGGAAGCGGGCCGCGGCGCTGGCTTACACATGTTGTTTGCTTCATGTGCCGCCTGGCTGCTCCTCCTGGCTTTGGCACATGCACCTTGCACCCTAGGAACTCCGGTGAGCGCTGCAACCCAATGTGATGCTCGGCCGGAGGAGATGCAGGCGCGATGCTAGCTGCTGGGCGGCTCGTTGCACGCCCAAAGTCGACCCTTCAACCCCCCGCACCCTGCAGGTTGGTCCCAAGCCGCCTAGGCGACCGCTCGGCCTCATCATCAAGCTCAAGGATGACGCCGTTTTCATGTCGGCAGCTGGCACCGCAGAATTCAAGCCTGTGGCTCCAGCCTTGGGACTGTATAAAGTAAAGATCACGGATGGGCAGACCCCGGAGGCCAAGGCAGCGCAGATACGGAAGCAAACGGGTGAGTCAGTCAGGCGGGGCATCACCGCACGGTACCAGCAGTCAATGCCAATTTGGCACAACTTTCTCAGCCCTTTTTGGGTCGAGGCTTGTGCACATGCATTCTGCTGCCTCTGCTTTATGACACCAATGACGGCGCAGTGGACAGGCTGGTATGCTGCAGCGGCAGGCCGAGCTGCAACTGCAGCAGGCTCACCTGTGCGGGTGCCGGGTGATTCATGCCGGCCTTGATGCCAGGCGTTGACTGTTGATGTGCTGCTGACGCCGTGCCGCAGGGGTCGAGTATGTGGTAGCAGATGAATGGGTGCACTTGGTGAGCGCGAGGCAGTTACAGGCAGCACCCAAGCCGCCGCCACCCAAGCCCAAACCCCGCCCTCGACCGCCACCGCCCCGTCCACGGCCAAGACCACCTCCACGGCCCCGCCCTCGGCCGCCGCCCCGACCACGGCCCCGGCCACCGCCCAGGCCCCGTCCGCCGCCACCAAGGCCTCCCCACCCACCTCCTGAGCCTCGCGTGGCCAAAGCAGCCGACGATCAGTACACCATTGCGCAGTGGAGCTTGGTGCGTGGTGCTGCTGCCTGCCCGTGCCGCTGCGCCCTGTGCTCTTCTCGTTGCTTGGCTGCTTGCCATCCAGCAGGCGAGCAGCGCTGCACAGCACTGGTGCTTTGAACGGCCTGCTGGTCTTCCCAGTGACTCCTCATTGGCACTTGCTCTCGCATTGTCACACCTCATGATGGTTGCCGCCGCCGCATTCGCGCTGTGCCCTTGCCGCAGCCTCGCATCAACGCCCCAAAGGCGTGGGCTTACAAGACAGACTCGTCCAGCGTGCCTGTTTGTGTGGTAGACACAGGAGTGAAGGTGAGGAATGCAACAGGCATGAGGGAAGCCATTGAAGGCTTTCTACCTGCTGGTTTGCAGTGACGCACAGCTTCAGCGCACCAACCTGAATCTGTGGGGTTGCCCGCCCCGCAATCAACAGTGCGGTGTCCACCCGTCCGCGCCGCCCTTCTTTCTCCCTGCAGTTTGATCACCCTGACCTGGCTGGTAACCTAGCGCCCATGCCTGCTTCCTGGGTAGCCAGCAACACAGACGACAATGGCCACGGCACACACGTGGCTGGCATCATTGGAGCGGTGAGTTGGAGAGCAGTGGCAGCACGCTGTGCTAGGACTGGCAGCATGGGACCGTAGGGATTGCCAGGACAGCTGGATTTGGCAAGCATATCTGCAGGGCAGCCGTCTGAGGGAGCTGCTCTGGGTACCGCTAAATGCCGTCTCTGCTGCTCACAATCATTGAACCAACCCGGCTGCAGGTGGGCAACAATAGATTGGGTGTGAGCGGCGTCAGCTGGAAGGCGAGCATCCTGGTTTGCAAGGCGCTGGACTCGTACGGCGATGGGACCATATCCGACGTGGTGGAGTGCCTCGACTGGTGCACGTGAGCAACGCAGATGGCTGACAGCAGCAAGCGGCAGGGTGCAGCAAGCGTCGGTCGGCAGCAACATCCAGCGGCTGGGGTGGTGGGTGGATGGGTGGCGATGATGAGGTCTGCGACTGTGGCTTGATGGGCAAGCAGCAAGGCTTCCATGCGGCATCGGTCCCAGCTTCTGCGCACACAGCTCCCGTGCGGGCTCTCTCCTCAGCGTGTCCCTTTCTTCCCTCTGTTCCTCCCCCACAGATCGAAAGGTGCCCGAGTCATTAATACCTCTTTCGAGATGCAGACCGTCAATCTTGCGCTAAAAAATGCCATAGGTGCAGCCACGGCTGCCGGCATCTTCTTTGCAGCGTGAGTCTTCTCGGAGCCGCGATGAGCTGCAGCCCGCACCCTGTTGACTGTGTGTGCGTGCAAGCTGTGGTTGGGCTGCTGGCTGTGGGAGGGTGAGGGTCACACACCTCTTGTCCTCTTTTAAATGCCTCCTGATTAGCTGCCTCCAGCCTGCATTTCATACCTGCTTGCCACCCTGGCTGCCTCTGCACAGTGTGCCTCTGCGTTCGCCTCTCAGCTCCCCGCTTGCTGCCCTGGTCACCGCATGCAGCGCTGCTGGCAATACGGCGTACCAGTCCATCGGCAACAACAACGACGTGAGCCCTAGGTATCCGGCCAGCTTCGACTTTCCAGGCAATGTGGCAGTGGCCAACCTTAACATCAACAACGTCATAGACCGCACCAGGTAGGGGAGAGTTGATGGATGGTTGGCAGCAGTCAGATGCAGCCTGCCCACCACCTCCACCCCGTCACCATTGAATGCTGCTAACGCACCTCAGCCTGCCTGGATGGCCTTCCTGAATGGCCTTAATGGCTTTGCCATGACTTGTGCATCCATGCCAACGTGGCTGTTCCTGCCGTCCAATGTCGCCCTCAAATCCGTCTGCCGCCGCCCGTGCCCCACCCGGCCTTGTCGTTGCAGCAACTTTGGTGGGACCACCGTCCACGTGGCAGCTCCTGGCACCAGCATTGTGTCCACCTCGTTGTTTCCTGATTGGAACAATTACTCTGAGTACTATGTCAGGAAAACAGGCACCTCCATGGCAGCTCCGTGTGTGGCCAGCGCTGCTGCGCTGGCCATCGCCATGTCAGGAGGCGCGCTGACCAACGTACAGGTTGGTCAGCGTGATGGCTGCTCACGTGATGGGTCAGCTGGTGGTGCGGAGTGTGCTCTGTGGTCCTATGCTGATTGAGTGCCAAAATCTGCCGCGCTGATGACATGTAATGCTGAGTGCCTTATGACCCGCCGTGCTGACGGCGTGTGCTCGTGTGTTGCTTGTCCCGCCCTGCAGGTGGCAAAGTTGCTAGTGCAGACCTCCACCCCCCTGCCAGCCCTCAAGGGCAAGGTGGTGGCAAACGGAGTGATCAACCTCGAGCAGCTCGTCATTGCGGCGAAAGGCTACAGACGAGCGGCAGGGTAGGCGACTGACGTACAACGACTGCTCTGGTTGTTTGGACCGCTTCTGTTTTGCATCATTTGATGAACTGATCATCTCTGGTACTTTGCTACCTAACGCATTTCGTCATGCATTTGTGGCTGCCCGAGATGCTGTACCAGCATCCCGGTGCGCTCAGTGTGGTGTGCGAGCTAAATTGATCTCTGCGAAGATGGCATGGTGGCAGAGAGGGTAAATACAAGGCAGCAACAGGGCAAGGCAGCCTGTGGATGTCCAGATCATGGGATTTTTGATGCATGCACTGTGTGGGCTAGCACCCATTGTGTGGGTCACACATGCGACGTACCTCCTTGCGCCAGCTGGTCCAGCAGGACACTCGATTTCACCACGGCACACGCCTCCTCAGCCCAGTGCACCAACACTCACGGCTCAGTGGGTGTGTTTGCGGGCGATTTGCGGTGCGCGTGTCTCGATCTTCAGCATCTCCCTCGGCCCGAGCTTGCAGGACCCGAACCGCCCGGTTCAAGGGCCTGGTTGATTCCCTGACACAACATCGTCGGTCTCTGGGCGCTAAGGGCCCGTCCGCTGGGCAGCCACATGCCGAACCCACGCGGCACCGCGCTCCTTGCGGCCTTGGCTTGCCTGATTGTTGCCACACATGCGTTCACGGTGAGATCGTCCTGCAAGCCAGTCTGACAGCTGGTGCAGCTTCCGCTTTGCAGCTGCCAGCGGGCCCGCGAACTGGCCTCTCTGGCCTGGCAATCGATCGGTTCTCCGACTCATGCATGCAGGTGGGTCCCAAACCCGCAGCGCCGCCCGGCATCATCGTCAGGCTGAAAGACAGGCAGATCGGTGTAGCGGCGGCAGCGGCGGCGGCCGGAACCGGCACGGTGCGTCCCATCGCTCCCGACCTGCAGCTCTACAGCATAGCTATCACCGACGGCAAGTCGGCAGAGGCAAAGGCCGCAGAAGTGCGCAAGCTGCCAGGTGAGCTGGGGCCCTTCTGCAGGCACGCTGGAAACGACGCCGCCAATGCACTTTGCTGCGTTTCCTCCAGCAAGCAGCTCAGCAGCAGTCTCGTGAGACAAGGGTTGTTGCCTCCCAGTGCAGGTGTGGCATACGCAGTTCCCGACGTTTGGGTCAGCATAGCAGGCAGCAGAGATCTGCAGGCAGTGCAGCGTCCGCCGCCGCCGTCCCCACGCCGCCGCCCGCCGCCGCCACCCACCGCCCGAACTGCCAACGATGCCTTTTACAAACAGCTGTGGGGCCTGGTGAGCGTTTGCTGCTGTCGATGTGTTTCCTGCCGCGTTATGTGATGCTGCCAATGCTGTTGCTGCATGTGGTCCTGCCGCTGCTGCCGCTGCGTTTCCTTTCTGCCGCTGCTGCTGGGCTTGCAGCGGCTGTCAACTGCCTTGGCATTGCACCTGCCTGCTGCGCCCTGCCCACAGCACTGACAACTGGCTGTTTTTCCTATCGTGCCTGGCTGCCTCTGCTCTGCAGCCTCGCATCAAGGCGCCGCAGGCTTGGACGCACAGCAGGGATGCCACAAAGGTGTTCACTTGTGTGGTGGACACTGGCGTGAAGGTGGGTCGGCCTGCCTGGTTGGCAGAGCCAGGGCTTGCAAGCCGACCGCATTTTCGACGGCTCACTTGAGCAGCTGGCACAGCATTGAGAAACGGGTGGACTGTGGCACCAGTGCCAAAACGAAGCTTTGTTTGGAGTGTGCTGTTGGCAGCGCTCAGCGGGTTGATGGTGCGCAGCTGCCGCAGATGTGCGCTGGGCCGCCTCTGGACCCGGTCTCACATGTGCTGCGGTACCACTTTATCCCCCTGTGCAGTACAACCACCCCGACCTGATTGCCAGCCTGGTGCCCATGCCGTATGCCTGGCAAACCAAAAACATGGATGACAACGGCCATGGCACTCACGTGGCTGGCATCATCGGTGCGGTGAGTGTTGAGAGCAGTGGCAGCTGTAGCTGCTGTGCAGCGGGGCCACGGGGGTGTGGGGTGTGCACAGACAGCTGGCAGGTGGAGACAGTCGTGGTCCCTGGGGCAAAAGTTCCGGCCAGCAGTTCTGTGCTTGTTTGCAGCAGCTCGGCTGTTTGCTTGGGCTCCTCCTGGTGTGCTTCCACGCTCACTGCTTCCCCCCTTTGCCTGCAGGTCGGCAACAACAAGGCTGGTGTGACGGGCGTGGGCTGGCGAGCGCAGATCCTGGCCTGCAAAGCGTTGGATGCCCAGGGCTGGGGCCTCATCTCCCAGGTGGTGGAGTGCATCGACTGGTGCAGGTGATCGCGCTGGCAGGCGGGCAGGTGCAGCAGCCCCAGCGGCAGGAGACACTCTGTCGTTGTTGCCGTTTGTTGTTGCAACAGCAAATATCATCTTCCCGGCCATGTTGGTACCGCCCTGCCGGCTGCGTGCACTGCTGCATGCCCAAGCCGGCAGAGTGGCGGCCATGTGCAAGTCGACACGTTCCTTTCACTGCAACTGAGGCTTCGGCCTCTGCTCACCCGGCCCTGCCTGTCTTCTTCCCCCTCCCTGCCTCACCAGGAAGCGTAAGGCGCGCGTCATCAACACCTCTTTTGAGCTGGCCCAGGAGAACATCCCCCTCCGGGACTCCATCGGCAATGCCACAGCAGCCGGGGTCTTCTTTGCAGCGTGAGCGAGGCTGCAGCCATGCTGTGCGCTGTCCCCCTCATGCTGTGGGCCTGCGCTGTGCCATGAGTCAAAGTTGCAACGCGTGTTGGGCTGGGCTGGGACAGGTGGCATGGTGCACTGCAACTGTGGTACTGCAGAGCGGGCTGCTGTGCCGCTTGTGCGCCCACCACCACCACCACCCACCCAAACATCGAACCTCGCGGCTGCAACCTCACGACCGTAACCTTTCTACACGCAACCGTGCCCACCTCTGCGCGGCGTGCGCAAGCTATTGCAAGTGACGGCCTAACATCCGCACCTCGCTCCCCCGCCCTGCAGCGCTGCCGGCAACGCGCAGTACTCGAGTGCCAACAACAACGATGTGTCCAACATCTACCCCGGCGGCTACAAGTTCCCCGGCAACGTGGCTGTGGCCAACATGAACTCCAACAACCAGCTCAACTACAACAGGTGCAGCCTGCATGCGACAGCGTGTGACAGCTGCGGCGGCCTGCAACGGGCCTGTGCGTGCCTGCATCTGGATGGCTTTGGGGAGTGATCACTTTGGGGAGGGACGTTGACCTTAGGCTTTGCAAGGTCTGGCCGCCCGGCGCGGTTTGCCGGCTGTGCTGCCGTCTGGGGAAAGGGCAGATGGGGAGAGAAGCCGGGCTAGGGAAAGGAGGGAACTGGGCGTGAAATTGTCGCACGCACATGCACGACACACACGCTTGCACTCTCACACCAAAACTCACCGCCCGCCCATGCCTCCTGCCCTTCCCCGCCTCGCCCCTGCGCCGCCCTCTCGCGCAGCAACTACGGTCGCACCACGGTCCAGCTGTCAGCGCCCGGTACCGACATTCTGTCCACCTGGTACCGCAAAGAGTACATGGGCCAGCTGTACGCCATGCGTACAGGCACATCCATGGCGGCGCCATATGTGGCGGGCGCCGCCGCCCTCACCATGTCAGCTTCCAATGGCCTGCTGACCAACGCGCAGGTGCGTTGCGCGTGGTTTGTAGGTAGAAGGAGGAACACGTGGTTCTGTGGTGTCTGCGTGAGCAGCAGCAGGTCTGGAGTGCGCCAGCGGCAGTGGGTGGCAGCAGCATCTGGAGTAACCGCTCCAATGCTCGCTCCTTTCCCCCTTTTGCGCTGGTGCTTGCTCATTGGAAGCCTTACCAGCCCTTACCTCATTTGTTCTTCTCTGTTTTGGTTGAACCCTTCACACCTCTTCATTACCACACTGCCTTTACCACACAGCTGCCTTGCCCAGCTCCTCTCTCCTTTCCTCTTCCTCTTACACACACCCTCTCTGCTTTGTGCCCACCGCATCAATGCCGCGACTGCAGGTGGCTCGGCTGATGATTGCCACCTCCACCCCCCTGCCAGCCCTCAAGGGCAAGGTGGTGGCAAACGGAGTGATCAACCTCGAGCAGCTCGTGCTGCGAGGGCTGGCATACGCCAGGGACCACCCAACCACAAAGGCCGGTTGAGCCCCCGTAACCGCACACCTGCATTGTGCGGCAGTCATCGCTGTACGCTGTGGCTGTTTCAGCGGGGCAGGGACTTGATTGTGCAGCAGTCAGTTGGTGCTGAGTCGGAGTCAATGTGGTAGGCAGCGGCTGCAGCAAGAGGCGCTTCGGCTCTCGCCGTGCTGCAGCGCCCTACGCTCTGTGCACCAGCACCCATTCGATTTGCCGACTGAACTAAGCCTTTTGCATTGGCATCAGTCAGCCAGCAGTACCCTGGCCAGGCTGTTTGCACCTCACACATCCTCCCCAATGCCAACGCACATCGAAACGCACGCATGTCCTCCCCTTCCCTCTGCATTCTTTCTTCGCACTTTGCTTCCTACTCCCCTTGCCATTTCCGAAAGGTAAGCATCGCTGCGGCCACGCCTGCTTGCTTGGCGCATGAGCCCAAGCTTCCCAGGTGTTGCTGCACCTGCCGCCATCCACTTGCAGTAACACATTCGTCCTTTCCATTCTTCAGCATGAGCACTTGCTTGTGCACGTGCTTTGCTCGTACGTCCCTTCTACTTACCTTCTTGCCAGTCATCAGCTGGTATCTCGTATGCCAGCCCACTCCGTGCAACTTCACACAGTGATGCTCTCACAGCACCCAAAGTTGCAAACAGGACAGTGGTTGTGGCAGGGCGTTCCATGCAGTTAGCAAGTACAAGGATTGATACGGAGCAGTACAGCGGAGTGCGTAGTGCATTTTGCAGTGGCGGCACTGTGGAATTGCAGGTTGTCACATGCTTGCCCCCTCAGGCTTGCAGCTCGAAAAATACCTCAATGCAGCGCCCATCACCTCCCGATTACTAATCTCAAACAGCCGACAGGCCTAGTCCGAGCCACTTCCACCGATGCCACCATGTTTGCCTTGCCTGCCACTCACACCAGCTCGCAGCAGCTCCGGTGGCAGCTGCTGCTTCAGCTCAGCAACACCCGCCTCTGCGTCAGCCCACAGCCGCTGCCAGGCAGGCAGCTGGTGCAGGCCCTCGCTGAACTCTTCAAAGCTGGGGCTGCTGCTGACCAGTTCGCTGTCCTCACTGAGCCATGCCTGAGCATCATGAACCAGGCCAGCAAACCGGGCTGGAGCTAGGGTTGCCACATCGCTGACACTGATGAATGCTGGCTCGCCAGCTGCCTGTTTGCCAGCTGAAGGCTGTTTCTGACTCTGCCGCCACTCCCGCCTGGCTGCTCTCTTGTCTGCCACCAGCTGCTGCAGCAGGCCCAGCTGCTCCAGGTACAGCAGGCGGCCCACCAATTTTTGGGGTGAGTGTTTCACGTAGCTGCCATAGCGCTCAATCACATGGGCAGCCGATGGCTTCCACTGCAGCAGCCGCTGCAGCACCAGCAGGTTGGCCAGCCGGGACGGATTCAGCCAGTCGAGAAGCAGCAAACTAGGACTGTTGCACGCCACCGCCAGCGGGTCAGACACGCTGCACAGCCGCCACACAGCCATGGCAAGCCGCCAAACAATCACATCAATGGACAGCAGCACTGGTGCATTGCCCACCATCCTGAGCGCCTCCTCCTTGCCAAACTCCTGCAGGGGCAGCACCACTGACAGGGTGGGTGATCATGCAATGATGCGACTCTCACTGAGATCAGACCACACCTGGCAAGTCAACCCCATACCAGCTACACTCACCGCCACAAGCGCCTGCGTTCGCTGCCTGACAGTCGCGTCGCTGCAACTAGCCACCCGGGCCGCCCTGTGAAGCACCTTGACCCACAGCTGGTGGTCTGCACCCAGCTCCTGCTGCAGCACTGCCTCTAGCTTGGCCAGATGCTCAGGAGATTTCGCAAGCAGAGCCGGATTCCGCAGCAATACTGTCTTCATCTGCTGCTTGCTGAGCCCCAGCTGCAGCAGGTTGTCCAGATTGCGCTGCAGCGCTGCAGTCCCGCGCTGCAGCAGCTGCACTCCTCCCGGTTGCTGCTTCAGCAGATCACCCAGCAGCTGCTCGCCTGTCCTGCTGCCACTCTTGCTGCCAGCAGCCATCAAAGGTGCCAGCACTGCAATGGCTGGTTTAAAGCTGGGCATTCCAGCAGCCGGTGGGTACCTCTCAAAGCAATCAGCCGCCTGCCCAGCTGACAACCCAAGCCGCATCAGCACGCTGAACAGCACGCCTGCTCGCTCCTCTGACGGCCAACTGAACAGCCTGGGGCAGCGGCGCAGCAGCCGACCCAGCTGAGCCTGCTCGATGCCCAGCCCCTGCAGGTAGGCCGCCACTGCCAGGCCGTGATCAAGCACACCCTGCTGCCTTGAGTTGTCAAGGGCAGCCACTGCCCTCGCCACCGCTGCCACATCCGCAACGCTGCATGCCGCGGCCAGCGGTGCCAGCCCTGCCGCCAGCTCAGGAAGCACCGCCACTGACTTGCCGCGCGGCATCACCATTTCCAGGTCATTGTCAGTGCCATGACCCCGCATTACGCCTGTGCCGGGCTCGCTTTTGACTGTGCGCCATCGAAGGGTTTGATACTGCAAGAAGCACATGTGCAAAGCAGGTTTGCAGGTAATAGCCAAGCGAGCCAGAAGCTGTCCAGGCATGCAGTGCGCCCCTCGCCGGCCACAGACAGCAGGGCAGCACACTGGCAGACACACGCACCAAGCCAGCTGAGGACGCCACACCAATTGCGCCAGAGGGGCTGTAGCATGATGGAATGCTACACTGCGCTCCAATGCTGAAAACGACATGGCCCAACGATTACCACCACAGGTGGCGGCAGCGAGCGGCAGTGTTGCGGCGGCGGCCCAGCCCTGAAGGCCAAGGACGGCCGAAGCCTGCACCCATCGCAATCTAGATTCCAAGGATCAGTGGAAATCAGATCGCACAGCCGCGGGGCCGGTGGCATTCTCATTCTTGAAAAGGCACACTTGGTTCCCACCTGTTCTTGCCCAGGCATCAAGCTCTCTGACACACGCACTGATCGTACCCTGCTGCGGAGCCCGCCGCGCAACAGGGACGCCCACATTGCCCGGCTGCAGTGCTTTCTCGTGATCAGGACGCCCTGTGAATGACTGGGAGTGATGCGTAGCACGTCAGTGGCCTATCAAGCCTCCAGGAGATGAGTGGCCAGGCCCAGCACACCCAGCACTGCGCTCCCGCTTGTGCGCGCCTCAGTGGTTAGCCCTTTGTGTGATGACAGCAACACCAGGGCAGTGCACCAACATGCAGTCAATGTGCAAAGGACAACCCGGACCCTGTCAAAGGTGAACCGCTTTCGATGATGTCACCATGCGCCGCCCTTGTTTCTCTTTATCCACAGCAACCATGGGCAGAGCGTGCTGAGCGTTACAGATCTTACAGAGGGGCTTTGAAACTTGCTGCAAGCAATGAGGCATAGCTGACGGCCGAAACAAACACTCGTACAGAAGGCTTTTAGGGTTGAAAGCCAAATCTCTCAGGCCGCGAAGCGTCCCTCAGCGCACACGCGTAGCAAGGCAGGCGCAGCCCAAGCGGCGGGGGCTTGCTTGGCTGCAGGGCTGCGGGTCAGCCAAGTCGATTTCCTCGAACGCTCCATGCTCCTCCAAGCCTGCTGCAAATGCTACGCTCTCCTCTATAGAGGAGGCAAGCTTGCATGTGGCCACACTGCCTCTCGACAGGCTTGCATCGGTGTGAGGTGCTGCAGCCGCTTTGGGGCAAGCGGGTGCTGCTGCCACAAGCAGGTGAGGAGGCGGCGGCGCAGGGCAGGGCGCCTCGGGGATGGGGACCAGCAGCGGGGGGCAGGAGCCGTGGCCGCTGAGCTCCCTGCACTGCGGCAGGCGGGGGCTGTCGGGGTGCTGGCGGCGGCGCTGCAGAGTGAGCTTCAAGCGGTGCACTCTGCATGTGAAAGAGGGGAAGCAGCGAGGAGAGGGGGGCGAGTGTGAGTAGGGATAGGGATATGTCTGGCCAGGTGGCACTTGACCTGGTGATGGTTTGACACACTGGCTGCCTTCTATCCACGTTCTGCTCAGCGCCACAAACTCAGCTCAAAGAGAAGATAGTGCAAGTTGTGTGCCTGCTGCACTCCCCTCCTTCCTGCCCTCCCGCCCACCCGTTCTTCCTCACCCACGGGATAGCTTGTTGCCCAGCTGCTTGCTGAGGCTGTGAGCCAGGCGGCTAGCAAGCACACCGGCTGGCGCAGCACCCTTGTTGGTGGGTGCTGTGGCGCCAGAACGGCGCGCCACCGCAGAGCCGTTGGGGCTGTCGTGGCAGATGGTGTGTGCTGTGGCGATGCTGGGTGCTGCTGGGGGCGGCAGGGGCGGCAGCACTGCGGGGGAGCCATTGGGGAGAGCCGCCAGTCCTTGGGAGCGGCAGATGCTGCTTGCACACGTTGCGGCGTTGGAGAGTGGGCCTGCTAGCGAGCCGTCTGCAGGCAGCGCGTGAACCTCTGCAGGCTCATCGCCATCCTCGCTTGCGGCGCAGAAGGCAGCACCGGAGGCGGCGGCAAACGGCGACGGCGCAAGCAGCGGCTTCTCGATGGCTGGGCCAGCGCCCGGCAATGCTGCTGGGTCGGGACAAGCTGAGCCGCTGCGCGATGCACCTATGCGAAAGTCCTGCAGTATGGCGAAGATGAGAGCGGGAGGGAGAGCAGCGAGTGCGGGCGGCAGCGTTTGAGTTGCCGCCGCTCTGCGCAAGCGGCTGCAAGGCGGCTCGCCTGTGCATCAGCGTCGTGAGCTGCGGGGTGCACTGTGTATTTTTGTGTGCTGGGCTGGGCACTGGCTTCGACAGAGCCTCTGCTGCTCTCTTCTGAGCGCTTCCGTTTTTGAACGTGCAGCGAGGCGGGCTGCTGGGACGGGATCAGGCCTATCATGACGCTGGAATAGTGTGCGTTTGCAGGCAGGGCACACGACAGGAGATCTGGCAGGTGCCTGACTGCGGCGGCGGCCGCGGCGGCGTACCGCTAGCGACCTGTACAGCCAGTGCCAGGCGCTTCGGCCCCTTCGCGCACGCAAACCAAACGGTTCTTCGTCCTTGTATCATGCACGAGCGCGCAGAGGCTTTGGGCAAGGCTTGGAACGACCTGCTCGCGAGCGTGTCTGCGATCGCCGAGGCAAAGTGAGGGCGCGATTGGGATGCAATTGAGCTTGAGTCTGAGACACACTCTTGACTCCGACTCTGCTTGCCGCTTTTGCCTGCAGAGGCAACGCAAACACCCTTCGACGAGCTTACACTGCACATTTCCAGCTGCATCTCGTGATTGCGGACCTGCAGAGCCGATTGGTGAGCGGACGGTGCGGCATTGGGCGGGGGCTCGTCGCCTCAGAGAGAACAGAGTTGCGGCACTCTCACATTTAAACCACCTGCTCTTGCAGGAGGCTGCCCGACAGCTGCTGGAGGTGCAGGCAGTGGAGCAGCAGCGGCAGCAGCACACACAAACACAGCCTGCCGAAGCGACCGCCGTCGATACCGCCGCCACCACCGCCGCCGTGCCGCCCACGTGACCCTTAAAGAGACGCAGTGCAGTCTACAGCACTCAACAGCTGCAGCATGGACTCGAGTGCTGGTGCTGGCTGTCTGGCAGCACCAGGAGGCAGCCCTGCAGCAGCAGCAGCTGGCACCCCACCTGGCGGCATGGCACCGGACTGGGCCTTTCCTGTGTTTGTGGGCTGCCGCCGCCGCCTGCCGCCAACCGACTCCCTCTTTGAGCCAGGCAACTTCGAGAGGGAGCAGCTGGCCCGGCAGGTGTGTAGTGTGCTTAGGCCGGCTTGGGGCACTGCAGCGGCACTGTGCTGCAATGGCTGCAGGAGGTGTCAGCAGGCCTGTGCTGCACTGATCTGGCAGTTGGTCTGCTGTTGTTGTGGAAGGAGCAGGTGGAGCCGCCACCGCTGGCTGGCTAGCCGGCAGCCCATGTGGGGCCAACCTGCAGGCACTGCTGCTGTTTGCCAAAATCGTCTGCACCTGCGGGCACCTGCCGCCACCAGCTGCCAAACAACAGCTGCCTCCTGGAACCGCCTTCCCTCCAGCCTCCCTCCTGGCTCCCTCCTCACCCGCCAACTCTCTCCGCCTGTGCCCTGGTCCCTGCTGCAGGCTGCGGTGGCGGTGGCCCGAGACGAGCGCCGCCAGCTGTCAAGGGAGGCAGCGTTGTCAGGCAGTGCTGAACTGGCAGACCGCCTGCTCACCAGCTACGAGTGCGGGCGGTGCCACGCCTCGCTCCCCACCCAGCGGCTGCGTGAGCTGCATGTGGTAGAGATGCACGACAGCTACTTTGCAGCACAGGCGGCCCGCCGCATGCCGGTGCGTGGCATCACTGCATCTGCGGCAGCTGCTGCCAGCTGGACTGCCACTGAAGCCAGTGCTATGTGGGTGCAAGGGCCAACCCGGCATGGTGCCTGCATGAGTCCGCCACCAGCTAATGCGGCCTGCTCCCTGCTGCCCCTGTGTCTGCTGCACACTTTGAGCCATTGTACCGCCATTGTACCCGCAGGTGTACCTCTGCCTGGTGGAGGGCTGTCCCCGCAAGTTCTGCACCGTGGAAGAGCGCAAGCAGCACCTGGCTGACCACCACAAGTTCCCCCGCCACTTCAAGTTTGACCGCCTGCACCTGCGCCGCCGCAAGGCGCAGATCCGAGCGCTGCCGCGCTACCAAAAGGGCCATGGGCGGCAGGCCATGCAGGCTGCTGGTGCCGAGGAGGACACACTCGTGGCAGCCGCCCCTGGTGCTGCTGCTGCTGCTGCTGCTGCTGCTTGGGTGGGGTCGGAGGAGGGCGGCAGCGCTTTGGGAGCTGCAGCGGGCCCAAGTACAGCTCAGCACCTACAGCAAGTGCCAGCAGCGGAGAAGGAGGGCGGTACCATGCCCGGCACTGCAGCAGTACAGCATGATGATGTACTGCACGGCTTGTCCCGCCTCAGCATGGCGGCAGAGACCAGCAGCGTCCCCAGCATCATTCATTTCGGCCGCGGCAGGGGCAGGGGCCTGATGGGGGGGAGAGGCAGAGGCAGGGCAGCACCGGGCAAGCCGCCGGCGCCGGCATCTCCTGCCGCTGCTTCCGCAACTCCAGCGGATGCAGCACAAGCAGCACCTGCTGCTTGCGGCAAGTAGGCGGCGCCTTCTGCTGCTATCATGAACTATCATTGCTGTGTGTCCTCTCGGGGCCTGCCGTTGAGTTTGCTGTGCTGCCTCCCGCTCCTCCCTGCTTGTGCTTCCTTGCTCACTTGCCCGGTTTGCTTCCTGCACTGCCTGATGCTTCCTTGCACGCTTTGCTTTTTGTTGGGCGGTTGTCTCATCGCAAGCCCGACCAATGACAGTGCTGCAGACCAGTCACGGGCTGCAATGCGACAGGAGTTGGTGCAAGGCTGGAAGGAGTCTCAATTGGCGGCGGAGCGGTGTGCTGAGAGTGCTGCGACTTTGCCTGGCCGATCGCTTCACGACTCATGCATCGGCGTTTTTGCATCGTGTGCCGTAGCCTCAGGGCCGCTTATTGAACCTCGCGCGGGCTTCTCATTCGCCCATCGCCCCTCTGCTTCGTGCCTTTGACGGCAGCGGCATGTTTGCGGGCCCCAGTGCCGCATACGCAGCAGAATCAGGCGGCCGATGGCAGCCAGGCGCCCTCCCGGCTGGCCAGGTGGGAGTGCCGCCGCCCGCTGTTTGTCGCCGCTGCTTTGTGTTTGCCGGCAGGTTACTGCACCTATGAAAGCGCTGCTGCTGTGTGTGATCCGTCTGAACTGCTGTCCTGCTTCCTTCCTGCCTGCAGCTTACCAGGCCTAAGGCAGTTGCACACGCACGACAGCAGCACCAGAGGCGGGCTTGGCAGCCTGCCATGACCACTCACCGCACCACTGTGCTTGCCGCTGCTGCTGCCGCTGATGGCTCTGATGATGAGCTGGAGATGGTCGTGCGGTATGGCAAGTCAGTGGCGGTGCCTCCTGAGCTGGCGGCAGGGCTGGCACCGCTGGCAGCGGCTTGCGGCGTTGTGGATTTGGCAGCGGTTGCAAGGGCAGTTGCTACCCTCAACGATCCACGGCAGCAGGGTGTGCTTGATCACGGCCTGGCAGTGGTGGCATACCTGCAGGGGCTGGGCATTGATCAGGGTCAGCTGGGTCGGCTGCTGCGCCGCTGCCCCACGCTGTTCAGCTGGCCAGCAGAGGAGCGTGCAGCCGTGCTGTTCAGCCAGCTGATGCGCCTGGGGCTGTCAGCAGGGCAGGCGGCTGACTGCTTTGGGCAGCAGCCATTTGCAGCTGGAATGCCCAGCTTTGAGGCAGCCATTGCAGTGCTGGCACCCCTGCTGGCTGCTGGCAGCAAGACTGCTGGCAAGACAGGCGAGCAGCTGCTGGGTGATTTGCTAGAGAAGGATTCGTCAGCAGTGTTGCTGCTGAAGTGGGGGACCGAAGCGCTGCAGGGCAATGTGGACAACCTGCTGCAGCTGGGGCTCAGCAGGCAGCAGGTGGTGGCAGCGTTCTCGCATAATCCGACTCTGCTTGCTCGAACTCCTGAGCGCCTGACCAAGCTGGAGGCGGTGCTGCAGCAGGAGCTGGGTGCAGATCGTCAGCTGTGGGTCAAGGTGCTTCTTCGAGCTGTCCGGTTGGCTGGCTGCAGTGTGGATACTCTCAGGCAGCGGGCGCAGGCGCTTGTGACGGTGAGTGCGGTTTGCAGGCCACAGGCGGGGTTGGCTTGACAAAAATGGTCTGCGAGTAATGAAGGGCTGCATGCCCACCACCCAGCTGCTGCTACCCCTGCAGGAGTTTGGCAAGGAGGAGGCACTCAGGATGGTGGGCAATGCACCAGGGCTGCTGGCCATTGATGTGATTGTTTGGCGGCAAACCCTGGCTGTGTGGCGGCTGTGCGGCGTGTCTGACCCGCTGGCGGTGGTGTGCAACAATCCTCAACTTCTTGGCTACGACTGGCTGAATCCATCCCGATTGGCTAAGCTGCTGGCGCTGCAGCGGTTGCTGCCGTGGGAGCCATCGCCTGCTCAAATCATTGAGCAGCATGGCAGCTATTTGAGACGCTCACCCAAAACACTGGTGGGGCGTCTGCTGTACCTGGAGCAGCTGGGCCTGCTGCAGCAGCTGGTTGCAGACAAGCTGACAGCCAGGCAGGAGTGGCGGCAACGGCAGGGACTGTCAGCTGGCAGGGAGGCAGCTGGCGAGCCGGTATTTATCAGCGTTTTTGACGTGGCAATGAAGTCGCCAGCCCAGTTTGCTGGCCTGGTCCAGCATGCTGAGGCATGGCTCAGTGAGGACAGCGAGCTGGACAGCTGCAGCCCCAGCTTTGAAGAATTCAGCAAGGGCCTGCACCAGCTGCCTGCCTGGCAGCGGCTGTGGTCTGATGCAGAGGCAGCTGTTGCTGAGCTGGAGCAGCAGCTGCCACCAGAGCTGATGCGAGCGGCGGATAAGACGGCAGCGGCAGAAAGCGTGACTGCTGCCGGCTCGGACTAGGCCTGCCGGCTGTTTGCGCAGTGTCAGTGAGAGGTGATGTGCTTGTTTTGGGCCTTCGTCCATGCCTCATTGCTTGCAGCACGATGTGAAGCCCGTTTCTGTAAAGCCTGACATTATGCTCCCTTGCATTGTGATGGTGGCATGGCACAAGGGCGGCACATGGAGACATCAGTGGGCGGCTTCAGCTGTGAGCGGGGCTTATGTGCTTGCTCTTCTTCACTGCACACCTGCTTGCAAGTCGATTTGCACAGCTCGAGTCTTCTGCTGACGAGACCCGTGGTTTGCAGGCAATGAACCTTGCAGTTCCAGCGCCTCCCTCAGCCCCACCCCTCTTTGCGTTTCCGCTGCCTGTGCCGTTGCCTACACTGCGTCCTTTGCCGCCTGTTGCTTGCTTGCAAGGCCTTGGTTGCTGTTGAGCGATTCGATCTGATGCATTGCATGCCCAGCTACAGTCAGCCTCCACAGCTGTACAACTGCACAGCTCGATGACCAGGAGGCGGCAGGAAGGACAAGCAGGCACGAAAGGAGGACAGGAGGAATGCTTCATAGGAATGCTGCTCTACAACCACGGGCAAGGCGGAATCACCCTTGCAGCCGCTGTGCAACCGTCGGAATGGCAAGGCTGCTTTGCTCAGCGCCGCCCCGCAACAGCCGCTTCGCAGATGGCCCGGCAGGTGTGTACTGTGCTTGGCCGGCTTGGGTCACTGCAGCGGCACTGTGCTGCAATGGCTGCAAGAGGTGGCAGCAGGCCTGTGCTACACTGATCTGGTAGTTGGTCTGCTACAATATTGTGGAAGCAGCAGGTCGAGCCGCCACCGGCTGGCTGGCTGGCCGGCAGCCCATGAGGGGGGAAGCTGCAGGCACAGCTGCTGCCTGCCAACAGTGTCTGCACCTGCGGGCACCTGCCGCCACCAGCTGCCAACCAACTGCTGCCTTCTGGAACCGTCTTCCCTCCAGCCTCCCTCCTGGCTCCCTCCTCACCCGTCAACTCTCTCCGCCTGTGCCCTGGTCCCTGCTGCAGGCTGCGGTGGCGGTGGCCTGAGACGAGCGCCGCCAGCTGTCAAGGGAGGCAGGCAGTGCCGAACTGGCAGACCGTCTGCTCACCAGCTACGAGTGCGGGCGGTGCCACGCCTCGCTGCCCACCCAGCGGCTGCGCGAGCTGCACGTGGCAGAGATGCACGACAGCTTCTTTGCAGCACAGGCGGCCCGCCGCATGGCGGTGCGTAGCATCATTGCATCTGCGGCAGCTGCTGCCAGCTGGACTGCCACTGATGCTGCGTGGGTCCAAGGGCCAACCCGGCATGGTGCCTGCCTGATTCCGCCACCAGCTAATGCGGCCTGCTCCCTGCTGCCCCTGTGTCTGCTGCACCCTGCGCCATTGTACCGCCATTGTACCCGCAGGTGTATCTCTGCCTGGTGGAGGGCTGTCCCCGCAAGTTCTGCACCGTGGAAGAGCGCAAGCAGCACCTGGCTGACCACCACAAGTTCCCCCGCCACTTCAACTTTGACCGCCTGCACCTGCGCCGCCGCAAGGCGCAGATCCGGCCGCTGCCGCGCGGTCAGCGGTGGCCTTGGACCCACGCAGCATCAGTGGTGGTCCAGCTGGCAGCAGCTGCCGCAGATGCAGTGATGAGGCATTCCAACGGCTGCAAGGGTGATTCCGCCTTGCCCGTGGTTGTATGGCAGCGCTGCCATGAAGCATTCTCATTGCTCTCGTCCTCCTTCCTGCCTCTTTGTCTCCTTGCCCGCCTCCTGGATATCGAGCCTGTGGAGCTGTACAGCTGTGGAGGCTGACAGTAGCTGGGCATGCAATGCATCAGGGAGTCGCTCAACAGCAACCAAGGCCTTGCAAGCAAGCAACTGGCGGCAGAGGACGCAGTGTAGGCAACGGCACAGGCAGTGGAAAGGTCAGGAGGGGTGGGGCTGAGGGAGGGAGGCGGGGTGCTGGAATTGCAAGGTTCAGTGCCTGCACACCATGGGTCTCGTCAGCACAAGACTCGAGCTGTGCAAATCGACTTGCAAGCAGGTGTGCAGCAAAGAAGAGCAAACACATAAGCCCCGCTCAAAGCTGAAGCCGCCCACTGATGTCTCCATGTGCCGCCCTTGTGCCATGGCACCATCACAATGCAAGGGAGCATAATGTAAGGCTTTACCGAAACGGGCTTCAGAGAGTGCTGCAAGCAATGAGGCATGCATGAAGGCCCCAAACAAGAACATCCCCGTTGACACAGCGCAAACAGCCGGCAGGCCTAGTCCGAGCCGGCAGCAGTCACGCTTTCTGCCGCTGCTGTCTTATCCGCCGCTCGCATCAGCTCTGGTGGCAGCTGCTGCTTCAGCTCAGCAACACCCGCCTTTGCGTCCGCCCACAGCCGCTGCCAGGCAGGCAGCTGGTGCAGGCCCTTGCTGAACTCTTCAAAGCTGGGGCTGCTGCTGACCAGCTCGCTGTCCTCACTGAGCCATGCCTCAGCATGCTGGATCAGGCCAGCAAACTGGGCTGGCGACTTCATTGCCACATCAAAAACGCTGATAAACACCGGCTCACCAGCTGCCTCACTGCCAGCTGACAGTCCCTGCCGTTGCCGCCACTCCTGCCTGGCTGCCCTCTTGTCTGCAACCAGCTGCTGCAGCAGGCCCAGCTGCTCCAGGTACAGCAGGCGACCTGTCAGCTTCTTAGGAGCTAAGTGTGTGATGTAGACGCCATAGCGCTCAATCACTTGAGCAGCTGACGGCTGCCGTGGCAGCAGCCGCTGCAGCGCCAGCAGGTTGGCCAGCCGGGATGGATTTAGCCAGTCATAGCCAAGCAAGGCAGGATTCTTGCACACCACTGCCAGCGGGTCAGACACGCCGCACAGCCGCCACACAGCCATGGCAAGCCGCCAAACAATCACATCAATGGCCAGCAGCTGAGGTGCGTTGCCCACCATCCTGAGTGCCTCCTCCCTGCCAAACTCCTGCAGGGGTAGCAGCAGCTGGGTGGTGGGCGTGCACTGATGCAGCCCTTCATTACTCGCAAACCACTTTTGTCAAGCCAACCCCGGCTGTGGCCTGCAAACCGCACTCACCGCCACAAGCGCCTGCGCCCGCTGCCTGAGAGTAACCACACTGCAGCCAGCCACCCGGACAGCTCGGAGCAGCACCTTGACCCACAGCTGACGATCTGCACCCAGCTCCTGCTGCAGCAATGCCTCCAGCATGGCCAAGCGTTTGGGGTTGAGAGCGAGCAGAGCCGGATTATGCGACAACGCTGCCACCACCTGCTGCCTGCTGAGCCCCAGCTGCAGCAGGTTGTCCCCATTGCGCTGCAGCGCTTCGGTCCCCCACCTCAGCAGCGACACTGCTGACGGATCCTTCTCTAGCAAATCACCCAGCAGCTGCTCGCCTGTCCTGCCAGCAGTCTTGCTGCCAGCAGCCAGCAGAGGTGCCAGCACTGCAATGGCTGCCTCAAAGCTGGGCGTCGCAGCCGCCTGTGGCTGCTGCTTAAAGCAGTCAGCCGCCTGCCCTGCTGACAGCCCCAGCCGCATCAGCTGGCTGAACAGCACGGCTGCACGCTGCTCTGCTGGCCAGCTGAACAGCATGGGGCAGCGGCGCAGCAGCCGACCCAGCTGACCCTGCTCAATTCCCAGCCCCTGCAGGTAGGCCGCCACCGCCAGGCCGTGGGCAAGCACACCCTGCTGTCTTAAGAACGAAAGGGCTGCCACTGCCCTTGCCATCGCTGCGACATCCGCAACGCCGCATGCCGCTGCCAGCGGTGCCAGCCCTGCTGCCAGCTCAGGAGGCACCGCCACTGACTTGCCATACCGCACCACCATCTCCTCATCATCAGAACCATCAGCGGCAGCAGCAGCAGCGACCACAGTGATGCGGTGAGGGATCGAGGCAGGCTGCCAAACCCGCCGCTGGTGCTGAAGCCGTGCATGGGCAACTGCTTTAGGCCTGGTAAGCTGCAGGGAGGAAGGAAGCAGGACAGCAGTTCAGAAGGATCACACACAGCAGCAGCAGCTTTCATAGGTGCAGAGACCGGCCGGCAAACGGAAAAGCAGCGGCGGAAAACAGCGGGGGGCGGCACCCCCACCTGGCCAGCCGGGGTGGCGCCTGGCTGCCATCGGCCGCCTGCCGCTGCGGATGCGGTGCTGGAGGCATCGAACATTTAGCTGTGTCGAGACCACGAAGCAGCGGGGCGATGGGCGAGTGGTGAGCCCGCACGAGGTTCAATTAGCGGCCCTGAGGCTACGGCACACGATGCAAAAACGCCGATGCATGAGTCGTGAAGCGATCGGCCAGGCAAAGTCGCAGCACTCTCAGCACACCGCACCGCCGCCAATTGAGACTCCTTCCAGCCTTGCACCAACTCCTGTCCCATTGCAGCCCGAGACTGGGTCTGTGGCACTGTGGTACGTCGAATTTGAAATGCATCAGAAAACGCTGAAAAGCAACACAGGCCGTGCAGTCAGACAATGCAGGAAGCAAACCGGGCAAGTGAGCAAGGAAGCACAAGCAGGGAGGAGCGGGAGGCAGCACAGCAAACTCAACGGCAAGGCCCGAGAGGGCACACAGCAAAGAAGGTACATGACAGCAGAAGAAGGCGCCGCCTACTTGCCGCAAGCAGCAGGTGCTGCTTGTGCTGCATCCGCTGGAGTTGGCGGGGAAGCAGCGGCAGGAGATGCCGGCGCCGGCGGCTTGCCCGGTGCCGCCCTGCCTCTGCCTCTCCCCCCAATCAGGCCCCTGCCCCTGCCGCGGCCGAAATGAATGAGGCTGGGGACGCTGCTGGTCTCTGCCGCCATGCTGAGGCGGGACAAGCCGTGCAGTACATCAGCCTGCTGTACTGCTGCAGTGCCGGGCGTGGTACCGCCCTCATTCTCCGCTGCTGGCACTTGCTGTAGGTGCTGAGCTGTACTTGGGCCCGCAAAAGCTCCCAGCAGACCGCTGCCGCCCTCCTCCGACCCCACAGCAGCAGCAGCAGCAGCAGCAGGTGCGGCACTAGGGGCGGCTGCCACGAGTGTGTCCTCATCGGCACCAGCAGCCTGCATGGCCTGCCGCCCGTGGCCCTTTTGGTAGCGCGGCGCGGGCTACACTCCAGGCGCGCGCGCAGCCACTGCATCCACCGGCCTGGCGGTGGCGGCCTACCTGCAGGGGCTGGGCATTGATCAGGGTCAGCTGGGTCGGCTGCTGTGCCGCTGCCCTGAGCTGTTCAGTCGGCCGTCAGAGGAGCGTGCAGGCGTGCTGCTTAGCCAGCTGATGCGGCTGGGGCTGTCAGCAAGGCAGGCGGCTGACTGCTTTGGGAAGCAGCCAGTTGTAGCACATCCTCGCAGCTTTGAGCCAGCCATTGCAGTGCTGGCACCCCTGCTGGCTGTCGGCAGCAAGAGTGCTGGCAGGTCAGGCGAGCAGCTGCTGGGTGATCTGTTGAAGGGGCAGCCGTCGGCAGTGCTGCTGCTGCAGTACAGGGCTGAAGCGCTGCAGCACAATGTGGACAATCTGCTGCAGCTGGGGCTCAGCAAGCAGCAGGTGGTGCAAGCGTTGCCGCACAATCCGACTCTGCTTGCGCGCCCTCCCAAGAACCTGGCCAGGCTGGAGGCAGTGCTGCAGCAGGAGCTGGGTGCAGACCGCCAGCTGTGGGTCAAGGTGCTTCACAGTGCAGCCCGGGCGGCTAACTGTAGCGAGGCCACTCTTAGGCAGCGAACGCAGACGCTTGTGACGGTGAGAGTGGCTAGCAAGCCAAAGCCGGAGCTGTCTTGCTAATGACGGTCTTTGTGTGAGATGCTGCATCAGTGCATGCGCGTACATCCATTTTAGCTGATGCTGCCACTGCAGGAGTTTGGCCAGGCAGAGGCACTCAGGATGGTGGGCAATGCACCAAATCTGCTGGCCATTGACGGAATTGTTTGGCGCCTGGCCCTGGCTGTGTGGAGATTATGCGGCGTGGCTGACCCGCTGGCAGTGGTGCGCAACAATCCACAACTGCTGATGGTGGACTGTCTGAATGCGTCCCGACTGGCGAACGTACTGGCGCTGCAGCAATTGCTTCCATGGGAGCCATCGGCTGCTCAAATCATTAAGCATCATGGCAGCTATTTAAGGCACTCACCCAAGACGCTGGCGGGCCGCCTGCTGTATCTGGAGCAACTGGGCCTGCTGCAGCAGCTGGTGGCAGACAAGCGGGCAGCTAAGCGGGAGTGGCGGCAGACTCAGCAAGAGCCTTCAGCTGGCAAGGAGGCAGCTACGGAGCCGGCCTTCATCAGTGTCGGCGATGTGGCAAGCCTAGCTCCAGCCCACTTTGCTGGCCTGGTCCAGCATGCTGAGGCATGGCTCAGTGAGGACAGCGAGCTGGACAGCTGCAGCCCCAGCTTTGAAGAATTCAGCAAGGGCCTGCACCAGCTGCCTGCCTGGCAGCGGCTGTGGTCTGATGCAGAGGCAGCTGTTGCTGAGCTGGAGCAGCAGCTGCCACCAGAGCTGATGCGAGCAGGTGTGAGTGGCAGACGAGGCAGCAATGGTGGCAACGTTGGAAGTGGCTCGGACTAGGCCTGCCGGCCGTTTGCGCTGTGTTAGTGAGAGGTGATGTTCTTGTTTTGGGCCTTCATCCATGCCTCATTGCTTGCAGCACTCTCTGAAGCCCGTTTCTGTAAAGCCTGACATTATGCTCCCTTGCATTGTGATGGTGGCATGGCACAAGGGCGGCACATGGAGACAACAGTGGTGTGCTTGCTCTTCTTTACTGCTTGCAAGTCGACTTTGCACAGCTTGAGTCTTGTGCTGACGAGACCCGTGGTGTGCAGGCACGGAGGCTTGCAATTCCGGCGCCCCGCCTCCCTCAGCCCCACCCCTCTTTGCGTTTCCGCTGCCTGTGCCGCTGACTGCGTCCTTTGCCGCCAGTTGCTTGCTTGCAAGGCCTTTGTTGCTGCTGAGCGATTCGACCTGATGCATTGCATGCCCAGCGACTGTCAGCCGCCACAGTTGTACAACTGCTCAGCTCGATGATCAGGAGGCGGCAGGGAGGCACGAAAGGAGGACCGGAGCAATGAGAATGCTTCATAGCAGTGCTGCCATACAACCATGGGCAGGGCGGAATCACCCTTGCAGCCGCTGTGCAGCGGTTGGATTGACAAGGCTGCTTTTGTTCGGCGCCGCCCCACAACAGCTGCGCCACATGTCCCCAGCAGCCGCCTCGCAGCCTTGCTTTACTGTTGCCCCTAACTAGAACTGAAACTGCTGCTCTTTTGGGTAGCCCAGTGCTTCCAGGTGGGCCTCCATTGCCTTGTTCATGGGGGCGGGTCCGCACCGCAGGATGACAACGTCGGCTGCGGGGGCGGGCAGGTGCTTCCTGCAGCCAAAAGGAGGCGGGAACTGGCTTTCATATGTTGAGGGCAAGAGGTTAAGAGAAAAAGAGGCGCATCCAACCACCAAACATTACACCATAATTGTGCCGGTAAGGGCGGAAGGCTGTGGCCAAGAGGAAGGGTGAGAGGCGGGGGCAAGCCATGGATCGCACAACAGCGAGGAGTGATGGCTGGGAGCGAGGAGCCTGGGGGAGCAAGGCAGCACACCAGCCCTCGGTAGTCCAACCTGCCAGCAGCACCACCACCACACATAGCAGCCACCGCCAGCAGCAGCACCTCCCATCCTCACTTTATCATCTCAGCGGTGACAAAGCCCTTGCCGCCGGCCCAGCCTCGCGGGGGGTCATTCAGCACATAGTACACGCTGCATGGAGTGAGGGGTGCGTGTGGAGAGGAGGGATGTGCGAGATTGGAGGCAGGAGGGCGAGCTGAGAGGTCAACGCAAGATGTGAGGAAGAGGACAGAGACAAGCAGGGGGAGGGGGAGGGAAGGGCAGCCAACAGGCCAGCAGGCAGCAGGGCAGGCAGGGCAGACCAGCTGAGGTGAAGCGAGGTACCACAAATGACCAAGTGAAAGGGGTACAGGTGGAAGGTGGTGTGGTGTGTGAGATCACCTGAAGTTGGCGTGCCGCTCTGCAAGCTCATCCAGCTCCTTGCGCAGCAGGATGTCGTCCTCTGCAGAGGGAGGAGGGGAAAAAAGAGAAGTGTGTGTGTGCGCGTGTGAGCATGCGCGTGGCGTGTGTGACTGAGCTTTCGCGTGCGAGAAGTGGGATGGATCTACTTTGTGGCGCTGTGTGTTAGGCGCGTCAGAATTAGAAAGCACGGTGCCAATGTGCAGTCACACACAAACGCATGCATGCATGCATGCAGGCATGCAGGCAGGCGGGCAGGCAACCCACCAGTGTAGTTTGCGTATACGAGGGAGAGGTGAGTGTCATCATTCGAGTCACGCAGGATCTCGGTGGCAACCTGCCGGGAGGGAGGGAGGGAGGGAGGGAGGGAGGGACTTAGTGAATTGATTTAGGCAGGTGGCTGTGAGGCCGCTGACATGCCCCCTGGCTGTGCTGTGGTCCGGTGCCGCTGGAACCCCACCCTGCCCCTCACCCTGGCCCTCACCCTGCCTGCCTGCTTGCTTACCTCCCTCCCTCCCCTCCCTGCCTCCCTCCCTCCCCTCCCTGCCTCCCTCCCTGCCTCCCTCCCTGCCTCCCTGCCGGCCTCCCTCCCTCCCTGCCTGCCTCCCTCCCTGCCTCCCTCCCTGCCTCCCTCCCTGCCTCCCTCCCTGCCTCCCTCCCTCCCTGCCTGCCTCCCTGCCTGCCTGCCTGCCTGCCTGCCTGCCTGCCTGCCTGCCTGCCTGCCTCCCTGCCTGCCTGCCTCCCTGCCTCCCTCCCCGCCTCCCTGCCTCCCTCCCTCCCTCCCTCCCTGCCTCCCTCCCTGCCTCCCTCCCTGCCTCCCTCCCTCCCTGCCTCCCTGCCTCCCTCCCTGCCTCCCTCCCTCCCTGCCTCCCTCCCTCCCTCCCCTCCCTCCCTCCCCTCCCTCCCCTCCCTCCACCCAAGCGCCGCACCTGGTACATGGGAGTGATGCCGCTGCCGCCAGCCAGCATGCCTGTTTGCATCGGAAAGCGGGGCAGAGGAGGGAGGGTTGCAGGCATGGGGAGCGAGTGCGGTGAAGGCAGAGGGTGAGAAGGATGATAGCCTCTGCAATCTCAGGCTCTGCAGACACGCCCATGCTGCGCACAGCACACGGCAATCCCGGTTGTCTTCTACACACCCCTCCAAGTCTCGACCCGCCCACCCACCCCGCCACCACCCATCCACGGCCTGCGCACCCGCTGCCGCCATGCACTCCACCCTCCGACCTACCTGTCACCATCCTTCTCTGCTCCACAGCCCCGCCCGCCCATTAACCCACCCACCTATGGCCCGCTTGCTCCCCTTTTCGTACTGAAACCTGCCCTTGGGCCCCTTGAACAGCAGGCTATCGCCGACCTCCGCTGCCGCCAGCACCTGGCTCATCTGCAGCGCAGCCAAACCAGGCAGGCGGCCAGGAAGGCAGGCAGGCGTGGGCAGAGGCAACGTTCAGCAAGGCAGGGGAGAGCCGGGCATGTGCCAGTCAATCAGTGCTGACGTAGCTGAGAAGGGGGACAAGCGGGACAGAGTGCTGGCAGGGTCAGCAGCGAGGAGGCCAGGAAAAGGTGGCGGTACTGCGGGCGCGTGAGGTGGCGGTACTGCAGGCACGTGTGTACCGCACCTGCCCCTCCGGGTACAGCTTGATCACAAAGTCAACATACCCCCGTTGCATGATCGCAGTGGTGGGCGTGTACGGCCTGCGTGAGGCAGTACACAAGCGAGGTGAGCAGTACAACTCACAACACCATACCCATGCTGCGCTGCCTGCAGCACTTGGGTGGCCCACAACAGCCAGGGCAGCATCTGGCTGACAACAGCTGCAGACTGAGGCGAGCAAGGACACCAGACCAAAATCCACCGCAGCTGCGATGGCGGGCGTCTCCTCTTATAAAGCACGCAAGCAAGGGGCAGGCAGGCGGACGTAGTTACCACGCAGGTGGGCCGGCAGCAGGGCGTGGGGGCAGCGGCATCTGGCAGCGAGCGCCAGGACAACTGTGCACCTGAACACTTCGCCGCCGCCATTTTTCGAGCTGCCCTTGATGGAGACATGCTGGCCCAGCGGCAGGCCCAACAGCTGTTCCTGGTGCGGCAGCGCGAAACGAAAGCGCCTGACGTTGTGCGAGAGCTGCTTCACGTCCACCAGGGTCAGTGGCTGCCAGGTGTTTGGGTTGAGGAAGGGGCTGCGCATCATGCCGTTGATGATGTCTTTGCCCACCAGCACGATCACCAGCGTGGTCAGCACAACCAGCAGGGCCTGGGGCAGGTTGTGCACCACCACCAGCGCCAAGTGGTCCAGCGTCGCAGTGGTGTCTGCCATGGCTGTGGCTGAGAAGAAGTAGACGCGCACAGGGAAGTAGTCTGCAGGGCGGGCGGGTGGGGCGGCGGCGAGGTTGCAGTGAAACGATGGCAGCCGGCGTGTGGCTGCTCCACCCAAGGAGTTTCAGGCTGCGCTCGATCAAACAGCAAGCAGACGCACCGCGGCGATCGGGGTGATGCGGTTGCAAGCGAGCGGTGAGGCCTCACCTTGAAGCCTGCGAATGTCTGCACGCCCACCAGTGGTTTCAGGGTTAAACGAGCCATCGCAAGGCCACGCAGTTTGTGCTGGGCGTGAAATGGCACGCGACTTCATTCATACTTCTCTTTGCAAAGCCAAGCTTGTTCATCACGACATTGCCCCACATCATTAGCAGCATCGTCGAACCGCTGTTGGCTTGCCAATCGCCCATCGCCCCTCTGCTTCGTGCCTTTGACGGCAGCGGCATGTTTGCGGGCCCCAGTGCCGCATACGCAGCAGAATCAGGAGGACGATGGCAGCCAGGCGCCCCCCCGGCTGGCCAGGTGGGAGTGCCGCCGCCCGCTGTTTGTCGCCGCTGCTTTTCTGTTTGCTGGCAGGTCTCTGAACCAATGAAAGCTGCTGCTGCTGTGTGTGATCCTTCTGAACTGCTGTCCTGCTCCCTTCCTCCCTGCAGTCTACCAGGCCCAAAGCAGTTGCCCACGCACGGCAGCAGCACAAGAGGCGGGCATGGCAGCCTGCCATGACCAGTGACCGCAGCACTGTGGTCACTGCTGCTGCTCCCGCTGATGGCACTGACGATGAGTTGGAAATGGTGCTGCGGCGTGGCCAATCAGTGGCGGTGCCTCCTGAGCTGGCAGCAGGGCTGGCACCGCTGGCAGCGGCATGCAGCATTGTGGATGTGGCAGCGGTGGCAAGGGCAGTGGCAGCCCTCGACGGCTCAAGGCAGCAGGGTGTGCTTGATCACGGCCTGGCAGTGGCGGCCTACCTGCAGGGGCTGGGAATTGACCAGGCTCAGCTGGGTCGGCTGCTGTGCCGCTGCCCTGTGCTGTTCAGTCGGCCAGCAGAGGAGCGTGCAGGCGTGCTGTTCAGCCAGCTGATGCGGCTGGGGCTGTCAGCAGGGCAGGCGGCTGACTGCTTTGAGCTGCAGCCAGTGGCAGCAACTGTCACTGGCTTTGAGGCAGCCATTGCAGTGCTGGCACCCCTGCTTGCTGCTGGCAGCAAGATTGGCTGCAGGTCAGGCGAGCAGCTGCTGGGTGATCTGCTGAAGAAGCAGCTGGGAGTAGTGATGCTGCTGCTGTACAGTGCTGAAGCGCTGCAGCACAATGTGGACAACCTGCTGCAGCTGGGGCTCAGCGAGGAGCAGCTTATGAATTCGTTGTGGCAGAGTCCGACTCTGCTTGCTCGCCCTCCTGAGCACCTGGCCAAGCTGGAGGCAGTGCTGCAGCAGGAGCTGGGTGTAGACCGCCAGCTGTGGGTCAAGGTGCTTCACAGGGCGGCCCGGGTGGCTAGTTGCAACGAGGCCACTGTCAGGCAGCGAGCACAGTCACTTGTAGTGGTGAGTGTGCCTGGTATTAGGGCTGGACTGTCAGGTGTTGTCTTCGAGCGATGAGAGGCTGCACCAATGCATGTCCACCCACCCACTCGGCTGAGGCTGCCCCTGCAGGATCTTGGCAAAGAGGAGGCGCTCAGGATGGTGGCCCTTGCATCAACGCTGCTGGCCATTGATGTGGTTGTTTGGCGGCAAGCCCTGGCTGTGTGGCGGCTGTGCGGCGTGGCTGACCCGCTGGCGGTGGTGCGCAACAATCCACAAGTGCTTACAGTCAACTGGCTAAGTTCCTCCCGGCTGGCCAACCTGCTGGCGCTGCAGCGGCTGCTGCCATGGGAGCTATCGGCTGCCCAGGTGATTGAGCGCTATGGCATCTACGTGACAAGCACGGCTGCCGAGAAGCTAGTGGGTCGCCTGCTGTACCTGGACCAGCTGGGCCTGCTGCAGCAGCTGGTGGCAGACAAGAGAGCAGCCAGGCAGGAGTGGCGGCAGCAGCAGCAAGGGTTGTCAGGTGGCAAGGAGGCAGCTGGCGAGCCAGCATTCATCAGTGTCAGCGACGTGGCAACCCTAGCTCCAACCAAATTTGCTGGCCTGGTCCAGCATGCTCAGGCACGGCTCAGTGAGGACAGCCAACTGGTCGGCAGCGGCCCCAGCTTTGATGAGTTCAGCAAGGGCTTGAAACAGCTGCCTGCCTGGCAGCGGCTGCTGGCTGATGCAAAGGCGAGTGTTGCTGAGCTGAAGCAGCAGCTGCCACCGGAGCTGCTGCGAGCTGGTGTTAGCAGCAGGCGACGTCGTGGCGGTGGAAGTGGCTCGATCTGAGGTTGGCCTGCCTCCACTACTTGCTGCTGTCTGTCCTTGATCCTGGCCTTTGCATTGCTTTGCCTTCGCTTGCTTGTGAGCCACTGACTCACTCCCTGCCTGCTCGCCTGTTGATCTCCTCTGTGAAAGCCTCGCCTTGTAGCAGCAAGCAAGTTACAGCCGGAGTGGGTGTGGTGGCAGGAGGCGTGCGGACAGTGGTTTGGCCAAGGCAGGGTGCTGTTTAAAGTGAGTGCAAGCACGAGTGCTCACCCAGGCAGCACTGGTGTGCCGGGGCTGCATGGACAGGAGGGAGGGAGTAGCGGTTGCAACAAGGGAGGATGGAGGGAGGTGTGTGCTGCTGCCACAGAGCAAGGTAGGCCCCCGAAGGCTTGATGCCTCGAATCAACACCAAGACTGGAGGGAGTCTCCGCAACCGGTAGTGCTACGGCGGCGCGGCGTGCTGAAAGTGCTGCGACTTTGCCTGGCCGATCGCTTCATGCATCGGCGTTTCGCATCGTGTGCCGCAGCCTCAGGGCCGCTTATTGAACCTCGTGCGGGCTACTCATTCGCCCATCGCCCCTCTGCTTCGTGGTCTCGACGCAGCTAAATGCTCGCTGCATCCAGCACCGCATGCGCACCATCAGGCGGCCGATGGCAGCCAGGCGCCCCCCCGGCTGGCCAGGTGGGAGTGCCGCCGCCCGCTGTTTTCCGCCGCTGCTTTTCTGTTTGCCGGCAGGTCTCTGCACCTATGAAAGCTGCTGCTGCTGTGTGTGATCCTTCTGAACTGCTATCCTGCTTCCTTCCTGCCTGCGGCTTACCAGGCCTAAAGCAGTTGCCCACGCACGACAGCAGCACCAGAGGCGGGCATGGCAGCCTGCCACGACCCCTCACTGCACCACTGTGCTTGCTGCCGCTGATGGCACTGATGACGAGCTGGAAATGGTGCTGCGGCATGGCAAGTCAGTGCCTGTGCCTGCTGAGCTGGCAGCAGGGCTGGCACCGCTGGCAGGGGCATGCGGCGTTGCAGATGTGGCAGCGGTGGCAAGGGCAGTGGCTGCCCTCGATGGCTCAAGGCAGCAGGGTGTGCTTGATCACGGCCTGGCAGTGGCGGCCTACCTGCAGGGGCTGGGCATTGATCAGGGTCAGCTGGGTCGGCTGCTGTTCCGCAGCCCCAAGCTGTTCAGTCGGTCAGCAGAGGAGCGTGCAGGTTTGCTGTTCAGCCAGCTGATGCGCCTGGGGCTGTCAGCAGGGCAGGCGGCTGACTGCTTTGAGATGCAGCCACATGCGGCTGCGACGCCCAGCCTTGAGCCAGCCATTGCAGTGCTGGCACCCCTGCTGGCTGCTGGCAGCAAGAGTGCTGGCAGGTCAGGTGAGCAGCTGCTGGGTGATTTGCTAGAGAAGGATCCGTCAGCAGTGTCGCTGCTGAGGTGGGGGACCGAAGCGCTGCAGCGCAACGTGGACAACCTGCTGCAGCTGGGGCTCAGCGAGCAGCAGCTAATAAATTCGTTGCGGCAGAATCCGGCTCTGCTTGCTCAAAGTCCTGAGCGCCTGGCCAAGCTGAAGGCAGTGCTGCAGCGGGAGCTGGGTGCCGACCGCCAGCTGTGGGCTAAGATGCTGCGGCATCAGTCTCGGGTGGCTAGTTGCAGCGAGGCCACTCTCAGACAGCGGGCGCAGGCACTTGTGGCGGTGAGTGTGATTTGCAGGCCAACAGCCAGGGCTGCATTGCTAAGCACGGTCTGCGTGTGTTGGGGCTGCATCAGTACATGCTCTCTCACCCGCTCTGCTGTTGCTGCCGCTGCAGGAATTCGGCAAGGAGGAGGCACTCAGGATGGTGGCCCTTGCATCAGACTTGCTCGTCATTGATGTGGTTGTTTGGCGGCAAGCCCTGGCTGTGTGGCGGCTGTGTGGTGTGGCTGACCCGCTGGCGGTGGTGCGCAACAATCCACCAATGCTTACAGTCAACTGGCTGAGTCCGTCCCGGCTGGCCAACCTGCTGGCGCTGCAGCGATTGCTGCCATGGGAGCCATCGGCTGCCCAGGTGATTGAGCGCTATGGCGGCTATGTGGCAAGCACGGCTCCTAAGAAGCTGACTGGTCGCCTGCTATATCTGGAGCAGCTGAGCTTGCTGGAGCTGCTGGTTGCAGACAAGCCGACAGCCAAGCGGGAGTGGCGGCAGAGTCAGCAAGGGTTGTCAGCTGGCAGGGAGGCAGCTGGTAAGCCAGCATTCATCAGTGTCAGCAATGTGGCAACCCTAGCTCCAACCAAATTTGCTGGTTTGGTCCAGGATGCTCAGGCATGGCTCAGTGAAGACAGCGAGCTGGTCAGCAGCAGCCCCAGCTTTAATGAGCTCAGCGAGGGCCTGCACCGGCTGCCTGCCTGGCTTCAGCTGTGGGCTGACGCAAAGGCGAGTGCTATTGAGCTGGAGCAGCAGCTGCCACCGGAGCTGCTGCGAGCTGTTGTGAGCGGCAGGCGAGGCAACGGTGGAAGTGGCTCGATCTGAGCTATTGCTGTCGTGTGTCACCGCCCGTCTTGCCTGTTTGAGGTGCTCCCGTTGTTGGCACCGTTGTAAAATGTTGCCAGTTGCCCTCATTAAAGCCATTCTGTGCCTGTCCTGTGCACTTGTGCGTGCAAGTGCATGCACATGCCTGCCCCCCGCCATGCCTGCCTGCCTTGCATCCGTGTTTGCGCTTCGTGTGACAATGCTCCGCATTGTGACAATGATCCGCAATGCTGCTGCAGGCAATGGCAGCAGCTGACACGAGGGTCTGTTTTTGTTATGCCTTTGAATCGTGAATACTTGGCGACAGCATGCAACATGTTTGTTTTGTGCCGCTGTGCGGTGTGGTGGCGGTGGCCTGGCTCAACATGCATTATCATGCATGTGCTCCGTTTGAGCTGTTACATCGTGGGCTGCACCTTGACACTGCTTGTGTTCGCCGTGGGGCCCGCATGACGTCAACCGTGGCGGTGCCCGCAACCGAGCGGGTCGCGAAGCGGGCACGGCTTGCCCCTGAGCGCGTAGCCCCGATGCCCAGCGGGGCCAATTTGATAGAAGTGGACGGCAAGAGCTGCACTCACGAAGTGGCGTGGCCACCTGGTGCGTGTTTGCAGAGCGGGAATCATGCCTGATCGCGCCGTGGGTTGTTGCAAACCGCTACAGCGCCGGCGCGGCTAGCCGCCGCTTCACCGCCAATGCCGCTTGCCGCTTGCCGGCATGCTCCGGCCCACAGAATTTCCTTGCTAACTGCAGGCCAGGAGGGTGGACTGCTGCCGCCGCCTCCACGCGCCGGGCCCCCAGCCAGGGAGTACCCTTTTCCTTTGGACCCCTTCCAGCAGACAGCCGTGAATGCTTTGGAAGCAGGCCACTCTGTGCTCGTAGCGGCGCACACGTCGGCAGGGAAGACAGTCGTGGCTGAGTACGCGTTTGGCATGGCACTCAGGGACGGCTCCAAAGTGGTCTACACCTCGCCGCTCAAGGTGTGTCTAGCTGCGCCGTATGCTGTGCATGCTGTGGGGGGCTATCTCAAGCACGGCTCTCAGCTGAGGCTGTTGTCAGAAGCCGGGCGGCTGCCGGTGTGCACGTGGAAAGGCTGCCTGGACGTCAGCAAACATACGTGCAGTCAAACATAGGCAGTCTGTCATTCAGGCAGGCAGCGGCAGCGGGTGGGGGTCAGTTACCTGACGTCAGCCACACTCACACCGGCAGCAATGTGGCGCAGCCAAGTCTATCTGCCCAGCCACTGCACTCCTTGCTGTTGCCTGCCGCACCTGACCCCAAATACCCCCACTGCACGCTTGCCTGTTTGTGCTGGCAGTCTGGCGGAGAGACTGGTGGCACGGTCCATGCATTGCAAGCTATACATGCATTGCGTTGCATCTTGTACCGCAGGCGCTTTCCAACCAGAAGTACCGGGAGCTGCAGGAACAGTTTGGCGATGTGGGGCTGATGACCGGTGGGCTGTGCCTGCTGGCCTGCTTGCCTGTCACACACGCCTGCCTGCTGCCTTACTTGCCCGCCTGCTTGCTTACGCGTGCGTGCTTTGCCTCGTCGTTTCTGCAAGTGCCTCCTCCCCTCCCTAGCCCTCGTTCTCCCTCCCGCTCACCCTCCCTCCCTCCCTCCTCCACTCCCCTTCACTCCCCTCCAGGCGACGTCACCATCAATCCCAACGCCTCCTGCCTCGTCATGACCACCGAAATCCTGCGCAGCATGCTGTACCGCGGGTCAGAGGTGGTGCGCCAGCTGTCACTCATCGTCTACGACGAAGTGCACTACCTGCGGTGAGGGCGAGGGTGGGGCGGTACAACGGCACTCGAGGGGCAGTACGGTGACACCTGGGCAAGGGGCGGTACAATCACACGTGGGCAGGGGGCGGTACTTAACGACACTTGGGCGGGGGCTGTGCGGGTGCGGCAAGAGGTGGTGCTGGGGGCCTGTGTGTGGGGGGGGGCTTGTGTATGAGGGGAACAAGTACACTGCCCGGGGTGAGTGGCAGGGGCAGCAAGGGGGCCAGGAGGGGGAGGGTGAAGGGGGTCTGTGTGGCTGGCAGCTAGCGGGTGCAGGGTCCACTTCCATCCAGGCAACTCTTCCGGTTGCCGCCTGTGAATATGCCCAGGCCGGCTGCCTCCCGCAAGCTCCAGGGGCATTCCTGTGCTGTGCCTGGCGTGCATCTGTGGCTTTACATTCATTGCAACAGAAGTTGATTTCAGAGGCCTGCATGGGTCCCTGCGCCGCCAACGCTGTCGCCCCTGTTGCTGCGCTGGCGATGCTGGTCAAGTAAGTAATCAACCTCAACTGATCACTTTCTTGCCGGTATCTGTCCCTGTCATGCAGGGACAAGGAGCGGGGCGTGGTGTGGGAGGAAAGCATCATCCTGGCCCCCAAAACCGCGCGCTTCGCGTTCCTGTCCGCCACCATCCCCAACGCTCGGGAGTTTGCGGAATGGGTGGCTCAGACGCACGGCTCCCCCTGCGATGTGGTCTATACAGGTGAATTGAGTATTGACTATTGAATGGGGGTGGAGGGCTGCACAGCACTGCCGCGTCTTCTGCTGCCTTGCAGTTTCTGTATTCGTTTCTGTGACATAGTCTACATGGGTCTGCTACGCCTCCACTGGGGGGCTGTACAGACGCTGCTGCACCTACGTCTCGCATGCTTCGTTCCTGTGACGGTGCTGCGCAAAAGCCTGCGGTGTGCCCTGTTCTCCCCAGCCCCCATCCTTTCACGGCGCCTGCCCTGTCACCTTGCCTCTTACCCCGCTTGCACCTCTGCCAACACTGCCGCTGCCTCCTGCGCCCGCGCAGCACTCTTTCTTGCCGCTCTTCCTTTACCGCCCCCCCGCCCCCTCGCTTTCCACCCACCGCAGACTACCGCCCCACCCCTCTGGAGCACTACGTGTTTCCAGCTGGCGGTGACGGCTTGTTTCTGGTGGTGGACAGCAGGGGCAGCTTCAGGTGTGTGTGGGGGGGGAGGGGTTGGGGGCGGTGGGGGGGAGGGGCCAGGCAGCGCGTGTGTGAGTGTGTGCGGGTTGGGTGGCAGGCAGCGGCCAAGGGGTCTTCAGGGCAAAGGTGGCTGCACTGCCCTGCTCCGATGGCGTGTCTTACAGAGAGCTGGCGTGGCTGCGCTGCACAGGGCACAAACCGGCAGTCATGGTGTGCAAGTGGTGGGGGGTAGCCTGCTGGCAGTTGCGGGGCGTGGTTATAACCAAAGGGCTGTGCCATGCCGCGCCGTGCTCTTTCCCTCCAGCATTCGATGTGCTTGTCCCCTCCTCACACATCCACCTGCTCGACACCTGTGAGTGCCTCCATCCCCGCAGGGAGGACAACTTTCAGAAGGCAGTGGCGCAGCTGCAGCAAGCTGAAGTCAAGGGCAGGCAGAGCGGCGGCGGCGGCGGCGGCAAGGCGAGCTGCGCATGTGCTGCTGCGGCTGCTGTGTTAGCACATCAGCGCGAGTGGATGCTGGATCATCTCTTCCATTTCCATGATCGCTCGCACGCATACAGTTGCTGCCGCCGCTCCGGCACCCCCGCACTGCCGTTCCTCGATGCCGCTTGCCGCCGCGTCTCAGCGCCTTGCCCTGCCTGACGCTTCCTCTCTTCTATCTTGTTTCTTCCTTCCTGTCTTCCATTTCAGGGCAAGAAGGGCGGCGGGGTGCGGGACCTGGCGGGAGCAGCCAAAGAAGAAAGCGACATCTTCAAGATTGTGAGGATGATTGCCGACCGCAACTTCGACCCAGTCATCGTCTTCTCCTTTTCCAAGAGGGAGTGTGAGGCGCTGGCGCAGCAGGTGGGGCCCACTGTTTGGAGCGGTGAGCGGGCCGCAGGGGTGTGAGAGAGGAGAGGAGGGGGACGCAAACGAGCATTGCTCAGCGTGCGCAACTCAAGTGTGGCATGCGTCGCAGCACCTGCCGTTTGCCTGCTTCTTTCCTTCCTTCCGTGCTTGCTTCCTCCCTTCCACCCTGCCTGTTACTTCTTCGTCCTTCCCAGTCCGTGATTCTCAATCCATACAATGGGTTCAACCTCAACCTTCATTACTCCCCTGCCTGCAGATGCAAGCCATAGACATGAACGGTGAAGCCGAGAAGAAGCTGGTGGACGGCATCTTTAACTCGGCCATAGACTGCCTGTCGGGTGGGTAGGCATAAATTCGGGTGTGGGTGGCAGGGTGGCTGGGGAGGGAAGAGGGGCTTGATGCTGGGAGAGTCGGGCAAGGCATGTGTGTGCTCAGCTGTGTGCCAGTAGTCATCTCTTCTTTGCAAGGCAAATGTGTCCTGGGGCTGAAGCAAAAGGACAGGTGCTATGTGCCGCCCCCCGCCCCGTTCCTCCCTGTCTCCAATGCATCCCTCCACTTGCTCAAATTCTAACTCTAAATTCTAACTCTAACTCAATCTCGAAATCACACTCAGTTCTTCCATGCTCCTCCCCTCCCTCCCTCCCCTCACTCTCACACTCACACACCTCCCTCCTCCTCCCATCCCTCCCCCTCCCTTTGACACTCTCCCCAGAGGAGGACCGCCGCCTGCCCCAGATCGGCGGCGCGCTGCCCATGCTGCGGCGGGGCATTGGGGTGCACCACTCGGGGCTGCTGCCCATCCTGAAGGAGGTGATCGAGATACTGTTCCAGGAGGGGCTGCTCAAGGTAAATGGTACAGGAGGAGTGCATTGGGTGGGGTATGGCGTGTGTGGTGTGATGGGCGCGGTGGCACTGTCAATGGCAGCGTGTGGTGTGGGCTGGGTGTGGTGTGGTGGGTAAGTGTAGGGGGTGTCAGCGGTGGGACTGTCATTGGCAGGGTGTGGTGTGATGGTTGGCTGGTGGGCTACGGCCGATCAATCCTTTCAGTGCCTGCCGAGATCAATCAATCGCTGTTCACAATGCAATATCTCGCCGCGTCCCTCATTTGTGTCATGCCTGTCCTTCACTCCGTTCATGCCCACTCCTTTCATGCCTGACCCTTGCTCGAACCATGCCTGGCCCCTCGTCCCGACACACAGGTCCTGTTTGCCACCGAAACCTTCTCCACGGGACTCAACATGCCCGCCAAGACAGTCGTGTTCACTCACGTTCGCAAGTACGACGGCGGCGGCTTCAGATGGGTCAGGAGCGGGGAGTACATCCAGATGAGCGGCAGGGCGGGGCGCAGAGGGCTGGACGACAAGGGTGAGTGCGTGGGAGGCGGGTGGGTGGGGGGTGAGCTGGCAGTGCAACCGGAGTCATGAGGTAGAGAAGGTAGTGGTATCTAACAGTGGGCAAGTGAGTGCTTGCTTCTTTGAGAAGGCCTCGCATCCTTTTGTGGTATTTCTGTACCTCACCCCTCGGCCTCCTCCGTACCGCATTGTGCCTCCGTCCCTCGAGGATGTTGTACCTCACACCACGTGCTGTACCTCACTCTCTGACCTGCCGTACGTTTTGATCTGTCGCAGGTGTTGTCATACTGATGATGGACGAGAAGCTGGAGCCGGCTGTTGCCAAGGACATGATCAAGGGGGCGCCAGACACTCTGTACTCGGAGTTCCACCTTGAATACTCCATGCTGCTCAACCTGCTGAGGTGGGTTGGGGGGAAGTGAGTTGTGGTGATGGGGTGGAGGGAGGTGGTGGTGTTTGTGCACGAACGGGAAGCTTGTGTTGGGGAGGCTGGTGTTGGGTTGTGTGCTGGGTGATGGGAGGAAAAGGGCTCAATGCCGCGCGCAACAACCACGGCAATGCAGGCCCTGCCGACTGTCAGGCAAGGCAATAACTTTGCTTCCACACCGCAACTTCCTCTCAACTTCCTCTCCGCCCTTGTCTGCCCCTGCCCATGCTCGCAGGGTTGAAGGTGTGGAGCCTGAGCAGCTGATGGCCCGCTCCTACAGACAGTTCCAAATGGAAAGAGCCCTGCCTGAGCTGGAGGCACGTGTGGCCAAGCTGGAGGTGGGTGGCGGGTGCTGGCTTGCTGGGCAAGGGGCGGTATGGCGGAGGGAAGCTAGGGATTGGGGCAAGGGGTAGGGCGGAGGGGGCTGGGGAGGGGAGTGGATATGAGGCGAGGGGAGGGAAGGCGAGGAGAGGGTAGGGGAAGGAGCAAGGAGCAAGGAGCGGTTCTGGGAGGGGAGGGCAGCGGGCACAGGGCTGTTTCACCTGATAGCCGCGCAGCCAGAAGGCAGGGGAGGCGGCAGCTTGAAAGGTCAGTTGTCATGTCCGATCAACGCCTGCATGTGTGCTGCTTGTGTGGCTGTCCGTGTGCTGGGTGCAGGCGCAACGGGATGCGTTGGTGGTGGAACAGGAGGAAAGCGTGACCGAGTACCTGAAGCTCAGGTGGGTCGAGCTTGACTTAGGTCTGCAGGCAGCTGGCAGTGTTGTTGTGGTTGGTCTTGTGGCTGGGAGGCTGGTGCTGCCTGCTGCTGGCGTGCTAGATGGATCACACGGCTCTGCCATGCCTGTAAGCCTTCAAGCTTCCCCTGAGGTCCATTGCGGCTGTGGCCCATTTTTGGATGTGTGAAGGCTGCGTGGCACACGGCTGGAGGGCAGCGGGCACCAGCTTTGCTCCCCTGCCCCTCCGCCACAGCCTCTGCTGAGCCCCAGACGCCACACTGAAGTTTGTCTGTGCTGCCTTTGGTTTCCTTCCTCCTTTTCAATGTGCAGCCAGCAGCTGGCCAAGCTCCGAGAAGAGATGCGAGCGGTGGTGACCGCACCGCAGCACTGCCTGCCCTTCTTGCAACCAGGGAGGCTGGTGCGCGTGCTGCCTCCGGAGCATGCACAGCAGGCGGTGTCCACGGCCGCCTCGGCGGCGGCTGCTGTGGCGGCAGGCAGTAGCAGCAGCAGCAGCAGCAGCAGCAGTGGCAGCAGCGAGGGGGTGCTGGGTGTGGTGGTGAACTTTGAGCTGGTTGGCGGCAGGCAGGAGGGGGAGGTAGCAGGCGGTACCGCCAGCAGCAGGCGCGGTGCCAAGCAGTACCTGGTGGATGTGCTGTGCAACTGCTCGGAAGACTCGTTGCGGCATCAGGGGGCCAACAGACGGTAGGATGGGTGCCGCTTGTCTGCCGCTCCGACTGCTCCCTGTCACCGCTTGCCTCATGTTGCCGCGTCTTCCCAGTCTTGCCCTGCAACTGCCTTGCGCATGCCGTTCACCGGCCTTTCCAATGCCCACCTCAGCCCTTCCATTTCCCATCTATTTTCCTTCCATTGCCCCGCAGCTGCCTGCTGACCTGCCCTCCAGCTGCCCTGCCACTGCCTTCCACCCTTTGTTCACCTGCCCTCCACCTGCCCTCCCAATTATTTCTACCCGCAGGAGAGCGGTGCCCATCGCCCCAAGCGCCAAGGGCAGCCCCGCGGTCATCCCTGTAGCACTGGCAGAGCTGGCCGCCTTCAGCAGCATACGGGTGTACATCCCCCAAGACCTGCGCACACAGGCAAGTGGTGGGGGGGTGCAATGGCTCAGGCCTGCTCTGCTTCTGTGCTGCAGGCTGGCTTTCAAGCCTGCGTGTTTGTTTGTATGTCGCAACGCGTGGCGGGTGTGATTGCGCGCTGGTGGCTGGAGAGGGGTGAAAGTGTGGGGCTTGTGGCGTTAATGTGACACTCAGGTGTCCCTTCTTACTCTTACTCACTTCCAGCACACACACGGCGGTTGGCAGACCAGAGAGATTGTTTGGACAAACATACACCGCAAGCATGCCTGCCACACGTGCCGCCGCCCCATCTTTCAAAATTGCCCTCTCCTCGCTCTCTTCTCTCACCCTGTCGCACTGCCGCATGTCACTGGTGCCGCCGCCGCCGTCTGCCCTTGCTGCAGGAGGCGCGGGAGCGGTGCTGCAAGACGTTGGGTGAGGTGGAGCGGCGGTTCCCCAAAGGCCTGCCGCAGCTGGACCCTGTGGAGGACATGCGGATAGAGGTCGGTGGGTGATGGGGTGGTGGGTGTGGCGGTGGGTGATGTGGCTTTTCTGTTTACAAAACAAAGACGGTGGTGGTGCAATGGCGGCGTGGGTGGGGTGATGGGTTTCGTGGCAGCTTGGTGGGTTGCTGTCGTGGTGAGGTCAGCTCTGCGCCCCTTTCCCCGTCCTCTCTCCTGTATCCCCACTTTCTCAACCCTTGGTCCCCCGCCCCCTCCGCTGCTGCAGGATGAGGGGCTGCGCAAGCTGCTGCGCAAGGCTGAGGGGGTGGAGGGCCTGCTGAGCAAGCACCCCCTGGCGCGGTCGCCCACCTTGGCCCACAGACTGGACGTGCTGCTGCAGAAACAGGTGGGGGCCTTTCAGGGCGGTGGTGGCTGGGGGGTGGGGGCACACCGGCTTTGTGAGTGGCAGCCACAGTGCCCGCCGCCAGCCTGCCCTGCAAGTAAGCAAGCAAGCAAGCAAGCAAGCAAGCAAGCAAGCAAGCAGGCACACTTTCCGACGCTGCCTCAATGCTGCAGCATTTACGGCCGCCTTGGATTGCGTACTGCTTCTTTGTCACCATGATTTGATAACTGGTGGCCTCGCACAACGTACTGCCTGCTCATCACCATCATGCAACGTGGTACCTCGCACTCGTGTTATCTGGTACTGCAGGCACTACACGAGGCGGTGCGTACCGCAAAGAAGGAAGCCAAGGCGGCAGCCGCCCTGATCTGCCATGAGGATCTCAAAGCGAGGCGCAGGGTGCTGCGGCGGCTGCAGTACACTGATGATGATGGTGTTGTGACCCTGAAGGTGGGTGGAAGCTGGGCGGAAGCTGGGCGGGCACGTATCTGCTGCGCACAGAGAGCTTGCCGCGGCACCAATGCTGCTGGTGGTTTAAGATCCTACAGCTAAGCGAACTATGCAGCTGAGTGCATCTGTGCCTGCAAGCGGTCGCCTTCCAGCGGCCCCACTCCCCGCTTGCTTCCCCGACTCTTCTCTCTTTCCTGTCTCGGCTCCCCTGCTTGCCTCCACCCTCGCTTTTCTTCCTGTGCCGTGCCTTTGTGCAGGGCCGCTTTGCCGCTGAGCTGAGCACCGGGGATGAGCTGGTGCTGACTGAAATGGTGTTTGCGGGCGTGTTCAGTGAGATGAGGTGAGGCGCCAGTTGGTCTGTGTGAGCCTGTTGGTGGCAGTGGGAGTGGGAGGCGCTGGCCAGCGTGATGGAGTGTGTGGTGTGTGGTGGCATGTGCGTGTTGCCAGCTGTGGCCCCTCAACAACCCGCACAGAGTTGCAACCTCAGATTGCAGAGTGAGTGGTGCATGCTGTGACTCTGTGTACTGCCCGCCTGCCCTTCCCCCTCCTGCTCCTGCTGCTGCCTGCAGCCTGGAGCAGTTGTGTGCTCTCATGTCTTGCTTCATATGGAGGGAGAGGAGCGAGGTGGGCAGCAGCACCAGCCTCGCGTGTGCCGCTTCCTCTCCTTTCTTCCAGCTGCCTTCTTGCTGTCGTGTGCTGCCTAACCGTGCACAGCACACACACACTGCGCACGCTATCTGCATGCATGCCCACGCATACGACCATGCATAAAATCACCCACTGTGCCGCATGCCGTACCGCACGTACCGCACCTTTACCGCAGGGGGGCAACAAGCTGCGGCCCGACCTGGAGGGGCCCTACGCTTCGCTGAGGGAAGCTGCGCGGAAGGTGGCCAAGGTGGCGGCGGACTGCAAGATGGAGCTGGATGTGGAGGAGTATGTTGAGAGCTTCAGGCCGGGTGCGTGTGTCTGGCTGCTTGTGCTTGTGACTACGGTGGCTGGGTTTCAACGGTCGCAGTTGCAGGTTCTGTGTGCACAAGCGACTGATGCCGGACGCGGTTGTAAGCTGTGATGAGTTGCACGTGCGCAGTGTCGCAAGTTGCGCGTTTTGCCCTAGCATGTGTGCAATTCGGGTGCATGCTGCCCTCCCACGTGCCCCTCCTGCAGATCTCACCGACCTCATCGCGATGTGGTGCCGCGGCGTGTCCTTTGCTGACCTGTACAAGCAGACCGAGGTGTTTGAGGTGAGGCGTGTGGTGGGTGGGTGGTGGGTACTGGGTGGCAGGTGGTGGGTGGTGGTTGGTGGGTGGTGGGTGGCAGGTGGGGCCCTGGTCCGCTCGTTTCAATTCAAGAAACTGCAAAAGGCATTCTTTTGCTTTTGATCTATCTTGGCTGCTCTACTTGTGCCCTGGAGACCGTGTTGCATGGCATTTCATGCACTGCCGCATGCTTGTTTGGTTGGCGCTGCCAGCTTTGCGTGCAAGCACTGCAGTGCCATCGGCAAATGCTGCTGTGTGCGTGGAGGAACTGCAATTCAATCCCGGGGAGTTACTCCTGCACCTTTCCTGGAGCCGTGAATGACTTCAGCTTGCCGACCTGGTCGCTCACCAGAGTTGCTGCCTGACGTCACGCCCTCCTCCCTTCTGCCACTCCCCGCAGGGCTCACTGGTGCGAGCCATCCGGCGGCTCGAGGAGCTGCTGCGACAAGTGGCGGCTGCCCTCAAGGTGGTGGGCGAGGTGGCCCTTGCCGAAAAGTTCGAATCTGCCATTGGGCGCATCAAACGTGACATTGTCTTTGCTGCTTCGCTGTACCTCTGAACCCAGCTGTGATCAATTGTTGGGCATGTTTGTAAATCTGGGCATGCCGGCAGCAACAGGTGCAGCGCAAGGGAGGGGTACACAAGACAAGGGAGCTGAGAGAGAGAGCGAGGGTGCCACCGGGTACATCAATGCACAGCGCAAACAAGCAGAGAGTGAGTAAATTATCTTTTTCCTGCGGCAGCTCAAAAGGTTGGCAGGAAAAGGGGTGTCATCGCTCCATGTTGGGACGTGGCGAGTAGAGGCGGGTGGGGTCCAAGTAGGCGGCTGGATCTTTTATCACAAGGTAAGGATCGGTGGGTTCATTCCTGCGGCAGGTGGCGGCAATGCACACGGCTAGATACGGGGCGGCAGTGCTTTACTGTGCAGGACAAGCATTGGGTACACCAACACTGGAGTGGAACCACTCCAGCCTGAAACGCGAGCTGGGAGCAAAAGGCAGCGGTTTCTAAAAGGAGGCGTGCAGGCCCTTTGACGCTCACCCTGGCTGCGATTTGAAGCACTGCCGCATGAGCCGCCAGGCTGGCTGGATCTTGCCGGTGTAATCCCATGTCACCATAGCCTGCAGCCGCTCAAAGGGAAGCGTGTTGGTATGGCGGCAGCGATGACGGCGGCGGAGCGGTTTTGGGCTGCGCTTAGCTTTGCTAGCTCGCTGTGCTCACCTGCACCAAGTCTTCCACTCGGGCGTTGCATCGGTGTGGCCTGGGCATTTTGGCTGCGTCAGGCGAGGGCGCATCCGCCGCTTGACCGGTGGCTGCGTCGCTGCAGGTGGTATCAATCGCGGGGGGTTCCTCGGTGAGATCGGCCTCTGCAGCGATGGGAGTGTCGGCCGCCGCGGATTTGCGTCGGGAGAATGGCCACATCAAGAGCCCGTTATCTAACTTTGTATGACCCACGGATGCAAAAGGTATTCAAAGTGGCGCGAATAACCGAGTTTGCGCAATGATTCAGCCTTACAATGCCACGTATGCATGCATGACCACATCGTTGTCACTGCGCTCAGCCAATGCTTTGGAGCAACGCACCAAGAACTCGAAGCATCCCGGTCCCACGATCCCAATTTGCTGCCGTCGTTCAGGCAGCCCCAGGAGTCAGCAACACAAGGGCCTCTTCCGTATTCCGACCCCGCAGCTTGCAGAGCGTGTCAATCAACACCATCAAGCAGTTCAAGCAAGTTTCGCGTGCTGCATAGCGAGGCGCGCTTCGCAAGCCCTACTCACTGCAAAGTGTGCTTATGGTTACACGAATGGCCTGCAAACGCAGGTAGGCAAACGGATTCACACCTTGATGTGTTTACCGCAACACAATGCAATGCAGGCTGCCCGCACCCACGCCACCCAGGCCTAGCTCTGCCGCCGCCCATACCGCACGGCAGCCGCTGCAGCGGGGATGTGCACCCTGGACGAATGCGCGGATGCGCCCAGCATGATGGACCAGCCAAGCTCCCTGGGACCCAGCAGCAGCGCCGTGGGGCCCCTGAATGCCTGGGATGCAGCAGTCGGCAGCTCAATCCCGGCATCAGCCAGCGGCGGCATGTCGCTGTTTGTGCCCTTGGGTGTGCTGATGGGCTGCATCCTGATGGCAGTGGCCACACTGGTGCTCTGGTGGATGAGGAGGCTGCAACGTCAAGCACACTCGCAGCAGCAGCAAGAAACAGCTGTTGACCTGGAAAGGGCATCCGGCCCAGGTGCAGAGCCTTGCCAGCAGCCGAGCTGCATGCTTGTTGTGTTGAACTGTTCTGCAGCTGGACCCAGTGCCGGCCTGCTACTGCCTGGGGGCAGCAACACCTGCCACTCTACCTGTCCCAGACCTTCTCACCCTCGATCCCACTGTGCCTGGCCTGCCTGCCTGCCTGCCTGACCGCCTGGCTGCAGATTCGCAGCAGGGTGTGCCGCACAAGATCCCAATCCTCATTATGCTGCCTGACAGCCAGACCCTCGCCTTAGGCTGGCAGGTGGACTGCGCACAGCACGGCACACACTACCAGCAGCCGCACGCCGCTGACTGCAGCTGGGACTCTTGTGGGGAAGAGGGGCAGCAAGGGAGGCACAAGGCACAGCCTTGTGCGGAGGGCCCCACTGTGGCGCAGGCTGCAGTAGCTGCAATCGCCAGCCCTGAAGGTGCTTCGGATACGGATGCAGACCACCTCGCCTTCTCCAGCAGAAGCTGTGAGTGGCTGGCAGTTGACGCTGCTTCCATTGTTGCTGCTTTGCTGGGGGTTGCCTGCTGCTCTTTAGGTGGTGTCCAATGCCTGCACCCAGTCATGTGCCTTTTCACTCACCCCTCAGCTTGGTCACTGCGGGCATCACAGCCGGCACTCACCCACACTGCTGCCCGCTGCTACTCTGGTGCCGCAGACCCGCCCCACCTACTGTCCGTCTTGACTCAGGCCCCGGGGCAGCAGATGCTGGCTCTCACTGTGTGAATGATCCCCAACATCCAGCACACAAAGGAAGCTGCGTGTGCCACACGCTGCTGCAGTTTGCATGTGTCCAGTGTTGCTGCAATTTGATTGCTTCACAACTGCTGCATAAAATGGGATGTATGTGCTCGTCATTCCAGGACTTTAACGATCGACACAGCATCAAATCAGTCAAGCGGCGCAGGCAAGCCAGCCAGCTGCAGCACCTTAAGCAGCCTAGTCCGCACCCCCATCGACAATGCCGTCCTCTGCAACAGCCGCGGTCGTCTCATCTGCCGCTCGCAGCAGCTCTAGTGGCAGCTCCTGCTTCAGCTCAGCAACAGCTGCCTCTGCATCAGCCCACAGCCGCTGCCAGGCAGGCAGCTGTTTCAAGCCCTTGCTGAACTCATCAAAGCTGGGGCTGCTGCCGACCAGCTCGCTGTCCTCACTGAGCCATGCCTCAGCATCTTGGACCAGGCAAGCAAACTTGGCTGGAGCTGGGATTGCCACATCCCGCACAACCATGTATACCGGATCATCAGCTGCCTTCTGTCTGCATGACCGTCCCTGCCGTTGCCGCCACTCCTGCCTGGCTGCCGGCTTATCTGCCACCAGCAGCTGCATCAGGCCCAGCTGCTCCAGGTACAGCAGACGGCCCACCAATCTTTGGGGTGAGTGTTTCACGCAGCTGCCATAGCGCTCAATCACATGAGCAGCTGATGGCTTCCACGGCAGCAGCCGCTGCAGCGCCAGCAGGTTGGTCAGCCGGGACGGATTCAGCCAGTTGTGAAGCAGCAAACTAGGACTGTTGCACGCCACCGCCAGCGGGTCAGACACGCCGCACAGCCGCCACACAGCCATGGCAAGCCGCCAAACAATCACATCAGTGGCCAACAGCCCTGGTGCATTGCCCACCATCCTGAGCGTCTCCTCCTTGCCAAACTCCTGCAGGGGCAGCAACAGCTTAGTGGGTGGGTGGGCATGAACTGAAGCGACTCTCATTGCTTGCAGACCACACCTGGCAAGTCAACACCATACCAGCTACACTCACCGCCACAAGCGCCTGCGCCCGCTGCCTGACAGTCACCTTGCTGCAAGTAGCCACCCGAGTCGCCCTGTGAAGCACCTTGGCCCACAGCTGGCGGTCTGCACCCAGCTCCTGCTGCAGCACTGCCTCCAGCTTGGCCAGGCGCTCAGGAGTTTGAGCAAGCAGAGCCGCATTCGGCCGCAATGCTGTCTGCACCTGCTCCTCACTGAGCCCCAGCTGCAGCAGATTGTCCACATTGCGCTGCAGCACTTCAGACCTGTACTGCAGCAGCTGCACTCCTCCCGGTTGCTGCTTCAGCAGATCACCCAGCAGCTGCTCCCCTGACCTGCCAGCAACCTTACTGCCAGCAGCCAGCAGGGGTGCCAGCACTGCAATGGCTGCCTCAAATAGGGGCATTCCAGCAGCCTGTGGGTACATCTCAAAGCAGTCAGCCGCCTGCCCAGCTGACAGCCCAAGCCGCATCAGCTGGCTGAACAGCACGCCTGCTCGCTTCTCTGACGGCCGACTGAACAGCTCAGGGCAGCGGCGTAGCAGCCGACCCAGCTGAGCCTGCTCGATGCCCAGCCCTTGCAGGTAGGCCGCCACTGCCAGCCCGTGATCAAGCACACCCTGCTGCCTTACAAGCGGAAGGGCTGCCACTGCCCTCGCCACCGCTGCCACATCCACAACGCTGCATGCAGCTGCCAGCGGTGCCAGCCCTGCAGCGAGCTCAGGAGGCACTGCCACTGACTTGCCACCGCGCATCACCATTTCCAGCTCATCGCCGGTGCCATCAGCGGCAGCAGCAGCAGCGACCACAGTGGTGCGGTGAGGGGTCGTGGCAGGCTGCCAAACCCGCCGCTGGTGCTGCTGCCGTTCATGGGCAGTTGCCTTGGGACCGACAAGCTGCAGGTAGGAATCAACAGCCAGGGATTACAAAGCAGCGACAGCAGTGGAGGGTGCAAAGACCTACAGTTATAACTCACAATAATGGCGGCGGCAAACAGCGGGCGGCGGCACCCCTCACCTGGCCAAACGGAGGGGCGCTTGCCTGCCATCGCACTCCTACTGCTGCGCGTGGGGCAGCAGAGCCCGCAAACATGTTCACCGCTGCTTTACGCACGAAACAGAGGCAATGAGCGAATGGCCAGCCGGCGAGAGATGCAATCAGCGGCCCTGAGCCGAGCAGAACACGATGCGGGATGCCGATGCGTCGATCGTGCAGTTATCTAGCCACAACCCAGCCCAGCACTCTCAGCACACCGCTCCGCCGCCGACAAGCCTCACTGACGTTGCCTGGTCGTGCCTGCCTCTCAGCCATTGCAGTTCAACGGGATGCCATGCACACTAACCGATTCAAGTGCCCTGCTGCACTCCAGAAGTGTCGCAGGCCTCAGCAAAGGCTGACGCTCCCATGAGCGCTGCTGCCTGTCTACCCTCCCACCTGTGCCTATGCCTTGTTCAGTGTGCTTGCTGGGTGAATGAAACAGCACGGCACCGGGCCGGTGTAAACCGCAGCTAGTGGTCATTGCAGCATGTAGTGACCAGGCTTGCAGCATTGCCTGTGAGCTGCACAACCACCCAGACAGCCGGCCAGCCAGCCAAGCCCACAGCGGTGCAGGCCCAGTACAGCCAGGTGCCAAGCAGACAGACAGCCGTGGGGCTAAACAGCCGGGTGGCTACACCCGCGTCTGGTCGCCTCGTACCTGGCAGGGAGGACAGGAGGGAGGGACAGCACAGCACAGCACCGAACGACGGAAGGCTTGCGTGCTGCACATGCAAGGCCACACCCGACAGGGGTTCCATGCTGCACCAGACCACCATGCCAGGGCCTCGCAGCCCAACCACAGGCACTCATGCACTCCTTCACGTGCCAACACCAGCCCATTGTGCTGCGTGACCACAACGCACACGTGAGCCAGCTCAGCACACCCAGCACCACATTCCTGCCTTTGATTCTGTAAATGGTCAGCCCCTCGGGTGTCTCATCAGCACAAGACTCGAGTTGTGCAAAGTCGACATGCGAGCAAGAGTGCGGTAACAGTTGCCTTGCACACAGATCCAGCTCACAGCTGAAGCCGCTCACTGATGTCTCCATGTGCCGCCCTTGTGCCATGTCACAATCACAATGCAAGGAGCTCTACTGTGTCAGGCTCTACAGTAAAGGGCTTCAAAGTGCTGCAAGCAATGAGGAATTGATGAAAGCCCACCACAAGCACGTCACCTCCTGCCGACACCTCTCAACCAGTGCCGTCCTCTGCCATTGCTGCTGCCATCTCATCCACCGCTCGCAGCAGCTCCGGTGGCAGCTGCTGCTTCAGCTCAGCAACACCCGCCTCTGCGTCAGCCCACAGCCGCTGCCAGGCTGGCAGCTGTTTCAAGCCCTTGCTGAACTCATCAAAGCTGGGGCTGCTGCCGACCAGCTCGCTGTCCTCACTGAGCCATGCCTCAGCATCTTGGACCAGGCAAGCAAACTGGGCTGGCGCTGAAGCTGCGATGTCACCAACACTGATGAATACCGGCTCGCCAGCTGCCTTCTTGCCAGCTGAAGCCTCTTGCTGACTCTGCCGCCACTCCCGCATGGCTGCCGTCTTGTCTGCCACCAGCTGCTGCAGCAGGCCCAGCTGCTCCAGGTACAGCAGGCGACCGGCAACCCTGCTGGCAGATTTGCCTGCTACGTAGCCGCCATAGCGCTCAATCACTTGAGCAGCCGATGGCTGCCAGGGCAGCAGCTGCTGCAGCGCCAGCACATTGGCCAGCCGGGACGGATCCAGCCAGTTGTAGCAAAGCGAGTTAGGATTGTTGCGCACCACCGCCAGCGGGTCAGACACGCCGCATAGCCGCCAGACAGCCAGCGCTTGCCGCCAAACAATCACATCAATGGCCAGCAGCTGAGGTGCGTTGCCCACCATCCTGAGGGCCTCCTCCTTGCCAAACTCCTGCAGCAGCAGCACCAGCAGAGTGGTGGGCATGCACTGATGCGACTCTCATTGAGATCAGACCACACCTGGCATGTCAACCCCATACCAGCCACACTCACCGCCACAAGCGCCTGCGCTCGCTGCCTGAGAGTGGCCTCTCTGCAACTTGCCACCGGGGATGATGCCGCAGCATCTTAGCCCACAGCTGGCGGTCTGCACCCAGCTCCTGCTGCAGCACTGCCTCCAGCTTGGCCAGGCGCTCGGGAGGGCGAGTAAGAAGGGCCGGATTCCGCCGCATTGAAATCATCAGCTGCTCCCCACTGAGCCCCAGCTGCAGCAAGTTGTCCACATTGCGCTGCAGCACTTCAGACCTGTACTGCAGCAGCTGCACTCCTCCCGGCTGCTTTTTCAGCAGATCACCCAGCAGCTGCTCGCCTGACCTGCCAGCAACCTGACTGCCAGCAGCCATCAAAGGTGCCAGCACTGCAATGGCTGCCTCAAATCTGGGCATTCCAGCAGCCGGTGGCTGCGTCTCAAAGCAGACAGCCGCCTGCCCTGCTGACAGCCCAAGCCGCATCAGCTGGCTGAACAGTACGCCTGCACGCTCCTCTGACAGCCAACTGTACAGCTCAGGGCAGCGGCGCAGCAGCCGACCCAGCTGAGCCGGAACAATGCCCAGCCCCTGCAGGTAGGCCGCCACTGCCAGGCCGTGAACAAGCACACCCTGCTGCCGTGGGCCGTCAAGGGCTGCCACTGTCCTCGCCACCGCTGCCACATCCGCAACGCCGCAGGCCGCCGCCAGCGATGCCAGCCCTGCCGCCAGGAGGCACTGCCACTGACTTGCCATACCGCACCACCATTTCCAGCTCATCATCAGAGCCATCAGCGGCAGCAGCAGCAGCGAGCACAGTGGTGCGGTGAGGGGTCGTGGCAGGCTGCCATGCCCGCCTCTGGTGCTGCTGCCGTGCATGGGCAGCCGCATTGGGGCCGACAAACTGCAGGTAAGTATCAACAGCCAGGGATCACAAAGCCGCGGCAGCAGTGGAGGGTGCAAAGACCTACAGTTATGACTAGCAATGGATGGCAGCGGCAAACAGCGCGCGGCGACACCTTCACCTGGCCAGCCGGAGGGGCGCCTGGCTGCCATCGCACGCCTGCTGCTGCGCATGCGACACTGGAGGCCGCAAACATGCCGCCGTCAAATAGAAGAGGCAGTGAGCGGAGAGGCCGCACGAGATGCAATTAGCGGCCCTGACCCTGCAGCACACGATGTGGGATGCCGATGCGTCGATCGTGCAGTTACCTGGCCACAAACCAGCGCAGCACTCTCAGCACACCGATCCGCCGCCGACAAGCCTCACTGAGTTGCCTGCTCGTGCCTGCCTCTCTGCAGGTGCGAGTTCGACAGGGTGCCATGCACACTAACCGATTCAAGTGTCCTCCTGCAATCCAACAGTGTTGCAGGCCTCAGCCAAGCGCGTGACGCTGCAATGAGCGCTGCTGTCTGTCTACCTCCCACCTCCGCCACCAGCCTATGCCCTGCTCAGTGTGCTTGCTGGGTGCCCACGCTTCACAGGTGGCAAGCAAGGGGCTCACAGCCGTGGAGGACGAGGACAGTGGGTGATGTTGAGGGCCAGGAACGAGGCAGGGAGGGGCAATGCGGGGAGGAGGGAGCGGCGGGCAAGGCAGGAGCAGGTGGCAAAGCAAGGAGGACAGATGGCCGGAGGGGCGGTGCTCACAAGGAAAATGCAAGCCACCGGGCCTGTGCACACACACCACAGCTGCCAAAGGGTATTGCAGCAAGTGATGAACAGGCCTGCAGCATTGCCTGTGGGCTGCACAACCAGCCAGACAGCCAGACAGCAGTGCATAACGGTGCGCGGCGAGTAGTACAGCCGGCTGGCTAGCAGGCAGGTCCAGAAGGGCAGAAGCCCCGTAGGTGGTGCACACCCCAGCGCTTGAGGCTGCAAGGGGCGGTCACACCCACTTCTGGTCGCTGGCGTTGCGCACGCAGTTGAGGAACTTGCCCTCGGGCGTCTGAGGGTCCACCTGGTAGTCGTACCTGGCAGGCAGGAGAGCAGGGAGGGAGGGAGGGAGGGAGGCACATGGAGAAAGTGAGTCTGATGGGGTGAGATGGTCAAGAAGAGAAAGCAGGCATGAGCAGGAAGGGGAAAGGACACGTGACAGGGGAATGACGTGAGGAAGAGTCCGCAGCCGTACAGAGCCACAAACACACACCCAGGCTGCTGCAGACATGCTCAAGAAACTTACCTCCATCAGCACCTCTCAACCAGTGCCGCCCTCTGTTACCACTGCTGCCGTCTCATCCGCCGCTCACAGCAGCTCTGGTGGCAGCTGCTGCTTCAGCTCAGCAACAGCTGCCTCTGCATCAGCCCACAGCCGCTGCCAGGCAGGCAGCTGTTTCAAGCCCTTGCTGAACTCATCAAAGCTGGGGCTGCTGCCAACCAGCTCGCTGTCCTCACTGAGCCATGCCTCAGCATCCTGGACCAGGCCAGCAAACTGGGCTGGCGCTGAAACTGCAATGTCACCAACACTGATAAATACCGGCTCGCCAGCTGCCGCCTTGCCACCTGACAACTCTTGCTGCTGCTGCCGCCACTCCTGCCTGGCTGCCCTCTTGTCTGCAACCAGCAGCTGCAGCAGGCCTAGCTGCTCCAGGTACAGCAGACGGCCCACCATTTTTGGGGGTGAGTGTTTCACGTAGCTGCCATAGCGCTCAATCACATGGGCAGCTGATGGCTCCCATGGCAGCAGCCGCTGCAGCGCCAGCAGGTTGGCCAGCCGGGACGGATTCAGCCAGTCGAGAAGCAGCAAACTAGGACTGTTGCACGCCACCGCCAGCGGGTCAGCCACGCCGCACAGCCGCCACACAGCCATGGCAAGCCGCCAAACAATCACATCAGTGGCCAACAGCCCTGGTGCATTGCCCACCATCCTGAGCGTCTCCTCCTTGCCAAAATCCTGCAGGGGCAGCACCAGCTGACAGGGTGGGCGATCATGCAATGATGCGACTCTCATTGCTTGCAGACCACACCTGGCAGGTCAACCCCATACCAGCTACACTCACCGCCACAAGCGCCTGCGCCCGCTGCCTGACAGTCACCTTGCTGCAAGTAGCCACCCGGGCCGCCCTGTGAAGCACCTTGACCCACAGCTGGCGGTCTGCACCCAGCTCCTGCTGCAGCACTGCCTCCAGCTTGACCAGGTGCTCAGGAGATTTAGCAAGCAGAGCCGGATTCTGCCGCACTGAAATCATCAGCTGCTCCTCACTGAGCCCCAGCTGCAGCAGATTGTCCACATTGCGCTGCAGCACTTCAGACCTGGAGCTCAGCAGCAGCCCTCCTCCCGGTTGCTGCTTCAGCAGATCACCCAGCAGCTGCTCGCCTGTCCTGCCGCCACTCTTGCTGCCAGCAGCCATCAAAGGTGCCAGCACTGCAATGGCTAGCTCAAAGCTGGGCATTGCAGCAGCCGGTGGGTACGTCTCAAAGCAATCAGCCGCCTGCCCAGCTGACAACCCAAGCCGCATCAGCTGGCTGGACAGCACGCCTGCTCGCTCCTCTGACGGTCGACTGAACAGCTCAGGGCAGCGGCGTAGCAGCCGACCCAGCTGAGCCTGCTCGATGCCCAGCCCCTGCAGGTAGGCCGCCACTGCCAGCCCGTGATCAAGCACACCCTGCTGCCTTACAAGCGGAAGGGCTGCCACTGCCCTCGCCACCGCTGCCACATCCACAACGCTGCATGCAGCTGCCAGCGGTGCCAAGCCTGCAGCGAGCTCAGGAGGCACTGCCACTGACTTGCCACCGCGCATCACCATTTCCAGCTCATCGCCGGTGCCATCAGCGGCAGCAGCAGCAGCGACCACAGTGGTGCGGTGAGGGGTCGTGGCAGGCTGCCAAACCCGCCGCTGGTGCTGCTGCCGTTCATGGGCAGTTGCCTTGGGACCGACAAGCTGCAGGTAGGAATCAACAGCCAGGGATCGCAAAGCAGCGACAGCAGTGGAGGGTGCAAAGACCTACAGTTATGACTAGCAATGATGGCAGCGGCAAACAGCGGGCGGCGGCACCCTCACCTGGCGTGCAGGAGGGGCGCCTGGCTGCCATCGCACTCTTGATGCAGCGCATGGGGCAGCAGGGGCCGCAAACATGTCGCCGCCGTCAAATAGAAGAGGCAGTGAGCGGGGATCCGCACGAGATGCAATTAGCGGCCCTACAGCCTGCCGCACACGATGCGGGATGCCGATGCGTCGATCGTGCAGTTATCTAGCCACAAACCGGCGCAGCACTCTCAGCACACCGATCCGCCGCCGACAAGCCTCACTGAGTTGCCTGCTCGTGCCTGCCTCTCTGCCATTGCAACTTCAACGGGATTCCATGCACACCAACCGATTCAAGTGTCCTGCTGCAATTTAAAAGTGTTTGCGTGCCTCAGCCAAGCGTGACGCTCCCATGAGCGCTGCCGTCTGTCTACCCTCCCACCTCCGCCACCAGCCCATGCCTTGCTCAGTGTGCTTGCTGGGTGCCCACGCTTCACAGGTGGCGAGCAAGGGTCTCACAGCGGTGGAGGACGAGGACAGTGGGTGATGTTAAGGGCCTGAAACGAGGCAGGGAGGGGCAATGCGGGGAGGAGGGAGCGGCAGGCAAGGCAGGAGCAGGTGGCAAAGCAAGGAGGGCAGCTGGCCCGAGGGGCGGAGCACACAAGGAACATGCAAGCCACCAGGCCTGTGCACACACACCACAGCTGCCAAAGGGCATTTCAGCATTGCGTGTGGGTTGCACAACCACTCAGACAGCCGGCCAGCCAGCCCACAGCGGTGCGGGGCCAGCAGCCAGGCGCCAAGCAGGCAGGCAGCCATTGGGCTAACAGCCGGGTGGCTACACCCACGTCTGGTCGCCTCATACCTGGCAGGGAGGACAGGAGGGAGGGACAGCACAGCACCGCACCGAACGACGGAAGGCTTGCGTGCTGCACATGCAAGGCCACACCCGACAGGGGTTCCATGCTGCACCAGACCACCAATGCCAGGGCCTCGCAGCCCAACCACAGGCACTCATGCACTCCTTCACGTGCCAACACCAGCCCATTGTGCTGCATGACCACAACGCACACGTGAGCCAGCTCAGCACACCCAGCACCGCATTCCTGCCTTTGATTCTGTAAATGGTCAGCTCCTCGGGTGTCTCATCAGCACAAGACTCGAGTTGTGCAAAGTCGACATGCAAGCAAGAGTGCGGTAACGATTGCCTTGCACACAGATCCATCTCACAGCTGGAGCCGCTCACTGATGTCTCCATGTGCCGCCCTTGTGCCATGTCACAATCACAATGCAAGGAGCTCTACTGTGTCAGGCTCTGCAGTAAAGGGCTTCAAAGAGTGCTGCAAGCAATGAGGAATTGATGAAAGCCCACCACAAGCACGTCACCTCCTGCCGACACCTCTCAACCAGTGCCGTCCTCTGCCCCCACTGCCGCCGTCTCATCCACCGCTCGCAGCAGCTCCGGTGGCAGCTGCTGCTCCAGCTCAGCAACAGCCGCCTCTGCGTCAGCCCACAGCCGCTGCCAGGCAGGCAGCTGTTTCAAGCCCTTGCTGAACTCTTCAAAGCTGGGGCTGCTGCCGACCAGCTCGCTGTCCTCACTGAGCCATGCCTCAGCATCTTGGACCAGGCAAGCAAACTTGGCTGGAGCTGGGAATGCCACATCCCGCACAACCATATATACCGGATCATCAGCTGCCTTCTGTCTGCATGACCGTCCCTGCCGTTGCCGCCACTCCTGCCTGGCTGCCGGCTTATCTGCCACCAGCAGCTGCATCAGGCCCAGCTGCTCCAGGTACAGCAGACGGCCCACCATTTTTGGGGTGTTTCACGCAGCTGCCATAGCGCTCAATCACATGAGCAGCTGATGGCTTCCACGGCAGCAGCCGCTGCAGCGCCAGTAGGTTGGCCACTCGGGACGGATTTAGCCAGTCGTGAAGCAGCAAACTAGGACTGTTGCACGCTACCGCCAGCGGGTCAGCCACGCCGCACAGCCGCCACACAGCCATGGCAAGCCGCCAAACAATCACATCAGTGGCCAACAGCCCTGGTGCATTGCCCACCATCCTGAGCGTCTCCTCCTTGCCAAAATCCTGCAGGGGCAGCACCAGCTGACAGGGTGGGCGATCATGCAATGATGCGACTCTCATTGCTTGCAGACCACACCTGGCAAGTCAACACCATACCAGCTACACTCACCGCCACAAGCGCCTGCGCCCGCTGCCTGACAGTCACCTTGCTGCAAGTAGCCACCCGGGCCGCCCTGTGAAGCACCTTGACCCACAGCTGGCGGTCTGCACCCAGCTCCTGCTGCAGCACCGCCTCCAGCTTGGCCAGGCGCTCAGGAGTTTGAGCAAGCAGAGCCGCATTCGGCCGCAATGCCCTGTCTGCACCTGCTCCTCACTGAGCCCCAGCTGCAGCAGATTGTCCACATTGCGCTGCAGCACTTCAGACCTGGAGCTCAGCAGCTGCACTCCTCCCGGTTGCTGCTTCAGCAGATCACCCAGCAGCTGCTCCCCTGACCTGCCAGCAACCTTACTGCCAGCAGCCAGCAGGGGTGCCAGCACTGCAACGGCTGCCTCAAATAGGGGCATTCCAGCAGCCTGTGGGTACATCTCAAAGCAGTCAGCCGCCTGCCCAGCTGACAGCCCAAGCCGCATCAGCTGGCTGAACAGCACGCCTGCTCGCTCCTCTGACGGCCGACTGAACAGCTCAGGGCAGCGGCGCAGCAGCCGACCCAGCTGAGCCTGCTCGATGCCCAGCCCCTGCAGGTAGGCCGCCACTGCCAGCCCGTGATCAAGCACACCCTGCTGCCTTACAAGCGGAAGGGCTGCCACTGCCCTCGCCACCGCTGCCACATCCACAACGCTGCATGCAGCTGCCAGCGGTGCCAGCCCTGCAGCGAGCTCAGGAGGCACTGCCACTGACTTGCCACCGCGCATCACCATTTCCAGCTCATCGCCGGTGCCATCAGCGGCAGCAGCAGCAGCGACCACAGTGGTGCGGTGAGGGGTCGTGGCAGGCTGCCAAACCCGCCGCTGGTGCTGCTGCCGTTCATGGGCAGTTGCCTTGGGACCGACAAGCTGCAGGTAGGAATCAACAGCCAGGGATTACAAAGCAGCGACAGCAGTGGAGGGTGCAAAGACCTACAGTTATAACTCACAATAATGGCGGCGGCAAACAGCGGGCGGCGGCACCCCTCACCTGGCCAAACGGAGGGGCGCTTGCCTGCCATCGCACTCCTACTGCTGCGCGTGGGGCAGCAGAGCCCGCAAACATGTTCACCGCTGCTTTACGCACGAAACAGAGGCAATGAGCGAATGGCCAGCCGGCGAGAGATGCAATCAGCGGCCCTGAGCCGAGCAGAACACGATGCGGGATGCCGATGCGTCGATCGTGCAGTTATCTAGCCACAACCCAGCCCAGCACTCTCAGCACACCGCTCCGCCGCCGACAAGCCTCACTGACGTTGCCTGGTCGTGCCTGCCTCTCAGCCATTGCAGTTCAACGGGATGCCATGCACACTAACCGATTCAAGTGCCCTGCTGCACTCCAGAAGTGTCGCAGGCCTCAGCAAAGGCTGACGCTCCCATGAGCGCTGCTGCCTGTCTACCCTCCCACCTGTGCCTATGCCTTGTTCAGTGTGCTTGCTGGGTGAATGAAACAGCACGGCACCGGGCCGGTGTAAACCGCAGCTAGTGGTCATTGCAGCATGTAGTGACCAGGCTTGCAGCATTGCCTGTGAGCTGCACAACCACCCAGACAGCCGGCCAGCCAGCCAAGCCCACAGCGGTGCAGGCCCAGTACAGCCAGGTGCCAAGCAGACAGACAGCCGTGGGACTAAACAGCCGGGTGGCTACACCCGCTTCTGGTCGCCTCGTACCTGGCAGGGAGGACAGGAGCGAGGGACAGCACAGCACAGCACAGCACGACGGAAGGCTTGCATGCTGCACATGCAAGGCCACACCCGAAAGGGGTTCCATGCTGCACCAGACCACCATGCCAGGCCCTCGCAGCCCAACCACAGGCACACATGCACTCCTTCACGTGCCAACACCAGCCCATTGTGCGGCATGACCGCAACGCGCAGGTGGGCCAGCTCAGCACACCCAGCACCGCATTCCTGCCTTTGATTCCGTAAATGGTCAGCCCCTCGGGTGTCTCATCAGCACAAGACTCGAGTTGTGCAAAGTCGACATGCAAGCAAGAGTGCGGTAACAGTTGCCTTGCACACAGATCCAGCTCACAGCTGAAGCCGCTCACTGATGTCTCCATGTGCCGCCCTTGTGCCATGTCACAATCACAGTGCAGGAAGCTATACTGTGTCAGGCTCTACAGTAAAGGGCTTCAAAGAGCGCTGCAAGCAATGAGGAACTGATGAAAGCCCACTACAAGCACGTCACCTCCTGCCGACACCTCTCAAATAGTGCCGTCCTCTGCCACCACTGCCGCCGTCTCATCCACCGCTCGTAGAAGCTCCGGTGGCAGCTGCTGCTCCAGCTCAGCAACAGCCGCCTCTGCGTCCGCCCACAGCCGCTGCCAGGCAGGCAGCTGGTGCAGGCCCTGGCTGAACTCTTCAAAGCTGGGGCTGCTGCCGTCCAGCTCACTGTCCTCACTGAGCCATGCCCCAGCATCCTGGACCAGACCAGCAAACTGGGCTGGAGGTAGGGTTGCCACATCGCTGACACTGATGAATGCTGGCTCGCCAGCTGCCTTCTTGCCAGCTGAAGGCTGTTTCTGACTCTGCCGCCATTCCCGCCTGGCTGCCCACTTGTCTGCCACCAGCTGCTGCAGCAGGCCCAGCCGCTCCAGGTACAGCAGGCGGCCTGTCAGCTTCTTGGGAGCCAAGTGTGTGACGTAGCTGCCATAGCGCTCAATCACCTGGGCAGCCGATGGCTCCCATGGCAGCAGCTGCTGCAGCGCCAGCACGTTGGCCAGCCGGGACGGATTCAGCCAGTCGTAGCCAAGCAAGCTAGGATTGTTGCGCACCACTGCCAGGGGGTCAGCCACACCGCACAGCCGCCATACAGCCAGGGCTTGCCGCCAAACAACCACAGAAATGGCCAGCAGCTTTGGTGCTTTCTCCACCATTTTGAGAGCCTCCTCCTTGCCAAACTCCTGCAGGGGTAGCAGCAGCCAAGTTACTGGGCGTGCACTGATGCAGCCCTTCATTGCTCGTAGACCACATCTGGCAGGTCGACGCCGGTCGTGGCCTACAAACCACACTCACCGCCACAAGCGCCTGCACTCCCTGTCTGAGAGTGGCTTCGCGACAGGTAGCCACCCGAGGATGATGCCGCAGCATCTTAGCCCACAGCTGGCGGTCTGCACCCAGCTCCTGCTGCAGCACTGCCTCCAGCTTGGCCAGGCGCTCGGGAGGGCGAGTAAGAAGGGCCGGATGCTGCCGCATTGAAATCATCAGCTGCTCCTCACTGAGCCCCAGCTGCAGCAAGTTGTCCAGGTTGCGCTGCAGCAGTTCAGCCCTCAACTGCAGCAGCGTCACTGCTGCCGGCTGCTTCTTCAGCAAATCGCCCAGCAGCTGCTCCCCTGACCTGCCAGCAACCTTACTGCCAGCAGCCAGCAGGGGTGCCAGCACTGCAATGGCTGGCTCAAAGCCAGGGGTATTTGCTGCAAACGGCTGCTGCTCAAAGCAGTCAGCCGCCAGCCGTGCTGACAGCCCAAGCCGCATCAGCTGGCTGAACAGCACGCCTGCACGCTCCTCTGACAGCCAACTGAACAGCTTGGGGCAGCGACGCAGCAGCCGACCCAGCTGACTCTGATCAATGCCCAGCCCCTGCAGGTAGGCTGCCACTGCCAGGCCGTGGTCAAGCACACCCTGCTGCCTTGAGTTGTCAAGGGCTGCCACTACCCTTGCCACCGCTGCCACATCCGCAACGCTGCATGCAGCTGCCAGCGGTGCCAGCCTTGCCGCCAGCTCAGGAGGCACTGCCACTGACTTGCCACGCCGCATCACCATTTCCAGCTCAACATCAGTGCCATCAGCGGCAGCAGCAGCAGTGACCACAGTGGAGCGGTAAAGGGTTGTAGCAGGCTGCCATGCCCGCCTCTGGTGCTGCTGCCGTGCATGGGCAGCCGCTGGTGAGCTGGCAAGCTGCAGGTAGGAATCAACAACCAGGGACCACAAAGCCGCGGCAGCAGTGGAGGGTGCAAAGACCTACAGTTATAACTCGCGCAATCATGGCGGCGGCAAACAGCGCGCGGCGGCACCTTCACCTGGCGTGCAGGAGGGGCGCCTGGCTGCCATCGCACGCCTGCTGCTGCGCAAGCGACAGTAGAGGCCGCAAACATGTCGCCGCCGTCAAAGCCACGAAGCAGAGGCAATGAGCGAGTGGGGAGCCCGCACGAGATGCATTTAGCGGCCCCGAGCCTGCAGCACACGATGCCGGATGCCGATGCGTCGATCGTGCAGCTTTTGGCCACAACCCAGCGCAGCACTTTCAGCACACCGCTCCGCCGCCGAAAAGCCTCTCTGCCAGTGCGAGCTCAACGAAATGCCATGCACACCAATAAATTCAAGTGCCCTGCTGCAATCCAAAAGTATGTTGCAGGCCTCAGCTAAGCGTGATGCTCCCATGAGTGCTGCTGTCTGTCTACCCTCCCACCTCCGCCACCAGCCTATGCCCTGCTCAGCGTGCTTGCTGGGTGCCCACGCTTCAAAGGTGGCGAGCAAGGGGCTCATACTCGTGGAAGGCGAGGACAGTGGGTGTTGTTGAGGGCCAAGAGCGAGGCAAGGAGAGGCAATGCGGGGAGGAGGGAGCGGCACGCAAGGCAGGAGCAGGTGGCAAAGCAAGGAGGGCAGATGGCCGAGGGGCGGTGCACACAAGGAAAATGCAAGCCACCGGGCCTGTGCACACACACCACAGCTACCAAAGGACACGGTGAACAGGCTTGCAGCATTGCCTGTGGGCTGCACAACCAGCCAGACAGCCAGACAGCAGAGCACAGCGGTGCGCGGCCAGTAGTACAGCTGGATGGCTAGCAGGCAGGTCCAGAGGGGCAGAAGCCCCGTAGGTGGTACACACCCCAGCGCTTGAGGCTGCAAGGGGCGGTCACACCCACTTCTGGTCGCTGGCGTTGCGCACGCAGTTGAGGAACTTGCCCTCGGGCGTCTGAGGGTCCACCTGGTAGTCGTACCTGGCAGGCAGGAGAGCAGGGAGGGAGGGAGGCAGGCAGGCAGAGGCCCATGAAGAAAGTGAGTTTGATGGGGTGAGATGGTCAAGAAGAGAAAGCAGGCAGGAACAGGAAGGGGAAAGGACACGTCACAAGGGAATGACATGAGGAAGAGTCCGCAGCCGAACATATACACACATATACACAGGCTGCTGCAGACATGCCCAAGAAACTCGCCTCCATCAGCACCTCTCAACCAGTGCCGCCCTCTGCCACCACTGCTGCCGTCTCATCCGCCGCTCGCAGCAGCTCTGGTGGCAGCTGCTGCTTCAGCTCAGCAACAGCTGCCTCTGCATCAGCCCACAGCCGCTGCCAGGCAGGCAGCTGTTTCAAGCCCTTGCTGAAATCATCAAAGCTGGGGCTGCTGCCGACCAGTTCGCTGTCCTCACTGAGCCGTGCCTCAGCATCATGGACCAGGCCAGCAAACATGGCTGGAGCTGGGATTGCCACATCAAACACGCTGATGAAGGGTGGCTCACCAGCTGCCTCCTTGCCAGCTGACAACCCTTGCTGACTCTGCCGCCACTCCTGCCTGGCTGCCTGCTTAAGTGCCACGAGCTGCTGCAGCAGGCCCAGCTGCTCCAGGTAGAGCAGGCGGCCCACAAGCTTCTCGGCAGCCGCACTTGTCGCATAAGTGCCAAAGCGCTCAATCACTTGGGCAGCTGATGGCTGCCAGGGCAGCAGCTGCTGCAGCGCCAGCACATTGGCCAGCCGGGACGGATCCAGCCAGTTGTAGCAAAGCAAGTTAGGATTGTTGCGCACCACCGCCAGCGGGTCAGACACGCCGCATAGCCGCCAGACAGCCAGCGCTTGCCGCCAAACAATCACATCAATGGCCAGCAGCTTTGGTGCTTTCTCCACCATTCTGAGTGCCTCCTCCTTGCCAAACTCCTGCAGGGGTAGCAGCAGCCAAGTTAGTGGGCGTGCACTGATGCAGCCCTTCATTGCTCGTAGACCACATCTGGCAGGTCGACCCCGGTCGTGGCCTACAAACCACACTCACCGCCACAAGCGCCTGCACTCCCTGTCTGAGAGTGGCTTCGCTGCAACTTGCCACCCGGGCCGCCCCGTGAAGCACCAGGACCCACAGCCGGCGGTCTGCACCCAGCTCCTGCTGCAGCACCGCCTCCAGCTTGGTCAGGCGCTCAGGAATTCGAGCAAGCAGAGCCGGATTCTGCCGCAATACTTTCCCCACCTGCTGCTTGCTGAGCCCCAGCTGCAGCAGGTTGTCCACATTGCCCTGCAGCGCTTGTGCCCCGTGTTGCAGCAGCATCACTGCTGCCGGCTGCTTCTTCAGCACATCACCCAGCAGCTGCTCGCCTGTCCTACCTCCTAACTTCCTGCCAGCAGCCAGCAGGGGTGCCAGCACTGCAATGGCTGGCTCAAAGCTGGGCGTCGCAGCCGCCTGTGGCTGCTGCTCAAAGCACGCAGCCGCCTGCCCTGCTGACAGCCCAAGCCGCATCAAATGGCTAAACAGCACGCCTGCACGCTCCTCTGACGGCCGACTGAACAGCGAAGGGCAGCGGCACAGCAGCCGCCCCAGCTGAGCCTGAGCAACGCCCAGCCCCTGCAGATAGGCTGCCACTGTCAGGCCGTGGTCAAGCACACCCTGCTGCCTTGAGCACGGAAGGGCTGCCACTGCCCTCGCCACCGCTGCCACATCTACAACGCTGCATGCCGCTGCCAGCGGTGCCAGCCCTGCCGCCAGCTCAGGAGGCACCGCCACTGACTTGCCATACCGCACCACCATTTCCAGCTCATCATCAGAGCCATCAGCGGCAGCAGCAGCAGTGACCACAGTGGTGCGGTAAAGGGTTGAAGCAGGCTGCCAAGCCCGCCTCTGGTGCTGCTGCCGTGCATGGGCAGCCGCTTGTGGGCTGGCAAGCTGCAGGTAGGAATCAACAGCCAGGGATCACAAAGCAGCGACAGCAGTGGAGGGTTCAAAGACCTACAGTTATAACTCACAATAATGGCGGCGGCACACAGCGGGCGGTGGCACCCCCTCCATCTGGCCAAACGGAGGGGCGCTTGCCTGCCATCGCACTCCTGCTGCTGCGCATGGGGCAGCAGAGGCCGCAAACATGTCGCCGCCGTCAAATAGAAGAGGCAGTGAGCGGGGATCCGCACGAGATGCAATTAGCGGCCCTACAGCCTGCAGCACACGATGTAGGATGCCGCTGCGTCGATCGTGCAGTTATCTAGCCACAAACCAAGCGCCGCACTCTCAGCACACCGCTCGGCCGCCGACAAGCCTCACTGAGTTGCCTGCTCGTGCCTGCCTCTCTGCAAGTGCGAGTTCGACAGGGTGCAATGCACACCAACCGATTCAAGTGCCCTGCTGCATTCAAAAGTGTTGCAGGCCTCAGCCAAGCGTGGCGCTGCAATGAGCGCTGCAGTCTGTCGACCCTTGCCCGCCCTCCCCTCCTCCACCAGCGTATGCCCTGCTCAGTGTGCTTGCTGGGTGCCCACGCTTTTCAAATGGCGAGTAAGGGTCTCACAGTCGTGGAGGACGAGGACAGTGGGTGATGTTGAGGGCCAGGAACGAGGCAAGGAGGGGCAATGCGGGGAGGAGGGAGCGGCAGGCAAGGCAGGAGCAGGTGGCAATGCAAGGAGGGCAGATGGCCCGAGGGGCGGTGCGCACAAGGAAAATGCAAGCCACCAGGCCTGTGCACACACACCACAGCTACCAAAGGGCATTGCACCAAGTGATGAACAGGCCTGCAGCATTGCCTGTGGGCCGCACAACCAGCCAGACAGCCAGACAGCAGTGCACAGCGGTGCGTGGCCAGTACAGCCGGCTGGCTAGCAGGCAGGTCCAGAATGGCACAAGCCTGGCAGGTGGTGCACCCCAGCGCTTGAGGCTGCAAGGGGCGGTCACACCCACTTCTGGTCGCTGGCGTTGCGCACGCAGTTGAGGAACTTGCCCTCGGGCGTCTGAGGGTCCACCTGGTAGTCGTACCTGGCAGGCAGGAGAGCAGGGAGGGAGGGAGGGAGGGAGGCACATGGAGAAAGTGAGTCTGATGGGGTGAGATGGTCAAGAAGAGAAAGCAGGCATGAGCAGGAAGGGGAAAGGACACGTGACAGGGGAATGACGTGAGGAAGAGTCCGCAGCCGTACAGAGCCACAAACACACACCCAGGCTGCTGCAGACACACTCAAGAAACTTACCTCCATCAGCACCTCTCAACCAGTGCCGCCCTCTGTTACCACTGCTGCCGTCTCATCCGCCGCTCACAGCAGCTCTGGTGGCAGCTGCTGCTTCAGCTCAGCAACAGCTGCCTCTGCATCAGCCCACAGCCGCTGCCAGGCAGGCAGCTGTTTCAAGCCCTTGCTGAACTCATCAAAGCTGGGGCTGCTGCAAACCAGCTCGCTGTCCTCACTAAGCCATGCCTCAGCATCCTGGACCAGACCAGCAAACTTGGCTGGAGCTGGGATTGCCACATCCCGCACAACCATGTATACCGGATCATCAGCTGCCTTCTGTCTGCATGACCGTCCCTGCCGTTGCCGCCACTCCTGCCTGGCTGCCGGCTTATCTGCAACCAGCAGCTGCAGCAGGCCTAGCTGCTCCAGGTACAGCAGACGGCCCACCATTTTGGGGGGTGAGTGTTTCACGTAGCTGCCATAGCGCTCAATCACATGGGCAGCTGATGGCTCCCATGGCAGCAGCCGCTGCAGCGCCAGCAGGTTGGCCAGCCGGGACGGATTCAGCCAGTCGAGAAGCAGCAAACTAGGACTGTTGCACGCCACCGCCAGCGGGTCAGACACGCCGCACAGCCGCCACACAGCCATGGCAAGCCGCCAAACAATCACATCAGTGGCCAACAGCCCTGGTGCATTGCCCACCATCCTGAGCGTCTCCTCCTTGCCAAAATCCTGCAGGGGCAGCACCAGCTGACAGGGTGGGCGATCATGCAATGATGCGACTCTCATTGAGATCAGACCACACCTGGCAGGTCAACCCCATACCAGCCACACTCACCGCCACAAGCGCCTGCGCCCGCTGCCTGACAGTCACCTTGCTGCAAGTAGCCACCCGAGTCGCCCTGTGAAGCACCTTGGCCCACAGCTGGCGGTCTGCACCCAGCTCCTGCTGCAGCACTGCCTCCAGCCTGACCAGGTGCTCAGGAGATTTAGCAAGCAGAGCCGGATTCTGCCGCACTGAAATCATCAGCTGCTCCTCACTGAGCCCCAGCTGCAGCAGATTGTCCACATTGCGCTGCAGCACTTCAGCCCTGGAGCTCAGCAGCAGCCCTGCTGCTGGTTGCTGTTTCAGCAGATCACCCAGCAGCTGCTCGCCTGTCCTGCCGCCACTCTTGCTGCCAGCAGCCATCAAAGGTGCCAGCACTGCAATGGCTAGCTCAAAGCTGGGCATTGCAGCAGCCGGTGGGTACGTCTCAAAGCAATCAGCCGCCTGCCCAGCTGACAACCCAAGCCGCATCAGCTGGCTGGACAGCACGCCTGCTCGCTCCTCTGACGGTCGACTGAACAGCTCAGGGCAGCGGCGCAGCAGCCGACCCAGCTGAGCCTGCTCGATGCCCAGCCCCTGCAGGTAGGCCGCCACTGCCAGCCCGTGATCAAGCACACCCTGCTGCCTTACAAGCGGAAGGGCTGCCACTGCCCTCGCCACCGCTGCCACATCCACAACGCTGCATGCAGCTGCCAGCGGTGCCAGCCCTGCCGCCAGCTCAGGTGGCACCGCCACTGACTTGCCACCGCGCATCACCATTTCCAGCTCATCGCCGGTGCCATCAGCGGCAGCAGCAGCAGCGACCACAGTGGTGCGGTGAGGGGTCGTGGCAGGCTGCCAAACCCGCCGCTGGTGCTGCTGCCGTTCATGGGCAGTTGCCTTGGGACCGACAAGCTGCAGGTAGGAATCAACAGCCAGGGATCGCAAAGCAGCGACAGCAGTGGAGGGTGCAAAGACCTACAGTTATGACTAGCAATGATGGCGGCGGCAAACAGCGGGCGGCGGCACCCTCACCTGGCGTGCAGGAGGGGCGCCTGGCTGCCATCGCACTCTTGATGCAGCGCATGGGGCAGCAGGGGCCGCAAACATGTCGCCGCCGTCAAATAGAAGAGGCAGTGAGCGGGGATCCGCACGAGATGCAATTAGCGGCCCTACAGCCTGCCGCACACGATGCGGGATGCCGATGCGTCGATCGTGCAGTTATCTAGCCACAAACCGGCGCAGCACTCTCAGCACACCGATCCGCCGCCGACAAGCCTCACTGAGTTGCCTGCTCGTGCCTGCCTCTCTGCCATTGCAACTTCAACGGGATTCCATGCACACCAACCGATTCAAGTGTCCTGCTGCAATTTAAAAGTGTTTGCGTGCCTCAGCCAAGCGTGACGCTCCCATGAGCGCTGCCGTCTGTCTACCCTCCCACCTCCGCCACCAGCCCATGCCTTGCTCAGTGTGCTTGCTGGGTGCCCACGCTTCACAGGTGGCGAGCAAGGGTCTCACAGCGGTGGAGGACGAGGACAGTGGGTGATGTTAAGGGCCTGAAACGAGGCAGGAGGGGCAATGCGGGGAGGAGGGAGCGGCAGGCAAGGCAGGAGCAGGTGGCAAAGCAAGGAGGGCAGCTGGCCCGAGGGGCGGAGCACACAAGGAACATGCAAGCCACCAGGCCTGTGCACACACACCACAGCTGCCAAAGGGCATTTCAGCATTGCGTGTGGGTTGCACAACCACTCAGACAGCCGGCCAGCCAGCCCACAGCGGTGCGGGGCCAGCAGCCAGGCGCCAAGCAGGCAGGCAGCCATTGGGCTAACAGCCGGGTGGCTACACCCACGTCTGGTCGCCTCGTACCTGGCAGGGAGGAAAGGAGCGAGGGACAGCACAGCACAGCACCGAATGACGGAAGGCTTGCGTGCTGCACATGCAAGGCCACACCCGACAGGGGTTCTGTGCTGCACCAGACCACCATGCCAGGGCCTCGCAGCCCAACCACAGGCACACATGCACTCCTTTACGTGCCAACACCAGCCCAATGGGCGGCATGACCACAACGCACACGTGGGCCTAGCCCCAGCACACCCAGCACCGCATTCCTGCCTTTGATTCTGTAAATGGTCAGCCCCTCGGGTGTCTCATCAGCACAAGACTCGAGTTGTGCAAAGTCGACATGCGAGCAAGAGTGCGGTAACAGTTGCCTTGCACACAGATCCAGCTCACAGCTGAAGCCGCTCACTGATGTCTCCATGTGCCGCCCTTGTGCCATGTCACAATCACAATGCAAGGAGCTCTACTGTGTCAGGCTCTACAGTAAAGGGCTTCAAAGTGCTGCAAGCAATGAGGAATTGATGAAAGCCCACCACAAGCACGTCACCTCCTGCCGACACCTCTCAACCAGTGCCGTCCTCTGCCCCCACTGCTGCCGTCTCATGCACCGCTCGCAGCAGCTCCGGTGGCAGCTGCTGCTCCAGCTCAGCAACAGCCGCCTCTGCGTCAGCCCACAGCCGCTGCCACCCAGGCAGCTGGTGCAAGCCCTTGCAGAACTCGCCAAAGCTGGGGCTGCTGCCGTCCAGCTCGCTGTCCTCACTGAGCCATGCCCCAGCATCCTGGACCAGACCAGCAAACCGGGCTGGAGCTAGGGTTGCCACATCGCTGACACTGATGAATGCTGGCTCGCCAGCTGCCTGTTTGCCAGCTGAAGGCTGTTTCTGACGCTGCCGCCACTCCCGCCTGGCTGCTCTCTTGTCTGCCACCAGCTGCTGCAGCAGGCCCAGCTGCTCCAGGTACAGCAGGCGACCCACTAGTTTCTCGGCAGCCGTGCTTGTCACGTAGACGCCATAGCGCTCAATCACCTGGGCAGCCGATGGCTCCCATGGCAGCAGCTGCTGCAGTGCCAGCAGGTTGGCCAGCCGGGATGGGTTCAGCCAGTTGACTGTAAGCACTCCAGGATTGTTGCGCACCACCGCCAGCGGTTCAGCCACGCCGCACAGCCGCCACACAGCCAGGGTTTGCCGCCAAACAATCACATCAATGGCCAGCAGCTGAGGTGCGTCGCCCACCATCCTGAGGGCCTCCTTATCGCCAAACTCCTGCAGGGGCAGCATCAGCCAAGTTAGTGGGCGCGCACTGATGCAGCCCGTCTTTCCTCGTAGACCACATCTGGCATGTCAACCCCAGTGATGGACTGCAAACCACACTCACCGCCACAAACGACTGTGCCCGCTGCCTGACAGTCGCCTCGCTACAGTTAGCCACCCGGGCCGCCCTGTGAAGCACCTTGACCCACAGCTGGCGGTCTGCAACCAGCTCCTGCTGCAGCACCGCCTCCAGCTTGGCCAGGTGCTCAGGAGATTCAGCAAGCAGAGCCGGATTCTGCCGCAATGAAATCATCAGCTGCTCCTTGCTGAGCCCCAGCTGCAGCAGGTTAACCACATTGTGTTGCAGCAGTTCAGCCCTCAACTGCAGCAGCGTCACTGCGGCCGGTTGCTTCTTCAGCAAATCACCCAGCAGCTGCTCGCCTGCCCTGCCGCCACCCTTGCTGCCAGCGGCCAAAAGGGTTGCCAGCACTGCAATGGCTGCCTCAAAGCTAGGCGTCGCAGCCGCCTGTGGCTGCTGCTTAAAGCAGTCAGCCGCCTGCCCAGCTGACAGCCCAAGCTGCATCAGCTGGCTAAACAGCACGCCTGCACGCTCCTCTGACAGCCAACTGAACAGCTCAGGGCAGCGGCGCAGCAGCCGACCCAGCTGAGCCTGCACGATGCCCAGACCCTGCAGGTAGGCCGCAACTGCCAGCCCGTGATCAAGCACACCCCGTTGCCTTGAGCGCGGAAGGGCCGCCACTGCCCTCGCCACGGCTGCCACATCCACAACGCTGCATGCAGCTGCCAGCGGTGCCAGCCCTGCAGCGAGCTCAGGAGGCACTGCCACTGACTTGCCATACCGCATCACCATTTCCAGTTCATCATCAGCGCCATCAGCGGCAGCAGCAGCAGTGACCACAGTGGTGCGGTAAAGGGTTGAAGCAGGCTGCCAAGCCCGCCTCTGGTGCTGCTGCCGTGCATGGGCAGCCGCTTGTGGGCTGGCAAGCTGCAGGTAGGAATCAACAGCCAGGGATCACAAAGCAGCGACAGCAGTGGAGGGTGCAAAGACCTACAGTTATAACTCACAATAATGGCGGCGGCAAACAGCGGGCGGTGGCACCCCCTCACCTGGCCAAACGGAGGGGCGCTTGCCTGCCATCGCACTCCTGCTGCTGCGCATGGGGCAGCAGAGGCCGCAAACATGTCGCCGCCGTCAAAGAGAATTGGCAATGAACGAGTGTGGAGCCCGAACACGATGCAATTAGCGGCCCTACAGCCTGCAGCACACGATGTAGGATGCCGATGCGTCGATCGTGCAGTGATCTAGCCACAAACCAATAGATGGCAGCTGTCCCGCCCAATGGGAGGAAGCAGCCAGTAGGGTGATGTGCGTAGAACGTAAAGAGTCTTTTAGAGGGCGAGGCAAAACAAGCGCAGCACTCTCAGCACACCGATCCGCCGCCGACAAGCCTCACTGAGTTGCCTGCTCGTGCCTGCCTCTCTGCCATTGCAAATACAACGGTATGCCATGCACACCAACCGATTCAAGTGTCCTGCTGCAATCTAGTGTTGCAGGTCTCAGCCAAGCGCGTGACGCTGCAATGAGCGCTGCTGTCTGTCTACCTCCCACCTCCGCCACCAGCCTATGCCTTGCTCAGTGTGCTTGCTGGGTGCCCACGTTTCTCAGGTGGCGAGCATGGGGCTCACAGTCGTGGAAGACGAGGACAGTGGGTGATGTTGAGGGCCAGAAACGACGCAGGGAGGGGCAATGCAGGGAGGAGGGAGCGGCACGCAAGGCAGGAGCAGGTGGCAAAGCAAGGAGGGCAGATGGCCTGAGGGGCGGTGCACACAAGGAAAATGCAAGCCACTAAGCTTGTGCACACACATCACAGCTACCAAAGGGCATTGCACCAAGTGATGAACAGGCCTGCAGCATTGCCTGTGGGCCGCACAACCAGCCAGACAGCCAGACAGCAGTGCATAACGGTGCGCGGCCAGCAGTACAGCCGGATGGCTAGCAGGCAGGTCCAGAAGGGCACAAGCCCCGAAGGTGGTGCACACCCCAGCGCTTGAGGCTGCAAGGGGCGGTCACACCCACTTCTGGTCGCTGGCGTTGCGCACGCAGTTGAGGAACTTGCCCTCGGGCGTCTGAGGGTCCACCTGGTAGTCGTACCTGGCAGGCAGGAGAGCAGGGAGGGAGGGAGGCAGGCAGGCAGGCAGGCAGGCAGGCACATGGAGAAAGTGAGTTGGTGGGGTGAGATGTTCAAGAAGAGAAAGCAGGCAGGAACAGGAAGGGGAAAGGACACGTCACAAGGAAAATTAGATGAGGAAGAGTCCGCAGCCGTACAGAGCCACAAACACACACACCCAGGCTGCTGCAGACATGCCCAAGGCCACTGTAACGCAGGTCCGCTCAACCTCCACCCTCAGCCTCAGCCTCCGGCCCTGCTTGCTCCCTCCCTCCTTTGCTCCCTGCCTGCCTGCCTGCCTGCCTGCCTGCCTCTCCCTCCCTCCTCTCACCTCCAGCTGGCAGTCAGCGGCAGGCTCATCAGGATGGATTCGATGCGGCCACCCGTCTTCAGCCCAAAGATTGTACCGCGGTCGTACACCAGATTGAACTGCGGTACAACAGGTGTGCGGCACAACAAGACCCTCAGATCGACACACACAGCACTATACTACTGGCAGGGGTCGGCAGTACGTGGCAGTCCGCGGCAGTAAGCACAAAGCCTCACAGCACCAAGCACGCAGCGCTGCGCGAAGACACTGTCGGTGCAGCCAGCCAATGCGTGCCGAATGCAGCAGTATAAAACTGCGGTGAGAAATACCATCGGCATACATGCAGGGAATATAACCAGTCGCCACCACTTTCTTTTCCCACTTTCTTTGCTCCTTGACATGGAAACCAGCTCGCTGGCTCTCTCCTTCCCGGACCAACCCTGCACACGCGCCCCTCAAACACGCACACACACTCCAATCCAGCAAACAGCAAACCCACCTCAACATAGCGCCCCCGCCGCAGCTGCTGCCACTCCTTTTGCTGCGGGCCAAAGGGATCGTCCTTGTGCTTCTCCACCTGCCAGGTGGAGTATTGGAAACAGGAGGGGGGAGGGAAAGGAAGATTGAGGGGAGAGTCGGTCAGAGTGAGAGCGAGGAGGGCCCCGGGTGTGCTGTACTGTGGTGTGGGTGGGGCTTGAGTGTCACAGGTCACCCACATCTGCACCAGAGAAGTACCTGGGCAGCCTACAAGCTGCCTGCCTGCCTGCCTGCTTGCCTGCCTGCCTGCCTGCCTGCCTGCCTGCCTGCCTGCCTGCCTGCCTGCCTGCCTGCCTGCCTGCCTGCCTGCCTGCCTGCCTGCCTGCCTGCCTGCCTGCCTGCCTGCCTGCCTGCCTGCCTGCCTGCCTGCCTGCCTGCCTGCCTGCCTGCCTGCCTGCCCGCCTGCCTGCCTGCCGTCTGTCCGTCCCTCCATCTCCACCTCAGCTACCTCTCTCCCCTCTATCATCCCTCCCTCCCTCTCCCTCTTCCCTCTGACTCACCAGCGGCACATACGACTCCACAATGTTGGCGGCACAGTCGGAGGAGAAGGCGAAGATGGCGTCCTTGTCACTGCAGGGGGGGAAGGCGGAGCATGCGGGTGGCAGTGATCAGCAGCGCAAAGAGTGGCGAAGCAAGCAGCTGGAGGCGGGTGCCTCATCCAGGCCCAGCCGCTGCATCCCTCAAACCACTCCTCAGCCATCCCTCTTCCCTACACACTCACCCTACGCACCACTCCCCGACACCAGCCCCCGCCGCCTCAAACAATACTCCCTTGCGCTTGCACACTTCTCCCATCCCTCCCTCCCTCACACCTCTCCCTCCAATCCTCATCGATCATCGAGGCAATCGAAAGGAATCGACAAAAGAAGCCGCCCATGCCTCTCCACCACCCAAGCCCCCTCCAGCAATCCCATCCCACCACCCCCTCGCCGCGCCGCCCCCTTCCCCACCAGCACCACCCCTTTTCCCAGCATCACCCTCCCCTTGGCCTTTTTCCACCAACCACTTATTCCTCTACATTCCCTTGTAAATTTTCATCCTGCTAAACCCCCGGCCTCACCGATCGTTGAGGTCGTCGAAGAAGATGCCGCCCATGCCGCGCGTCTCCCCCCTGTGGGGTATCTGGAAGTACTCGTCGCAGTTGGCCTTCATCTTGTCGTACCAGGCGGGGTCGTGGCGGTCGCACACGCCCTGGGGGGGAAGATGGAGAGGGGGAAGAAAGGAAGAAACAGGGGAGGAGGGTTAGATGAGGCGAGAGGGGAACTAAGAAAGAAGGGGAGTGGGTGGAGATCTGCCACCACCTGTACCGTCCGTCCCTCTACACCTGTACCGCACCCTGTGCCACCTGTACCGCCATGAACTGCCCTGTACCGCCCTCCACCCCCACCTTGTAGGTGCCGTGGAAGTGCCGCATGTCGTCTTCGTTGACGTAGCAGGGGGTGATGTCGGTGCCGCCGCCAAACCACCACTGGCCGGGCACACCCTTCCAGTCCTCCGTCTCAAAGTAGCTGCGAGGCAGGGGCGAGTTTGGGGGGGGGGAGGATTGTTGTGGGTGTTCATCGCTTGGTCGGTTGGTGGATTGGTTCAAGAGGGGCGAGTTGGGGGGAGGGGGTTTAGGGAGGCGCAGGGGAGGAGAGGGAGGAGAAAAAAATACCCACCCACAGGCGCCTAGTCACCATCCACCCACAGTCACCACACCCACCCTCCCTCTCAACCCAAACAGCAACCACCCACCCACAGCTCACCGGTAATTGAAGTGCATGGTGGGGCAGTGCGGGTTCCAAGGGTGCATCACTGAGGACACGCCAGCGGCAAAGAAGGGCACTCGGTCGTCCTGCAGGCAGGCAGGTGGAGGAGGAGGAGGAGGAGGAGGGTGGAGTGGGGTGGGGTGGGGTTGAGGGTGGAGTGATACTGAGGCGTGGAGTGGGGTTGGGGGTGGAGTGATACTGGAGCATGGAGTGGGGTTGAGGGTGGAGTGGGGTGGGGTTGAGGGTGGAGTGGGATTGAGGGTGGAGTGGGGTGGGGTCGAGAGCGGAGTGATACTGGAGCATGGAGTGGTCGGGAGGGTGGGAGCAAATGCAGGCAGGTGCAAGGGTGAAGAGGCAGGTTGCAGCGAAGGGTGTGTGTGCAGAGGGGCAGTGGGGCGGGGTGTGTGCTCATGCCGCAGGGGCCTGGCGTTCAGTGTGGAGAGGGAGGTGCTGTGAAGCGCGCAGCAGAGTGCAGCTCGGTGCCGCCCTGAGCCAGTTCCCAGCGAATGATGCGCAGCGACACACGATTGCACTGCTGCCACTGCTACTGCTGCAACTACTGCTGTCACTGCTGCTGCTGCTGCTGCGGCGGCCGCCACTGCTGCTCTGCCACTGCTGTCATGCCTGCCTGCCTCCCCTGCCTCCCCTGCCTCCCCTGGGTCCAGCCAGCTGGCCGCGCACAATGCGAGGTACTGGGCCCTCAGTGCCTTGATCACGCGTGACAGCCGCTGGAGGCACAGCAGGCGCAGCAGCACAAGACAGCCAGCCAGCCTCACACGCCTTCAACCTCACACACGATCACACATCCTCACACGCACCACTACACACCTTTTCAAAGGGGATGTCCTTGCCCACCGCCACTCGGTAGCTCTCTGCGGGCATGCTGCCGTACACCACGCTGACCGCCACACCCGCCTTCTCCCACACCTTGCCCTCCTGCATGACTCGTGTGATGCCGCCGCCGCCAGAGGGCCGCGTCCAGGCGTCCTGGCGGAAGCTCGCGCCGCCGTCAGCTGCCTCCACCGCTGAGCACACCTGTGAGGAGTGGGGAGGTGGAGGAGGTGGAGGAGTGAGGAGGTGGAGGAGTGAGCAGGGGGGGGTGAGTGAAGTGGGTGAGGAGGTGGAGGAGTGAGTAGGGGGGTAGTGAGTGGGGTGGGTGAGGAGGTGGAGGAGTGAGTAGGGGGGTAGTGAGTGGGGTGGGTGAGGAGGTGGAGGAGTGAGTAGGGGGGTAGTGAGTGGGGTGGGTGAGAGAACGTGGGGTGGCGAGCGGGTTGAGAGGGAGATGGAGCGAGAGCGGGTTGAGTGGGAGAGTGTGTGTGTGGAGGTGTTTGACAGCCAGCGAGGGGAGGTGTGGGTAGGGTGAGACGGGAAAGCGAGGGACTGGGCAAGGGAGAGGGCGAGTGGAACGGATTGACGAGCTGATGAGTGAGGTGAGGCGATGAGCGAATGGGTGAGTGGGGTGATGCATGCAGCGCCAGCAGCTGGCGAGCCAGGTGCCTGGCTGTCAAACAAGACACCCGAGGCCCCAGCGAGGCCATGCCGCCGCCCCACCTCCTCCCGCCCCGAGCCCTGCCAACACCAGGCACATGCGGCACAGCAAGCGCAGGCAGCACCAACCCTGCCAGCGCACGGTCACACGGCCTCTGCAAACCTGCAGCAAGCCTGCAGCAGCAGCAGCACAGACCGCACCAACCCTGCCAACACACACCTGGTCCTGCACTTTCCGGATCATCCGCTCAAACTTGCCGCGCATGCTGCAGGCAGGAAGGGAACGAGAAGGGCAAAGCGGGGGAAGCAGCAGCAGGCAAGGAAATGAGCAGCACGACAGCCGTGACGCCACACGCATGCAACCGCAGGCGGTGGCAGGGAGCAGGCAGCGAGGCAGGCAACGGGCCCCTTTCAGCACAGTTCGGGTTTGCCATTGCTCCAGCGCTATGCCACTCCCTTCTGCAATGGCTGTGCAGCGCTCGCCACCCCGCTGCTGCTGCTGCTGTAAGCGGTGCATCTGAGACCGCTGCGCTGCCGGCATGATGTACAGAGGGAGTTACAGCGGCTTCTCTCGCTGCCTTCCTGCCTGCCTGCCTGCCTGCCTGCCTGCCCACCCGCCCGCCCACCCGCCTGCCTGCCTGCCTGCCTGCCTGCCTGCCTGCCTGCCTGCCTGCCCGCCCACCCGCCTGCTGGCAAGCCGCCCACGGCTGCTACTGCGATGCCTGCTCCTGCTGCTGAGCGGCCGGACGCCGCACCTTGCGGGGTCATCGATTCCCGGGCGCAGTAGCGTGTCTGGCACAGCGTCGATGTAGTTTGGGGCTTCCATCATCTTCGCCTATGCAAAACAAAAGGAAAAAAAGGTGCCAAACAAGTGTCGGAAGGAGGCGTGAGATGTGACGGCAGCAACAAAACACGTGGGGCAACGAAACGCGTATGGAAAGAAGGGGACTGAGGTGCGGCACATGGCGGGTGCGGTATGTGAAGTGTACCAGCCAACCAAGAGGCGTGAGTGAGGCCCGGCAAAGCCCAACAATGGAGGCAACCCGTCTGAACGGCGGCGGCGCCGGCAACGCGCCCCTCTCACCCCTGCGGCGTGGACTCGGACAGCGGCGCGAAGGGCTGGTCGACGGGTCTGCAGCAAGCAAAGCTCGACAGCGGCAATCAGAGTGCGCACGTCGGCAACACAAAGCTTTTGCTATCATTTTATTAGGCCTCCAGAGCCCTATGGTCACCCACCCGGCGCGCCAACAGGGCGTTTGGCGCCGGCTGAGTCGCGAAGACATTGGCGGCAACGAGCGCGGCCATTGCGGGGTCTGAAATCAAGCAACGAAAGCACCCCTGAGAGCCTCGGGCTTGATTTAACGGCAAGCAGTTCGAAGGCGACGGGCCTCATCCTCAATCCGCATGATGACGTGCATGCTGCGTGGCTCGGCGACACACACTCGATGCCTAACCACGCCTGCGGCGATGCGGTGCTCGGCATGGGCACGTGTCGAGGTGCCAAAACTGCCTGCCGCCCGGCCTGTCCACACCAAAATGCATGACGCCACCTGACCAGTTTCTGCCGCCGCAATGCACACATGCCAGCTGCATGCGACAGGTGGTGTATTGCACCTAGGCAGGAGTTACAGCGAGTGACACAGCCGTCATGACACTGAGAGCAAGCAGGCCATATGCAGCTGCCAGCAAGCTTAGCCTGCCCGGCAACAGCGCCGCCCTCTGCCTACGCCACTGTCGTCTCATCTTGCGTTCGCAGCAGCTCTGGTGGCAGCTGCAGCTCCAGTTCAGCAACAGCTGCCTCTGCATCAGACCACAGCCGCTGCCAGGCAGGCAGCTGTTTCAAGCCCTTGCTGAACTCATCAAAGCTGGGGCTGCTGCCGACCAGTTCACTGTCCTCACTGAAGCATGCTTCAGCAGCCTGGACCAGGCCAGCAAACTTGGCTGGAGCTAGGGTTGCCACATCAAAAACGCTGATGAATGCCGGCTTGCCAGCTGCCTTTCTGCCAGCTGACAACCCTTGCAGACTCTGCCGCCATTCCCCCCTGGCTGCCCGCTTATCTGCCACCAGCTGCTGCATCAGGCCCAGCTGCTCCAGGTACAGCAGATGGCCCACCAGCTTTTCAGAAGCCGACTGTACGTAGCTGCCATAGCGCTCAATCACTTGGGCAGCTGACGGCTTCCATGGCAGCAACCGCTGCAGCGCCAGCAGATTGGCCAGCCGGGACGGATTCAGCCAGTCGTAGCCAAGCAATTCAGGATTGTTGCACGCCACCGCCAGCGGGTCAGACACGCCACACAGCCGCCATACAGCCAGGGCTTGCCGCCAATTAATCACATCAATGGCCAGCAGCTGAACTGCGTTGCCCACCATCCTGAGTGCCTCCTCCTTGCCAAACTCCTGCAGGGGCAGCACCAGCTGACAGGGTGGGCATGCACTGCTGCAGCCCTTCATTACTCGCAGACCATTCTTGTCAAGCCAACCCCGTTTTGTGGCCTGCAAACCGCACTCACCGTCACAAGTGCCTGCGCCCGCTGCCTGAGAGTGGCCTCGCCACAGTTAGCCACCCGGGCCGCACTGTGAAGCACCTTGACCCACAGCTGGCGGTCTGCACCCAGCTCCTGCTGCAGCACTGCCTCCAGCTTGGCCAGGTGCTCAAAGGAGCGAGTAATCAGAGTCGGGTTCTGCCGCACCGCTTTCACCACCTGCTCCTTGCTGAGCCCCAGCTGCAGCAGGTTGTCCACATTGCGCTGCAGCGTTTTGGCCCTGAAGTGCAGTAACATCACTGCTGCCGGCTGCTTCTTCAGCAGATCACCCAGCAGCTGCTCGCCTGTCCTGCCAGCAGTCTTGCTGCCAGCAGCCAAAAGCGGTGCCAGCGCCGCAATGGCTGGTTCAAAGCTGGGCACGGCTGCCGCCTGTCCTGCTGACAGACCCAGCCGCATCAGCTGGCTGAACAGCACGCCTGCACGCTCCTCTGACAGCCAACTGAACAGCACAGGGCAGCGGCACAGCAGCCGACCCAGCTGAGCCTGATGGATGCCCAGCCCCTGCAGGTAGGCCGCTACTGCCAGGCCGTGATCAAGCACACCCTGCTGCCTTGAGCACGGAAGGGCTGCCACCACTGCCCTCGCCACTGCTGCCACATCCGCAACGCTGCATGCAGCTGCCAGCGGTGCCAGCCCTGCAGCGAGCTCAGGTGGCACCGCCACTGACTTGCCACCGCGCATCACCATTTCCAGCTCATCATCAGCGCCATCAGTGGCAGCAGCAGCAGTGACCACAGTGGTGCGGTGAGGGGTCGTGGCAGGCTGCCAAGCCCGCCTCTGGTGCTGCTGCCGTGCATGGGCAGCCGCATTGGGGCCGACAAACTGCAGGTAAGTATCAACAGCCAGGGATCACAAAGCAGCGACAGCAGTGGAGGGTGCAAAGACCTGCAGTTATGACTAGCAATGATGGCGGCGGCAAGCACCGGGCGGCGCCACCCCCCCCCACCTGGCCAGCCGGAGGGGCGCTCGGTTGCCATCGGACTCCTGATGCTGCGCGGAGGGCAGCAGAGACCGCAAACAAGTCGCCGCTGTCAAAGACGAAAAGAGTAGGCATACAGAGTCGCGGGCCAACACACGGCGGTGTCAAGGACGGCGGCTCACCACGCAAGTGCGATGAGTGACACAACGGCCACAAAGACAGATGCAGCATTCCCAGCATGCCGCCGCCGCTTCGGCCGACGCAGCACCAGCTGCCCTTGATGTGGTTTCCAGAGACAGCTCTGCAAAGTGTGATCCGGTGCCATCGAAGCTTGCACAGACTCCGGCGATCAACAAGTCAAATGCAGCGCCTGAGTGGATGTCGCCGTCCAGCAAACAAAGGCATGCAGTCACGCAACATATCGCCAGCTGGGCATAATCCGCCTGCGCGCGGCTCAACAGCAACCTGCAGCACAAAGACGGTAGCACTGTGATAACAGCTGTGAAATGCAGAGGGCTGGCAAATAATCAAAGCAGGCTGCGCAACTAACCCCCACCGCCTGGCGCCTGACCAGGTGGATGTGCCGGCCAGCAGCAGCACCGCTCACTCACCGCAGCCGGCCCGCCACCTCACTGAACGGCGGTCGCTCACTTGCCGCCTCTGCCCAGCACTGCTGCATCAGCAGCTCGTACTGATCCAGTCCAGCAAAGGTGCCTGCAGCGCCGCTGGGCAGCAGGGCCCGAGGAGGCAGCTACAGCCGTGCCCCGGCCGACAGCTGGCGCACCAGCTGAACAGGCAGGCAGGCAGGCAGGCAGGCAGGCAAGTTGGTGGCGTGAGACGTGAGATGCATCTGTGTGCCACAAGGCACCACAGCACGATGAGGCGGCCTAGTGATTGGAGGACAGCCACCAGCAGCAAAGCAGGGGCGGCAGAAGGCGGAAGCCGCTGCAAGACAGGGGCCGAGCGCCCCACCTGCCAGGGCGTGACCTCAGCGTCGGTCCATGGAAGCTCCCACGTCAGCAGCTCCCACATCACCTGCACAGCAGGCACAGCGGCCACACAAGCCGCAGCAGCAAAGCCAGTCTGCGACAACCCCTAAACCCAAACAGCGCCGAGGATCGGTCAAAAGGTAAGCCTGAAGCGACGCAGTCAAACCCAAACCGGCCAGGTGCTGCACTCATGACTGAAAGCCAACATCTTCACACTGCACTGTACTGCATTGTACTGTACTGCACTGTACCGCTCACCACTCCAAAGGCAAACACGTCTGCTGCCTGCGTCGCATGCTCCCCTCGCAGCACCTCAGGAGCCAGCCAGCGAGGGTTCATGGCGGCCATGCTGCTGCTGCGGCTGCTGCTCTGGATCAGGCGGCTCAGGTTGAAGTCCGCAACCTGCAGGGAGGGAGGGGCGGAATGGAAAGAACGAGGTGCACCAACTGTACTGTGTCCTGACTGCAGAGAAAGAGATGGCACCTGTCCGTGTTTAAAGCAGGTCCGGCAGCAGTTACAGACCCGTCCATGTCAGCGCAGCGCAGTCTGGCAAGTGCAGCAACACAGACACACAGGCAGACACAAATACAGCAGCACTGCATCAGCAGAGGCGTGCTCATACCGCCAGCCCAGCACGCAGCCGCCTCGCTCCACCCCTGCATGGGGCGCGCCCGCCGCCCCCGTCCGCCACTTGCCGCTTACTGCCCATCCCACCTTGACACGCCAGTTCTCATCCACCAGCAGGTTCAGCGACTTCAAGTCTCGGTGCACGATGGGCACCGCGCGTGAGTGCAGGTGCAGCATGCCGCAGGCCGCGTCCAGAGCCTGCAGTCAGTCAGGTGTGTGTGTATGCAGCCAGAAGGGCTTGTTGCCAGCTGGGCGGAAGGAGGGTTGGCGAGTGCCAGTTGTGCGGCAGTTGCACACCAAGGCTGCTGTGCGACAAGTGGGCACGAGCAGTATACCAGCCAATCCTAATTGAGCATTCCGCCTTGGGGGGCCTACCTTGCATTGTGGCAGCAGCACACACCTCCCTCCATCCTCCCTTGTGCAACCGCTACTCCCTCCCTGCCGTCCATGCAGCTCCGGAACCCCAGTGCTGCCTGGGTGAACACTCGTCCTTGCACTCACTTCAAACAGCACCCTGCCTTGGCCAAACCACTGTCTGCACACCTCCTGCCACCTGAACCGCACTGCTCCGGCTGTTCCGGCTATAACTTGCTTGCTGCTATCAGGCGGGGCCTTCACAAAGCAAATGAACAGGCAGGCAGGCAATGAGGGGGTGGCTCACGAGCAAGGGAAGGCAAAGCAATGCAAACGCCAGGATTAAGGAGTGACGGCAGCAAGCAGTGGAGGGAAGGCAGATCAATCTCAGATCGAGCCACGTCCATCCCCACGACGTCGCCTGCTGCTAACACCAACTCGCAGCAGCTCTGGTGGCAGCTGCTGATTCAGCTCAGCAATACCCGCCTCTGAATCAGCCCACAGCCGCTGCCAGGCAGGCAGCTGTTTCAAGCCCTTGCTGAACTCTTCAAAGCTGGGGCTGGTACTGACCGCTTCGTTGTCCTCACTGAGCCATGCCTCAGCAGCCTGGACCAGGCCAGCAAACTTGGCTGGAGCTGGGATTGCCACATCCCGCACAACCATATATACCGGCTCGCCACCTGCCTCCTTGCCAGCTGACAACCCTTGCTGACTCTGCCGCCACTCCTGCCTGGCTGCCCTCTTGTCGGCAACCAGCAGCTGCAGCAGGCCCAGCTGCTCCAGGTACAGCAGGCGGCCTGCCAGCGTCTCAGCAGCCGTGCTTGCCACGTAGCTGCCATAGCGCTCAATCACCTGGGCAACCGATAGCTCCCATGGCAGCAGCCGCTGCAGCGCCAGCAGGTTGGCCAGCCGGGACGGATTCAGCCAGTCGAGAAGCAGCAAACCAGGACTGTTGCACGCCACCGCCAGCGGGTCAGACACGCCGCACAGCCGCCACACAGCCATGGCAAGCCGCCAGACAATCACATCGATGGCCAGCAGCCCTGGTGCATTGCCGACCATCCTGAGTGCCTCCTCCTTGCCAAAGTCCTGCAGGGGCAGCACTACTAGGTAGGTAGGTAGGTACAGGGTGGGTAATGATGCAATGATGCGACTCTCATTGAGATCAGACCACACCTGGCAAGTCAACCCCATACCAGTCACACTCACCGCCACGAGCGCCTGCGCCCGCTGCCTGACAGTGGCCTCGCTGCAGCCAACCACCCGGGCCGCCCTGTGAAGCACCTTGACCCACAGCTGGCGGTCTGCACCCATCTCCTGCTGCAGCACTGCCTCCAGCTTGGCCAGATGCTCGGGAGTGCAAGCGAGCAGGGCCCAGTTCTGCTTCAATGCATTCACCACCTGCTGCTTGCTGAGCCCCAGCTGCAGCAGGTTGTCCACATTGTGCTGCAGCGCTTCAGCCCTGGAGCTCAGCAGCAGCCCTGCTGCTGGCTGCTTCTGCAGCAGATCACCAAGCAGCTGCTCGCCTGTCCTGCCAGCACTCTTGCTGCCGACAGCCAGCAGGGGTGCCAGCACTGCAATGGCTGCCTCAAAGCTGCGAGGATGTGCTACAACTGGCTGCTGCCCAAAGCAGTCAGCCGCCTGCCTTGCTGACAGCCCCAGCCGCATCAGCTGGCTGAGCAGCAAGCCTGCACGCTCCTCTGACGGTCGACTGAACAGCACAGGGCAGCGGCACAGCAGCCGACCCAGCTGAGCCTGATGGATGCCCAGCCCCTGCAGGTAGGCCACCACTGCCAGGCCGTGATCAAGCACACCCTGCTGCCGTGGGCCAAACATGGTTGCCACTGCCCTCGCCACCGCTGCCACATCTGCAAGGCTACATGCAGCTGCCAGCGGTGCCAGCCCTGCCGCCAGCTCAGGAGGCACCGCCACTGACTTGCCACCGCGCATCACCATTTCCAGCTCATCGTCAGTGCCATCAGCGGCAGCAGCAGCAGTGACCACGGTGGTGCGGTGCGGGGTCGTGACAGGCTGCCAAGCCCGCCTCTGGTGCTGCGGCTGTTTTTGCTGATGGGCAGCTGTCCTGGGGCCGGCAAGCTGCAGCCAGGAAGTAACAGGCAGGGATCACAAAGCAGCGACAGCAGTGGAGGGTGCAAAGACCTGCAGTTATGACTAGCAATGATGGCGGCGGCAAGCACCGGGCGGCGCCACCCCCCCCCACACCTGGCCAGCAGGAGGGGCACCAGGCTGCCATCGCATTCCTGATGTTGCACGTGCCGCACAGGAGGCCGCAAACATATCGCGGCTGTCAAAGATGAAGAGTGGCCTGGGCCAACAACACAGCGCTGTCAAAGACGGCGACACACCACGCAAGTGCGATGAGTGATGCAAGACCCAAACGGCCACAAAGACAGATGCAGCATTCCCAGCATGCCGCCGCCGCTTCGTCCGACGCAGCACCAGCTGCCCTTGATGTGGTTTCCTGCGTGTCTATGCAAAGTGTGATCCGGTGCCATCGAAGTTTGCACAGACTCCGGCGATCAACAAGTCAAATGCAGCGCCTGATTGGATGTCGCCGTCCAGCAAACAAAGGCATGCAGTCACGCAACAGATCGACAGCTGGGCATCAATCTGCCTGCGCGCGGCCCAACAGTTCCCTGCAGCACAAAGACGGTAGCACTGCGATAACAGCTGTGAAGTGCAGAGGGCTGGCAAATAATCACAGCAGGCTGCGCAACTAACCAGGTGGCTGTGCCGGCCAGCGGCAGCACCACTCACTCACCGCAGCCGGCCCACCACCTCACTGAACGGCGGTCGCTCGCTTGCCGCTTCTGCCCAGCACTGCTGCATCAGCAGCTCGTACTGATCCAGGCCAGCAAAGGCGCCTGCATTGCCGCCGGGCAGCACGGCCCGAGGAGGCAGCTGCAGCCGTGCCCCGGCCGACAGCTGGCGCACCAGCTGAACAGGCAGGCAGGCAGGCAGGCAGGCAGGCAGGCAAGTTGGTGGCGTGAGACGTGAGATGCATCTGTGTGCCACAAGGCACCACAGCGCGATGAGGCGGCCTAGTGGCTGCATGGAGGACAGCCACTTGCAGCAAAGCAGGAGTGGCAGAAGGCGAAAGCCGCCACAAGACAGCTGCCGGGCGGGGCGGGCGCCCCACCTGCCAGGGCGTGACCTCAACGTCGGTCCATGGAAGCTCCCACGTCAGCAGCTCCCACATCACCTGCACAGCAGGCACAGCGGCCACACAAGCAGCAAACCCAGCAAAGACAGTTTGTGACTACCCCTTTACCCAAACAGCGCCGAGGATCGGTCAAAAGGTAAGCCTGAAGCGACGCAGACAAACCCAAACTGGCCAGGTGCTGCACTCTGACTGAAAGCCAACATCTTGACACTGCACTGTATTGCACTGTACTGCACTGTACTGTACCGCTCACCACTCCAAAGGCAAACACGTCTGCTGCCTGCGTCGCATGCTCCCCTCGCAGCACCTCAGGAGCCAGCCAGCGAGGGTTCATGGCGGCCATGCTGCTGCTGCGGCTGCTGCTCTGGATCAGGCGGCTCAGGTTGAAGTCCGCAACCTGCAGGGAAGGCAGGGCGGAATGGAAAGAACGAGGTGCACTAATGTACTGTGCTGACTGCAGAGAAAGAGAGGGCACTTGTCCTTTTTCAGCAGCAGGTCCGGCAGCAGTTACAGACCAGTCCATGTCAGTCTGGCAAGTGCAGCAACACAGACACACAGGCAGACACAAAGACAGCAGCACTGCATCGGCAGAGGCGTGCTCATACCGCCAGCCCAGCACGCAGCTGCCACGCTCCACCCCTGCATGGGGCGCCGCCCATCGCCCCCAGTCCATCGCCCGTCGCTTGCCCATCCCACCTTGACACGCCAGTTCTCATCCACCAGCAGGTTCGGTGACTTCAAGTCTCGGTGCACGATGGGCACTGGGCGTGAGTGCAGGTGCAGCATGCCGCAGGCCGCGTCCAGAGCCTGCAGTCAGTCAGGTATGTGTGTATGCAGCCAGGAGGGCTTGTTGTCAGCTGGCCGGATGGACGGGTGGCGAACGCCAGTTGTGCGGCAGTTGCACACCAAGGCTGCTGTGCGACAGGTGGGCACGAGCAGTTTACCAGCCAATCTGAATTGAGCATTCCGCCTTGGGGGCCCTACCTTGCTCTGTGGCAGCAGCACACACCTCCCTCCATCCTCCCTTGTGCAACCGCTACTCCCTCCCTGCCGTCCATGCAGCTCCGGCACCCCAGTGCTGCCTGGATGAACACCTTGCCCTCATTCAAACAGCACCCTGCCTTGGCCAAACCACTGTCCGCACACCTCCTGCCACCACAGTACTCAGCTGTAACTTGCTTGCTGCTACAGGTGGGGCTTTCACAGAACAAATGAACAGGCAGGCAGTGAGGGAGTGGCTCACGAGCAAGGGAAGGCAAAGCACTGCAAAGGCCAGGATAAACGACAAACAGCAGCAAGTAGTGGAGGGAAAGCAGGCCAACCTCAGATCAAGCCACTTCCATCCCCACGACGTCGCCTGCCGCTCATATCAGCTCGCAGCAGCTCTGGTGGCAGCTGCTGCTTCAGCTCAGCAACACTCGCCTTTGCATCAGCCCACAGCCGCTGCCAGGCAGGCAGCTGTTTCAAGCCCTTGCTGAACTCATCAAAGCTGGGGCTGCTGCCGACCAGCTCGCTGTCCTCACTGAGCCATGCCTGAGCATGCTTGACCAGGCCAGCAAACTGGGCTGGAGCTGGGATTGCCACATCGCCAACACTGATGAACACCGGCTCGCCACCTGCCGCCTTGCCACCTGACAACCCTTGCAGACTCTGCCGCCATTCTTGCCTGGCTGCCGGCTTATCTGCCACCAGCAGCTGCATCAGGCCCAGCTGCTTCAGGTACAGCAGACGGCCCACCAGCTTTTCAGAAGCCGACTGTACGTAGCTGCCATAGCGCTCAATCACTTGGGCAGCTGACGGCTGCCATGGCAGCAACCGCTGCAGCGCCAGCAGATTGGCCAGCCGGGACGGATTCAGCCAGTCGAGAAGCAGCAAACTAGGACTGTTGCACGCCACCGCCAGCGGGTCAGACACGCCGCACAGCCGCCACACAGCCATGGCAAGCCGCCAAACAATCACATCAGTGGCCAACAGCCCTGGTGCATTGCCCACCATCCTGAGCGTCTCCTCCGTGCCAAAGTCCTGCAGGGGCAGCACCACTGACAGGGTGGGTGATCATGCAATGATGCGGTTCTCATTGAGATCAGACCACACCTGGCAAGTCAACCCCATACCAGCCACACTCACCGCCACAAGCGCCTGCGCCCGCTGCCTGACAGTCGCGTCGCTGCAACTTGCCACCCGGGCCGCCCCGTGAAGCACCTTGACCCACAGCTGGCGGTCTGCACCCATCTCCTGCCGTAGCACTGCCTCCAGCTTGGCTAGGTGCTCAGGGGAGCGAGCGAGCAGAGTCGGAAACTGCGGCAAGATTCTCACCACCTGCTCCTCGCTGAGCCCCAGCTGCAGCAGATTGTCCACATTGCCCTGCAGCGTTTCGCTGCTCAATGTCAGCAGCAGCACTGCTGCCGCCTGCTTCTTCAGCAATTCACCGAGGAGCTGCTCGCCTGGCCTGCCGCCACCCTTGCTGCCAGCAGCCAGCAGGGGTGCCAGCACTGCAATGGCTGGCTCAAAGCTAGGGACACCTGCTGCAAATGGCTGCTGCTCAAAGCAGACAGCCGCCTGCCCTGCTGACAGCCCAAGCCGCATCAGCTGACTGAACAGCACAGCTACACGCTCCTCTGACGGCCAACTCAACAGCTCAGGGCAGCGGCACAGCAGCCGACCCAGCTGAGCACAATCAATGCCCAGCCCCTGCAGGTAGGCCGCTACTGCCAGGCCGTGATCAAGCACACCTTGTTGCCGTGGGCCATTTCGGGCTGCCACTGCCCTCGCCACCGCTGCCACATCCGCAACGCCGCATGCAGCTGCCAGCGGTGCCAGTCCTGCCACAAGCTCAGGATGCACTGCCACTGCCTTGCCATGCCGCATCACCATCTCCAGCTCATCGTCAGTGCCATCAGCGGCAGCAGCAGCAGTGACCACAGTGGTGCGGTGAGGGGTCGTGACAGGCTGCCAAGCCTGCCTCTGGTGCTGCGGCTGTTTTTGCTGATGGGCAGCTGTCCTGGGGCCGGCAAGCTGCAGCCAGGAAGTAACAGGCAGGGATCACAAAGCAGCGACAGCAGTGGAGGGTGCAAAGACCTGCAGTTATGACTAGCAATGATGGCGGCGGCAAGCACCGGGCGGCGCCACCCCCCCCCCCCCACCTGGCCAGCAGGAGGGGCACCCGGCTGCCATCGCATTCCTGATGTTGCACGTGCCGCACTGGAGGCCGCAAACATGTCGCGGCTGTCAAAGATGAAGAGTGGCCTGGCCTAACAACACAGCGGTGTCAAGGACGGCGGCACACCACGCGAGTGCGATGAGTGATGCAGCACCCAAACGGCCACAAAGACAGATGCAGCATTCCCAGCATGCCGCCTCCGCTTCGTCCGACGCAGCACCAGCTGCCCTTGATGTGGTTTCCTGCGTGTCTATGCGAAGTGTGATCCAATGCCATCGAATTTTTCACAGATTCCGGCGATCAACAAGTCAAATGCAGCGCCTGATTGGATGTCGCCGTCCAGCAAACGACGGCATGCAGTCACGCAACATATCGACAGCCGGGCATCAATCCGCCAGCGCGCAGTCCAACAGCAACCTGCAGCACACAGGCGGTGGCACAGTGTTGACGCAGGCAAGATGCAGATGGCAGGCACACAAGCACAGCAGGCTGCGCACAACCCCCCTGACCAGGTGGCTGTGCCGGCCAGCGGCAGCACCACTCACTCACCGCAGTCTGCTCACCACCTCACTGAACGGCGGTCGCTCACTTGCCGCTTCTGCCCAGCACTGCTGCATCAGCAGCTCGTACTGATCCAGGCCAGCAAAGGCGCCTGCATTGCCGCCGGGCAGCACGGCCCGAGGAGGCAGCTGCAGCCGTGCCCCGGCCGACAGCTGGCGCACCAGCTGAACAGGCAGGCAGGCAGGCAGGCAAACAGGTGGCGTGAGACGTGAGATGCATCTGTGTGCCACAAGGCACCACAGCACGATGAGGCGGCCTAAAGGCTGCATGGAGGACAGCCACTTGCAGCAAAGCAGGGGAGGTGGCAGGCGGAAGCCGCTGCAAGACAGCTGTCGGGCAGGGGGCAGGCGCCCCACCTGCCAGGGCGTGACCTCAGCGTCGGTCCATGGAAGCTCCCACGTCAGCAGCTCCCACATCACCTGCACAGCAGGCACAGCGGCCACACAAGCAGCAGCAGCAGCAAAGCCAGCTTGTGACTGCCTGTTTACCCAAACAGCGCCGAGGATCGGTCAGAAGGTAAGCCTGAAGCGACGCAGACCAACCCAAACCGGCCAGGTGCTGCACTCTTGACTGAAAGCCAACATCTTGACACTGCACTGTATTGTATTGTACTGTACTGTACTGTGCCGCTCACCACTCCAAAGGCAAACACGTCTGCTGCCTGCGTCGCATGCTCCCCTCGCAGCACCTCAGGAGCCAGCCAGCGAGGGTTCATGGCGGCCATGCTGCTGCTGCGGCTGCTGCTCTGGATCAGGCGGCTCAGGTTGAAGTCCGCAACCTGCAGGGAGGGAGGGGCGGAATGGAAAGAACGAGGTGCACCAACTGTACTGTGTCCTGACTGCAGAGAAAGAGATGGCACCTGTCCGTGTTTAAAGCAGGTCCGGCAGCAGTTACAGACCCGTCCATGTCAGTCTGGCAAGTGCAGCAACACAGACACACAGGCAGACACAAAGACAGCAGCACTGCATCAGCAGAGGCATGCTCATACCGCCAGCCCAGCACGCAGCCGCCACGCGCCACCCCTGCATCGGGCGCCGCGCATCGCCCCCAGTCCATCGTCCGCCGCTTGCCCATCCCACCTTGACACGCCAGTTCTCATCCACCAGCAGGTTCGGCGACTTCAAGTCTCGGTGCACGATGGGCACTGGGCGTGAGTGCAGGTGCAGCATGCCGCAGGCCGCGTCCAGAGCCTGCAGTCAGTCAGGGATGTGTGTATGCAGCCAGGAGGGCTTGTTGCCAGGGCTTTGGGCGCACACAGACAAACTCCGGCCATGCAGCGATGCCCAACAAGGCTGCTGTGCAACAAAGTGGGCGCCAGCAGATCAACGACAAGCAACTGTGTGATCGTGAGTGATTAGGAAGAGAGAATAGGGAGGCACGTGCAGCTGCACAGCACATGACATCACATCACGGCACAGCACAGCGAAACGCGTTGCAGCACATCGCAACTCGTCACAGCACATGACATGACATGGCATCACAGCACGGCACAGCACGGCATGGCACATCACAGCACAAAGTCGTCACTTGCGAACCCGGACGCTGCACAGCCAGCGCACCATAGCCAGGCGGCGGGGCCAGGTGAGCGCGGCAGCCACCCTCGGCCTCTGCCTCGCCTTGAACAACACCTCTGCCAGGCTGCCTCGGGAGCAGTACTCTGCATCACAGGAAGGACAGCGCACAAGTCAGAAAGGCTTTGAGGGTTTGCGAGGAATCAAGCAAAGATGCCTGGGGAGCAACGTGTACTCTGCTTCGGGATCAGCGCGCACGGACGCTGCAGCAGACCTGCCGCTGAGCGCCGGCTGCATGCAAGCTATGGACAGTGCACGCACTGAAGGCTGTATGCAGAGCGCAAGCCTCCCTCCCTTTCCCGAGCAGGAGCCTTCTGCCGGCATGCACCCCCCTCCTGGCCTCCTGGGGGTTTCCAACAACTCAGGGTCCACTCCGTCTCTCCGTGCAGAGGAGCCAAGTTACCTGAGAAGCAGCACACCTCCCCTCTCCCTTCCCTCGCCCCTTTGTGCAGAGGAGCCCAACCCATCCGTGAAAATGCATCACCTCCCATGTTGCCTCCCCCCCCCGCCCCGCCCCTCCGCCGCCGCCTCTGTGTAGAGCAGCCCAAGCCAACCGTAAGTATGCACCGCCCCCCCCCTTGCAAAACCCAGGGACGCACCCGTGAGTATGCAGGGCGGCTGGTGGCACACTCCCAGGAAGTTGACTATGTTTGGGTGGCGCAGCGCAGCCAGCATGCCGGCCTCCTGCGGTGACGCACGCAATCAACACACAGCACAGCCGTACAGGGTCAGAAACAGCCACACAGCAAGACAGCACAGGAAGACAGCACAGGCAGGATCAGACACAGCCACACAGAGAGACAGCACGGGCAGGATCAGACACATGGTGAGCTGACGTGCTGCCGGTGGTGGCCACCCGCACACAGCAGGCTTCCAGGCCTCCAGGCAACAGGAGCGCCGTGCAATCAACAGCAAGCACACCCCAGGAAGGCACACAGACTGCAAGCACAACCAGAAAGCATGCCGCGCGGTGCGACTTTGCCTCCCTCTGGAACACACAAACACACACACAAACACAAATACAAACACACACGGCCCTTGGGGCAGCCCCTCTTCCCAAGCTCGCCTCATCAAGCTTTGCCAGCAACGGCTCCGACAGCGCAGACATTGCTGCTGCTGCCGCCTCGGGGTCGCCTTCGGCGGCTGCACGGTGGGCTGCCTCCCGATCGATCAGTATCTTCACCGCCACCGGCACCTGGTTCCACATTGCCAGGTAGACCTGCACAGGCTAGGCAGGCATGGAATGGGGTGAGTGAGCTGAGCAGTGAAGCCACCATGGGATACGGCAAGCTAGCGACTCTTTCAGCACAGCAGATCTGGAGCTTGAGGTCAGCAGCTGCCAGTTGAAGGAGAAGCCCCCGCTCTATGCCGAGATGCCAAAAGGTGGTGGGCGGCGAGGTACAACGCAGCGGCACAAGCTGTGGCAGCTGCAACATGCAGACCAACAAACTGGCCCCCTTTGCGCCCCTACCAACATCTCGAAACTTGCAGTCCTCGTGCCTGCTCCTGCCAAGGCACTGGCAGGACCTGGGCCTGCTCTCTGCAAACGGTGGCGTTGAGCTGTCTCTTCCCCCCCTCTCTCTGTTTCCCCTCCCACTCTCCCTCCTCTCCCTCTGTCTCCCATCCCTCCCACTTCCCCCTCTCCCTCTGTCTCCTCTCCCCCTCTCCCCCCTCTCCCTCTGTCTCCTCTCCCCCTCTCCCCCCTCTCCCTCTGTCTCCCATCCCCCTCTCCCCCCTCTCCCTCACCTCTCTCCTCCCCCTCTCCCTCCTCTCTCTCCCCTCCCACTCCCCCAGTCTCACCCGTCCGAAGCTGCCCTCCCCAATAGCTCGCACCACGGTGATCTCCTCAAAGCCCAGCAGCCAGTGATTGGCATCAACAGCCCTGGTGCCGCCGCTACCGGCAGAGGTGGATGAGGTCACAGCCGCGGTGGCAGTGGTAGAAGAGGAGGAGGTGTGTGCAGCGTGCTGCCGCGGCATCGAGCCTGCTGCTTTAGAGCGCGAGATCTGCAGTTAGTGTCACGGGGTCACACAGAGAGAGGGGAGCGAAAGAGAGCATGGATGAGCATGAGCGCGTGTGTGTGTCCCTTGAGAAAAGCTTGAACACAGTGGCTGGCATGCATGTCCGTATGCGTGCATGAGAAGAGAGCGAGCTGTCAGGGCAGCTGTGACAGCGCCGCATGCACCGGGAATACTGCCAGCGATTTGACTGACTGACGCAAAGATGGGTTCATATCCTGCAAGAGTGCAAAAAGCGCAAGAATGCATCTGGCCCCTTGCCTGAGATCGTATGTATTCGAGAATCGGGTCCTGAGCCAGCACTGCAGCAGTGGCACCAGAGCTGCAGGGCAGCAAGTCCGAGAGGTGAACAGGCACGTGAGCAGGCAACTGAGCAGCCAAGGCCGGCTGAGCGGCACTCAGTCAAGAGTTGCACGCAGGCCTGGTGCAGGCAGGCAGGCAGGCAGGCAGGCAGGCAGGCAAGCGGCAGGCAGGCAGGCCCTGGAGCACACACCCATTGCTTTCGAAGGAGGATGCGCCGTCAGGAAGCATAGAGCCGCTGCCGGCCAGGCTCCTGCAGCTGGCTGGGTTGGCCCCCAGCGCACTATCTCCCATCAAGCTGCCGCCGCCCTTGATGCCGAAGCTGCCGCCGCCACCACCGCCGCCGCCGCCATCCCGGCCAGGGTACCCCAGCCCTGCCGGCGCTCCTGCCGATGCTGCAAGGGCCGCAGCTCCAGCGCCGCTGCCAGGGCTCTGGAGCGCGGCAGCCTTGCCTTGTGTTTCCAAATCTGAGGGAGCAGCGTGAAGGCCTGCCGTTCCAGCCATGCCGCCGTCGCCTGTTGCGTTGCCATCAGCCTTGGTGCCGTCGCAGCCGTAGGTGTGGTGGTTGAGGCGGTGGGCCGCTCTTCGCTTCCGCCACAGCAGGTATGCCACCACTGCCAGCACTGCAGTGGGAGCGGCGGCGGGAGGCAGAAGGCAGAACTTGGCGACGGCTTCATGCCATGACTGCTTTTGGCGCTGAGCCCGCTGTGGACCCCTCAAGCAAAGCAGCATCTAGGCAAAGCAGCATCTAGGCAAAGCAGCTATAGGCAAAGCAGCTATAGGCACAGCAGCAGCACCAGGAGCGGCCAGTGCGGCACATTTTGATCCCAGGCAACGCAGCACTTCATCTCCAGCATCTGCTCCACTCACATACTTAAGCACCAGCAACAACCTCGCCAGCAGCACACCCTGCGGTACAGCTGCTGTACAGATGCGGTACAGTAGCGGTACAGCTGCAATACACCCTGCGCACCTGCAGCCCCCACAACGCCGCCAACCACGGCCCCCACAATCGCTGCCGTGCTGCCGCCGCCACTGCTGCTGTTACTGCCGCCGTCCTGCGAGCCGCCGCCGCCTCCGCCTCCGTAGCCGTAGCCGTAGCCATAGCCTGGGTCTGGAGGTGTCACGTTGCATTTGAGGTCGAGGAAGGATGGCACCTTGTAGACATCCACCTGTTGATATGCAGCACATCTCAGTTCCATTAGTTGGGCTTGTGTTTCCAGAACAATTTCTATAAAAAAAATGATTTTTGCTTGGCCACAGCTCAGCACAGCACGGCATGGCAGGGTGGGTCGGACGGCGGCAAGACAGCACCATCCGGCCAGCCAGCCAGCCGTTCAAAGGCTTGCGCATCGGATCATGGCCCCCATCAACCAGCTTCAACCACAGCATGTCCCTCTTTGCATACTGCTGTACTGCGTGCTGTGCTGGTGCCGCAATGCATTGCGGCATTGCACAGCGGTGTTCAGATGCTGTACGCAGTGTACTGCACCGCACAGTATCGCCCTGCCCTGCCCTGCATGGCATAGCCCAGCTCACTCACGAGATACCAACGGAGGCAGCTGGGGGCCCCGCACAAGCACTCCAGAGCGTCGGCGTTGAGGCAGGTGGTGTTGAGGACGGCAGCCGGCACTACTGGGTCTCCTGCTGTGGTGTAGGCGGTGAGCAGAGCCACAGTCCCCATGGACGGATAAGAGCCCACGTACGCATATTGGTCAGGGGCTAGCTGGTCTGCAGGCAGAGCGAGAGGTGACGAGGGGAGGCATCAGAAGCGGGATTACAGGGAAGAAAGGATGCAGAGCTAGCAACTCCGGTGGTGGTCAAGTGGTGGCTCACCCCCGCTGGTGGCTCACTGCGTGGGGCGGGTATGCAGCACACAAGGCAAGGCAAGGCAAGGCAGCAATCCGCAGCGGCTGAATGACAGCCGCTTGAGGCCGTCCGGTGCAGACCCAGCAAGCGAGCGCGCCCGCCTTGCCGTTCGCTCACAGGGATATTCTGCACAGAAAGTTGCTGGCGGATCAACCACATTGTACTTGGACTGGCACTGCTGGCCGCCGGGCGCGTCAATGGCGTTGTTCAAGATGTAAGCAATGCCGAGGGTGACATTTGTGGTGCAGTTGTTGTGCAAAGTCATGGTCCACTGCAGCGTGCCTGGCTGTAACAGGTCGCTTGCTGGCGGCGGAGCGGCCGGGCTTGCGAGAGACTGTGCCAGCGAGCGGAGGTGCTGCAGATTGGTGGCCGTAGAAGCAGTGCTGGAGGCAAGCAAGCTTTCAGTGCGTACTGGGCGCCTGCAGGGCTAAGACGAGTTTGTGTTGGTTCAGCGGAGCCGCGGGCACCGAGAGTGACGACTGCCGTTGTCGCTGCCCGCCGCTCGCACCCGTCGTCGGTTGGCGCCAGCCGTGCGTCGCACGTCATGGAAAGTACGATGAGGCACAGTACCCGCAACATCATGCACTGTACGAATGAATAAGCGGAGTGCAGCGGAGTGACGGCGTTGCGTAGAGAGTGAGCTGCGGAGCTGCTGCGCACATGCAAGCCGAAATCAGGCCGCGAAAGGGCTCCCCGATGTCAGCCAGGCCACATTGCGGCCTGGCAGTTGCGGGGTAGCTGTTCATCCCGCTTTGTCCCTTATGCCACTGAAACGCGCTTGTTTACAAAATTCAGGCCATCGCAAAGACAGTGGACCAAACGGCCGCACCAGCTTGCACATCTAAGTCTGGGAGGCAGCATGGTCGTCGAGGGTGGTGGTGTGGCTTGCAGGCAATGGCTTTCACGCAGCATGTTGTCCATTTGGATCGTGTGGGTCGAATATGCTTGTACATGCGTACTAGACACCGCAGAGTGCGTCGGTGGAGCTAGACTGGTCCAGCAGCAAACCTGCAGCAGCGAAGTCATTCAGCATGCACACCGACAGCTACAGCGGCTGCCGTGCGGTGTGGGCTACAGCAGCAGCGCTGGCGGGCGTGTGTCAGGCAAGCAGAGCTGTGGCCTGGTGTGCCAGCCTGCATTTCATTGCATTGTGTTGCAGTGGTGTGGGCAACCTGGGGCGGAGGAGGGCAGCCTGCCTACACGTGTTTGACAGCCTTGCAGCATGGTTCATTCTGCAGCCGTTGCCATCAGCTGCACATCCATCTGCGCCAGCTCATAGGCAACAACAGTGCAAGAGTGGAGGCAGTCTGGACAGGCGGCGGCGAGGCGGCGGCGGGGCGGTGTGCTGAGAGTGCTGCGACATCGCCTGGCCAATCGCTTCTCGATTTCAATCCTCGGCGTCTTGCATCGTGTGCCGCATACTTAGGACCGCTGGTTGAAGCGGACCAGCCTCCTGCGGGCATTTCACTCGCTCATCGCCTCTGCTTCGGTGCCTTTGACGGCAGCGACATGTTTGCGGCCTCTCGTGCCGTGTGTACTGCATCAGGCGGCCGATGGCTGCCAGGCGCCCCTCCGGCTGGCCAGGTGGGGGTGCCGCCGCCCGCTGTTTGCCGCCGCCAATGTTGCGGGCTGCAGGTCTTTGCACCCTTCACTGCTAATGCTGCTTTGTAATCCCTGGCTGTTACTTCCTGCCTGCAGCCTGCCGGCCCCAAGGTAACTGCCCATGAACGGCAGCAGCACCAGAGGCGGGCATGGCAGCCTGCCACGACCCCTCTCCGCACCACTGTGGTCGCTGCGGCTGCTGCCGCTGGTGGCGCTGATGATGAGCTGGAAATGGTGATGCGTCGTGGCAAGGCAGTGGTGGTGCCTCCTGAGCTGGCGGCAGGGCTGGCACCGCTGGCAGCTGCATGTAGCATTGCAGATGTGGCAGCGGTGGCGAGGGCTAAGGCAACCTTAAATGGCCCAAGGCAGCAGGGTGTGCTTGACCACGGCCTAGCAGTGGCGGCCTACCTGCAGGGGCTGGGCATTAAGCAGGGTCAGCTGGGTCGGCTGCTGTGCCGCTGCCCTGAGCTGTTCAGTCGGCCAGCAGAGGAGCGTGCAGGCATGCTGTTCAGCCAGCTGATGCAGCTTGGGCTGTCAGCTGGGCAGGCGGCTTGCTGCTTTGAGCAGCAGTCAAAAGCGGCAACCGTGACCAGCTTCGAGCCAGCCATTGCAGTGTTGGCTCCCCTGCTGGCTGCTGGCAGCAAAGCCATTGACAGGACAGGCGAGCAGCTGCTGGGTGATCTGCTGAAGAAGCAGCCGGCAGGAGTGAGATCGCTGCAGTGCAGTGCTGAAGCGCTGCAGCACAATGTGGACAATCTGCTGCAGCTGGGACTTAGCAATCAGCAGCTGGTGGACGCCACGCAGCAAAACTGGGCCCTGTCAATATACACTCCCGAGCGCCTGTCCAAGCTAGAGGCAGTGCTGCAGCAGGAGCTGGGTGCAGACCGCAAGCTGTGGGTCAAGGTGCTTCACAGGGCGGCCCGGGTGGCTTACTGCACCGAGGACACTCTCAGACAGGGGGCGCAGGCACTTGCGGCGGTGAGTGCGGTTTGCAGGCCACAGCCGGGGTTGGCTTGACAAGAATGGTCTGCGAGTAATAAAGGGCTGCATCAGTGCATGCCCACCAACCAGCTGCTGCTACCTCTGCAGGAGTTTGGCAAGGAGGAGGCACTCAGGATGGTGGGCAACGCACCTCAGCTGCTGGCCACTGATGTGAGTGTTTGGCGGCAAGCCCTGGCGGTGTGGCGGCTGTGCGGCGTGTTTGACCTGCTGGCGGTGGTGCGCAACAGTCCTAACATGCTTGGCTACGACTGGCTAAATCCATCCCGGCTGGCCAATCTGCTGGCGCTGCAGCGGTTGCTGCCATGGAAGCCATCGGCTGCCCAAGTGATTGAGCGCTATGGCAGCTACGTGACACAGTCGGCTTCTGAAAAGCTGGTGGGCCGTCTGCTGTACCTGGAGCAGCTGGGCCTGATGCAGCTGCTGGTGGCAGATAAGCGGGCAGCCAGGCAGGAGTGGCGGCAGAGTCAGCAAGGGTTGTCAGCTGGCAGAAAGGCAGCTGGCGAGCCGGCATTCATCAGCGTTGGTGATGTGGCAATCCCAGCTCCAGCCAAGTTTGCTGGTCTGGTCCAGGATGCTCAGGCATGGCTCAGTGAGGACAATGAGCTGGTCGGCAGCAGCCCCAGCTTTGAAGAGTTCAGCAAGGGCCTGCACCAGCTTCCTGTCTGGCAGCGGCTGCTGGCTGATTCAAAGGCGAGTGTTGCTGAGCTGAAGCAGCAGCTGCCACCGGAGCTGCTACGAGCTGGTGTTAGCAGCAGGCGACGTCGTGGCGGTGGAAGTGGCTCGATCTGAGGTTGGCCTGCCTCCACTACTTGCTGCTGTCTGTCCTTGATCCTGGCCTTTGCACTGCTTTGCCTTCCCTTGCTTGTGAGCCACCCCCTCACTGCCTGCCTGCCTGTTCATTTCTTCTGTGAAAGCCTCGCCTTGTAGCAGCAAGCAAGTTACAGCCGGAGTGGGTGTGGTGGCAGGAGGCGTGCGGACAGTGGTTTGGCCAAGGCAGGGTGCTGTTTAAAGTGAGTGCAAGGACGAGTGCTCACCCAGGCAGCACTGGGGTGCCAGGGCTGCATGGACGGCAGGGAGTGGCGGCTGCACAAGGGAGGATGGAGGGAGGTGTGCTGCTGCCACAGAGCAAGGTAGGCACCCCAAGGCTGAATGCCTCGAATCAACACTGCAAGGGCGCTGCACCCTCGAGAAAGGGGCGGGAATGATGCCAAGGGTGTGTGTGTGCGTGCGTTGTCAAGGTAGGCTGGGAGCTGCTGTGCACAGCCAAGTGCCAAGGTGCAATGGTTCGCAGCGGTTGGGTGCAAGCAGTGTAAACGGGCCAAGCGGCTTGGGCGGCTGGCTGGTGATGCAGGGGGGGTGGATGTGTTGTTGGCTCGTTCAATGGGATTGAATACAGAGAGAGATGTGGTGCGCTGGCTGTGGGGTGGTGGACGTATCACCACCATGCGTGTGGCGGATAGGTAGGTGTGGTGCGGCTGCCAATCAGGGGTGTGGCGCCGCTCAAGCTGGGTGAGGGGTGGCTGGCAAGGGTTGGTTGAGGGGCCAGCTTGAGAAGGGGGAAAGGGCGCGCAGCTGCCATCCATCACGGCACGGCAAGGTCAGGGTGCAAGCAGGGTGCAAGCCACTGCTGGGCAGGCACGGCAAGGGGTTAGCAAATGGCAGGGACAGGATGGCTGCAAGGGCGGTGCGTAAACGAGGGTGCAAAGCAGGACGGGAAGGGTAACACAGCTGGACGGCAGCTGGCTGCAGGTTCAATACTCAAGGCGGGACTCAAATGGGGGGGAAGAGGGCCAGGGTGCCTGGCGGTACGCTTGTACATGTAAGCGGTACATGCGTGCGGGATACTGCAAAGTGCATTGGGTTGAGCTAGACTGGTCCAGCAGCAAATTGCCTGCAGCAGCAAAGTCATTCAGGGTGCACATCACCAGCTGCAGCGGCTGCCGTGCGGTGTGGGCTACAGCAGCAGCGCTGCGGGTGAGTGTCAGGTAAGCAGACCTGTGGCCTGGTGCGCCAGCCTGCGTTTCATTGCATTGTGTTGCAGAGGTGTGGGCAACCTGGGGCGCAGGAGGACAGCCTGCCTGCACGTGTTTGACAGCCTTGCAGTATGGTTCACTCTACAGCCGTTGCCCTCAGCTGCACATCCATTTGCGCCAGCTCATAGGCAACAACAGTGCAAGAATGGAGGCAGTGTGGACAGGCGGCGGCGAGGCGGCAGCGGGGCGGTGTGCTGAGGGTGCTGCGGCTTTGCCTGGCCAATCGCTTCACGATGTCAATCATCGGCGTCTTGCATCGTGTGCCGCATACTTAGGACCGCTGGTTGAAGCGGACCAGCCTCCTGCGGGCATTTCACTCGCTCATCGCCTCTGCTTGGTGGCTCGACAGCAGCGACATGTTTGCGGTTTCCAGTGTCGCATTTGCAGCATCAGGAATGCGATGGCAGCCAAGCGCCCCTCTGGCTGGCCAGGTGGGGGTGCCGCCGCCCGCTGTTTGCCGCCGGCCAATGTTGCGGGCTGCAGGTCTTTGCACCCTTCACTGCTGATGCTGCTTTGTGATCCCTGGCTGTTACTTCCTGCCTGCAGCCTGCCGGCCCCAAGGTAACTGCCCATGAACGGCAGCAGCACCAGAGGCGGGCATGGCAGCCTGCCACGACCCCTCTCCGCACCACTGTGGTCGCTGCGGCTGCTGCCGCTGGTGGCCCTGACGATGAGCTGGACATGGTGATGCGGCATGGCAAGTCAGTGGCAGTGCCTCCTGAGCTCGCTGCAGGTCTGGCACCGCTGGCAGCGGCCTGCGGCGTTGCAGATGTGGCAGCGGTGGCGAGGGCAGTGGCAACCCTTAGCGGCCCACGGCAGCAGGGTGTGCTTGATCACGGCCTGGCAGTGGCGGCCTACCTGCAGGGTTTGGGCATTGAGCAGGCTCAGCTGGGTCGGCTGCTGCGCCGCTGCCCTGAGCTGTTCAGTCGGCCAGCAGAGGAGCGTGCAGGCGTGCTGTTCAGCCAGCTGATGCGGCTTGGGCTGTCAGCAGGGCTGGCGGCTGACTGCTTTGAGCGGCAGCCACAGGCGGCTGCGACGCCTAGCTTTGAGCCAGCCATTGCAGTGGTGGCACCCCTGCTGGCTGCTGGCAGCAAGAGTGGAGGCAGGTCAGACGAGCAGCTGCTGGGTGATGTGCTGAAGAAGCAGCCGGCAGCAGGGCTGCTGCTCAGCTCCAGGGCTGAAGCGCTGCAGCACAATATGGACAACCTGCTGCAGCTGGGGCTCAGCAAGCAGCAGGTGGTGAAAGCATTGAAAATGAACTGGGCCCTGCTCACTCGTAAGCCCACACACCTGACTAAGCAGGAGGCAGTGCTGCAGCAGGAGCTGGGTGCAGACCGCCAGCTGTGGGTCAAGGTGCTTCACAGTGCGGCCCGGGTGGCTAACTGTGGCGAGGCGACTGTCAGGCAGCGGGCGCAGGCGCTTGTGACGGTGAGAGTGGTTTGCAGGGCACAGCCGGGGTTGGCTTGACAAGAATGGTCTGCGAGTAATGAAGGGCTGCATCAGTGCATGCTCACCCACTCTGCTGGTGCTGCTGCTGCAGGAGTTTGGCAAGGAGGTGGCACTCAGGATGGTGGGCAATGCACCAGGGCTGCTGGCCATTGACGTGATTGTTTGGCGGCTTGCCATGGCTGTGTGGCGGCTATGTGGCGTGGCTGACCCGCTGGCAGTGGTGCGCAACAATCCTAACATGCTGGGCTACGACTGGCTAAATCCATCCCGGCTGGCCAATCTGCTGGCGCTGCAGCGGTTGCTGCCATGGAAGCCATCGGCTGCCCAAGTGATTGAGCGCTATGGCAGCTACGTGGTACAGTCGGCTTCTGAAAAGCTGGTGGGCCGTCTGCTGTACCTGGAGCAGCTGGGCCTGATGCAGCTGCTGGTGGCAGATAAGCGGGCAGCCAGGCAGGAGTGGCGGCAGAGTCAGCAACGGTTGTCAGCTGGCAAGGAGGCAGCTGGCGAGCCGGCATTCATCAGCGTTGGTGATGTGGCAATCCCATCTCCAGCCAAGTTTGCTGATCTGGTCCAGGATGCTGAAGCACGGCTCAGCGAGGACAGCAAACTGGTCGGCAGCAGCCCCAGCTTTGAAGAGTTCAGCAAGGGCCTGCACCAGCTTCCTGTCTGGCAGCGGCTGCTGGCTGATTCAAAGGCGAGTGTTGCTGAGCTGAAGCAGCAGCTGCCACCGGAGCTGCTACGAGCTGGTGTTAGCAGCAGGCGACGTCGTGGCGGTGGAAGTGGCTCGATCTGAGGTTGGCCTGCCTCCACTACTTGCTGCTGTCTGTCCTTGATCCTGGCCTTTGCACTGCTTTGCCTTCCCTTGCTTGTGAGCCACTCCCTCACTGCCTGCCTGCCTGTTCATTTCTTCTGTGAAAGCCTCGCCTTGTAGCAGCAAGCAAGTTACAGCCGGAGTGGGTGTGGTGGCAGGAGGCGTGCGGACAGTGGTTTGGCCAAGGCAGGGTGCTGTTTAAAGTGAGTGCAAGGACGAGTGTTCACCCAGGCAGCACTGGGGTGCCAGGGCTGCATGGACGGCAGGGAGTGGCGGCTGCACAAGGGAGGATGGAGGGAGGTGTGCTGCTGCCACAGAGCAAGGTAGGCCCCCCAAGGCTGAATGCCTCGAATCAACACTGCAAGGGGAGCTGCACCCTCAAGAAAGGGGCGGAATGATGCCAAGGGTGTGTGTGTGTATGCGGTGTCAAGGTAGGCTGGGAGCTGCTGTGCACAGCCAAGTGCCAAGGTTCAATGGTTCGCAGCTGTTGGGTGCAAGCAGTGTAAACGGGCCAAGCGGCTTGGGCGGCTGGCTGGTGATGCAGGGGGGGTGGATGTGTTGTTGGCTCGTTCAATGAGATTGGATAGAGAGAGAGATGTGGTGCGCTGGCTGTGGGGTGGGAGAGGTATCACCACCATGCGTGTGGCGGATAGGTAGGTGTGGTGCGGCTGCCTATCAGGGGTGTGGCGCCGCTCAAGCTGGGTGAGGGGTGGCTGGCAAGGGTTGGTTGAGGGGCCAGCTTGAAAAGGGGGAAAAGGCGAGCAGCTACCATCCATCACGGCAAGGCAAGGGCAGGGTGCAAGCAGGGTGCAAGCCGCTGCTGGGCAGGCACGGCAAGGGACTAGCGAGCGGCAGGGACAGGACGGCTGCAAGGGCGGCGCGTAAGAGGGTGCAAAGCAGGACGGGAAGGGTAGCACAGCTGGACGGCAGCTGGCTGCAGGTTCAATACTCAAGGCGGGACTCAAATGGGGAGGAAGAAGGCCAGGGTGCTGGCGGTACGCTTGTACATGTAAGCGGTACATGCGTGCGGAACACTGCAAAGTGCCTCGGCTTTTTTGCTGTTTGGTTGCGTGCAGGGCTGCTTCGTTCGTTGGTGCTGTGCAAACAGACGCCCGGGGCCGACCCAAGGCAAAGAGCGCAGGGAGAGGGCAGCCAGGGTGAGGCAGGAGTGCTGCCGGGGCGCAGACCAGAGGTGAAGGCGGCAGCCAGGCTGCTGGCAAGAGGGAGGTTGGAGGTGTTGGCAAGGCGCTCGCACGTGGGGCCCTTGCGCCTGTGTTACGCAAGGCCAGCACGCGGCAGCCGCTAGCAAGAGGGAGGAATCTGAAAGGTCAGATTGGCTGGCAAGGCACTCGCACTGGGAGCCTGTGTTGCGAGAGGCCGGCAGGTTGGAGTCAGCGCCTGCCGCTGCCGCTGGGGCGGCGGGTGTCCACCGGTCGGAACTGCAGCTTGAGCTTGCGAGTGCCCGTCAGCTCTGGGATCACCTGCAGGCGGCGCAGTGGCAGGCGGGCAGCAGCACAGTGACAACAGTGAGGCGCCAGTACTAATGTGTATATTTCGCCGTTTTCTTTCAAGTTTACCTAATCATTTCATGACAGTGTGTCGGCAGGGGCACCACTAGAGGCGCGGGTTACGACCAGGACTCACGAGGCAGCCCAGCACAGCTAACTCACAGCAGCCATCACACTCGAGCACTGCGCTGCTGTCAAGCCCCGCACACCACACGCTTGCTGCACGCTGCGGGCCGCTTGCAGCACACCGGCACAGGCACAGGCACCAAGCACAGGCTTGTAGCGCACTTGCTCTCCCTTTCTGCCAGCTCTCTCTCCCCAGCACCAGCGCACCTCTCCCGACAGCGCTTCAAAGGCCCTGCTGGCATCACTAATTTTCTTGAAGTTGACAAAGCCCCACTGGTCTGTCCGCCCCTTTTCGTGTGTAGCCGGCTGCAACTCATAGTCGTATATTGCTCCGTAGCTACAGGAGGCAGGGCGGGTGGGAGGAGGCAGAAGCAGCAGCAGCAGCAGAGGTTGAGAGAATGATTGGCAGAACGAGGGGAGGCAGGAGGGGAGGTGCTTAATTTGGTGCGCAGCAGGATGAACATGAAAAGAGGAGCGCTGATGAGCAGGATGCCTGTGGGACGCAGGCTGGGATGCAGGTTCAGTGATAGACCTGGGGTGCCAGGAGCAGACAGCAGAGCAAGCCGCAGAGGAGGATGCGCAGCAGCCCGGCTGACACCTTGAGCACAGCAGCACAGCACAGCACAGTGCAGGCATTCGGGCATGCAGTCAGGCGTGCATCCCCACGCACCGGCCAAACACTGCACGCACAGTCTCCGCCGAGGCGCCGCCATCAATGCCCCCCATCCAAAGCTTGGTGGTGGGGTCAATGGAGGCACCGTCCTGGCCCCCTGGCCGAGCCGCCTTGTCGTCGCTTCGTCGGCCGCTGCAGGCAGGCAAGGCAAGCGGGTGGGGGGGCGGGGTGCGGCAGGCATCGAGGTGAGGGTCAGGTTTGCGTGGATGGGTGGTCGGCTGCTGGCCAGCTGAGCATGGCAGCACCATTCTGGCTGCAGGGCCTCCCGGGCTCGCCGTCTCAGGAGCCAGCCTGCCCGCACACAGCCACAGTGGTGCAGCCACCCCGGGCCCCACACCAGCCAATACACAGAGAGAGACACACACGGCCAAACAGCCACAGCTCAACAAACAATCAGCCACAGCCACAGCCCAACACACACATACACACACACAGACACAGACACAGACACACAGCAAGGCAGGCAAGCAGGCGGGCACCCTCGCTGGACTCACGAGGATCGAGGTCCAGGGCCGGGAGATCCCGAAGATACCGAGGATCTGTCCCTGCCGCTGGATCCCCCCCCTCCGGTACCGCTGGAATCAGCAGCCGAAGGGCCCCTCCTGCCCTGCCGCCCACGGCCCGTGCTGGCCGTCTGCCACTCATCCTGTGCACTGGAGGAGGCGCTGCCGCCTGCCGCGGCGGCGCCGAGGGCGGCTGCCACGCTGGAGAGGGACCCATGGGGCAGCTGGCGGGCTGTGAGGGAGGCCAGAGAGGGTGCAGTGGCGGCAGCTGACGCCCAGCTCAGCGGCGGGGCGGCTTGGTTGCGCTGCGGTGAAGGCATGGAGGCGGCGGCGGCGGCGGCGGCGCCCGCCGCCGCGTCCTGCTGCTGCTGCTGCGAGCGCTGCTGCAGCTGCAGCTGGTGGAGGTCCGCCTCCAGCTGGACCAGCTGCTGCTGCTGCTGCTGGGCAGAGGCGGCGGCGGCCGCCGCCGCAGTGCCGCTGCTCTGCTGCTGCTGGCTCTGGAAGTGTCCGTTGCTGCCGCTCAGGCCGTTGGCAATCAGCTGCTGCTGTTGCGCGTACGCGCCCCAGTTGCCGGCAGCGGCTGCCTCCTTGTGCTGCTGCACGCGCGCCTGCTGCTCCTGGTCCGCGGCATCCCAGGCCTCTGCCTGCTGCCGCTGCTGCTCCTGGTTGTGCAAAAACTGCTGCTGCTGCTCAAGGTAGGCTGCAGCTGCCGCCGAAGATGCGGCGGCTGCCTGCCGCTGCTGCTGGTGCTGTTGCTGCCTGACAGAGGCCGAGTCGGCGTGATTGGAGCGCTGCAGGGGGAAAGGGGAGGCAGGAAAGCGTGAGAATCAGGAGGGAGGAACGAGAAGGCAGTGCCGCCAGCCGCCATGCCGGGCGGGTCCGCCAGCTGCCCACAAACCAAGCAGGTTATGTGGCGGCTGGCGCCCCATTCTGCTGCCTGGATCGCTGGCCGCCACGGCAGTGGGTGGCCACGTCCTACGCGCCTGATCGAGGCTGTAGAGGAGGTTGATGAGCGAGTTGGGGAGGCTGTCGGCACGCTTGACGTGCAGCAGCGCGTTTCCGAGCGGGCATCCGTTGAACAGGTCGATGGCGCTGGACGCCGCGCTGTCGGAGGCGTAAATCACGAGCGCCACGCCGTTCTGGCTCTCCGAGTCCAGCGCCGCCACGGTTTGCAGCACGGGTGCCACACGGCTGAACAGCTGGCGGACGTGGGAGAGGGAGAGAGCGGCATCGAGGCCGTGGACTTCTACTGCACCAAGCTGCTCCCGTTCAGCATACATGGTGCATAGCGGGGGTGCCCAAGCTCCTGGGAGGAGAATGAAGCGAGGTGCGAGGCAAGAGTTTTTAGCCGTGGCACGCATGTCCCGCTCGGGTAAATGTGTCTCTCTGGGGGCCGCCAGGCGCATTGCATCCTGCTCAACTCGTCGTGGCGCATTCCTTTCCGCGCAACAAGCCTTGGGTGGTGCGCCGATGCCGCCTGGCGGCTGGTCAGCGCCTGCGTGAGGCAGCCCCCCTCGCCCCACACCGTCACATGCGCACACTCGAGCCTGGCGTGATATCGCGCGCAATTTCGGTCGGCCGAAGGAACGCCTATGGTTTGCGCTACCGCCGCCCACAAAACCCGTCGCTCGCGCACTCGCACCCAGCACGGCAATCGGCTTCAACGGCCTGCCACCATCAACCGCACAGGCGTGATGGGTCGGCACCCTCATCTGACGCCAGCCAGGTGTGCAGGTAGCCTGCGTGGTCTTAAGCTAATCTTCTTTTGTTGCCGTTGTTGCCGCTTAAGCGTAGCACAACCGCCGCCGTCGGCTGTTTCTGGTCTGACGAGAGTTTGCAAGGCAGCGCTCTTTCACACAGGGCAGCATGATGGGGCTGCTACACAGGTCTAGACATGGAGGGGCACCGTTTGAATGGGTTTGCTCAAGTTGGCGGCGGTAGGGCAAAGAACTCAGAAATATCTGCCAAACTCATATCCGCCGTTCAAACTCAAATGAACAGCCAAGCTGTTCGACAGGTTGAAATTCAAACAGCAGGCTTACCCTCACACCTTTCGAGGCGGCACAAACCTAGCCCGTGCGGTGGGGTGCCTCCCACCCTTGCCGCTGCCTGTTGCGGGGCGCTGCACGGCACCGCCGCCTGCCGCTGCTTGCACGCCGCCGCTGCCTGGTGCCACCGACTCGCGGCATTGTGCCAGGCTGGCTGCTGCTGGGCTGGGCAGGGGAGCTTCCAGTACTGCACCACCTGCCTGGCCTGCAGCCATCACACTGCGAACAGGACGCCCTGGGCTCTGCAGCGCAGGCAGCTTCACGCCAGCTTCTGCCACCGCCGCCATCGGGCGCTTGAGGCGGTTTGGCGGCAGCAGGGGGCGCAGGGGGGCCCTGGGCGCAGCAGCTGCTTTCCCCGCTTGCACACCAGCACCTGCCGCCTCCGCCACAGCAGTGAGAGGGCGATGAGGCTGAGCAGGTGCTGAGACACGCTGCCTGGTTTCCGCAGCCATCACCCTGCAGTCGGCCCCTTGCTGCTGCTCGCGAGGGGCAGTCCAGCCCATTACTGCCGTCCTCGCTGCCACAGCCGGCCCGCGCTGGCGCTGGCGCTGGCCCTGCTGTCGAGCCTGCTGCTCCTGCTGCTGCTGCTGCCGCTGCTGCGCCAGCGTGCGGGCTGTGAAGAAAGGATCCGCGGCGCACGCGGCGGCATCATCTGAGGGCTGAGAACCGCTGGCATCTTCGCTGCAGCTGTCAGACTGTTGCCGATGTGCCTGCTCGTCTCCCGACCCCGCATGACACCTGTCAAAGGGATCGGCCAGCTGCCCATCCTGCTGCCGCCGCCCGCCGCCGCCATCTGCCGCCGCCGCCGCCGCCGCAGCCGTCGCCGCAGCCTCCTGTGCTGCAGATTCCAGGCGCTTGTCCACAGCAGCCAGCGAGCGCAGCACCCCCCCGGGATCTGTGCACACATCGCAGGCAGCCTCTCCAGCCGCTACAGAGCAGCCGTGGGCCCGCTGCTCCTGGAAGTGTGCGAGCAGTGAGCGGCGGCGGCACCTGGGCTCCTGCTGGCGGTCAGCACCAGGCACAGCACAGCACGCATGTCATGCACAGCGCGAACCAGCAGCAGGGATCAGGAAAAGCAGCAAGAGGTTGCAGCACGCGAAGCAGCAGCAGCAACGGCAGCAGCAGCAGCAGATCAACGCACCTGGATGTAGGCAGCCACGCACGCCACGGCGCCCTGCCGCGCGCCCCTCTCCATCCTCCTCGCATCCTGCAGCTCCTGGGTGGAGGCGTACAGCAGGCTGATCGCCACCTGGCCGTCGCGGCCGCCCCTGCAGATCGGTTGGCCCGATTTGTACACACACACACACACACCGGCAGAGGGGCGGGCAGCTTGGTTGCTTGGGAAAATACAATGACTGTGATGCGGGAGTCCAAAAAAGAAATCAGCAAGGAAGGAACTGTCAGCGGAGGAAGCTGTTCGAGTGCTTTGAGTGGCATGCCGCAATTGATGCGTTGAGCGGCAGAACGGCAGCAGAGGGAGCAGCACGCCCCCAGAGCCCCCATCTGCACCCTGCACCCAGCCTCTCTCCATACCCTGCACCCAGCCTTCCTCCGCACCTGCCGCTCTCCTGGTAGAAGCCTTCTATCGATGCCGGTGGGTCCCAGTGCACCACATACCTCACGTCTGCCTTGTCTATGCCCATGCCTGTGAGCGAGCGAAAGAGTGAGCAAGTGAGCGAGTGAGTGAGTGAGCAAGTGAGCGAGTGAGCAAGTGAGCGAGTGAGTGAGTGAGCAAGTGAGCGAGTGAGCAAGGAGCGAGTGAGTGAGTGAGCAAGTGAGCGAGTGAGCAAGTGAGCGAGTGAGTGAGTGAGCAAGTGAGCGAGTGAGCAAGTGAGCGAGTGAGTGAGTGAGCAAGTGAGCGAGTGAGTGAGTGAGGCACAGGATAGCACGTGAGAGGGAACGGCAAGAAGGGAGAGGAGGAAGCGGACAGGGAGGGGACAGGCAGTTGGGAGGCAGGAGGGCTGCAAATGGGCAAGGAAAGGGATGCAGTGGCAGCAGCGGGAAGCAGGAGAGTGGCGGCAAGGCCAGGAGAAAGGTGGCAGGCACCCACCGAAGGCGATGGTGGCGCACACGACTTCGTAGTCGCCCTCCGACCAACCAGACTGGACCTGTGTGTGTGTGTGTGTGTGGGGGGGGGGGGGGGATAAATGATGGTTAGTGAGGGCAGGCGGCGGTGGTGTGGTGGCGGTGGTAAAGAAGGGGTGTAGTGGGGGGAGGGGGAATGGAGGGAGAGGCAAGGGGGTGCATAAGGGTGAGCCACGACTAGCAGGCAGGCAGCACCGTAGCACCAAGTCCTCGCCTGCCTGCCTGCTTGCCGGGGAATGCAAAATCAATGCACGTGTCAGCCTCTTTGCCCCTCCCTCCTCCCTGCCTCCCTGCCTGCCTCCCTCCCTCCCTCCCTCCGCAGCAGGACCCCACCCTCGCCCGCTGCTGGCTGTCCTTGCCAGCATGGTACGCCGCCGCCTCCACCTCCGCCTCACACAGTTGCCCCGCCAGCCAGTCACAGGTGGAGCGGTGGCGGGCGTAGACGATGCCGCACTGGCCGCGCCTCTCAGACAGGAAGCAGAGGAGGTCCTGTGGGCAGAGTGTGTGTGTGTGTGTGTGTGTGTTTTTTTTGGGGGGGGGGGGGGATTGGATGTGTGAGTTGTCAGGAGAGCGCTGAGGCAGGAAGCAGAGGAGGTCCTGTGTGTGTGTGTGTGTGTGTGTGTGTGTGTGTGTGTGTGTGTGTGTGTGTGTGTGTGTGTGTGTGTGTGTGTGTGTGTGTGTGTGTGTGTGGTGTGTGTGTGTGTGTGTGTGTGTGTGTGTGTGTGTGTGTGTGTGTGTGTGTGTGTGTGTGTGTGTGTGTGTGTGTGTGTGTGTGTGTGTGTGGCGTGTTAGGTGAGGTGTTGTGCGTGATGCCCCCCCTTCTGGTGTGAAGGAGGGAGGACGGAGGCAAAGGCACGGGAAGAAGGAGGGGAGAGGAGAGAGGAGGGAGGCAGGGCCAGAAAAGAGGAGGGAGGAGGGGAGAGCAGGACAAAGAGGGGCAAGGGACTTGTGTGCTCTGGATCTGGACCCAGCAGGTAAGAAGAGGTGCACCTGGTACACAAAGTAACTGCTGCCGCTGCCATCGCTCGCTGCAAGTGGCCGAGGCGCCGCCACCACCCACCCCATCACCCCAAACCCCTCACCCACCCCACCACCCACCCCAGCGCCCATCCACCCGCCCCCACACCTGCAGCACCGCATCCCTGCTCCCGTCACCCAGCAGCTCCTTGTACCGCACGGCGTACTGCAGGCTGGGGCGGTTGAAGGAGCCGCGCAGCAGTACGGGGGAGCGCAGGGCCAGGGAGCCTGCAGTACGGATCCACCCGAGGAGCAGCACGGCAGGCAGCAGGGCAGTACGGTCACACCAGCGGTGGCCGGAGCTGTTTAGAGGCAGCAATGCAGAAGATTGTCATGTCGAGTGTGCTGGGGGGAGAGGCAGCAATCAGAACAGCAGCTTGACGTGCCTTCAGCACCCCAGCCAGCAGCACAGCAAGTCGCAGCAGTAGAGCAGCCGCAGAAAGCATCACAGCAGGCCTACAACAGTCGAATGGCAGCCCAGTATGCTTTCACACACAGTGATTGCAGCATGCTCAGCGCCGCCGCCCCACACTCACTGATGACTGAAGCCCGCACGTCGGCGGTGGCGGTGGCGGTGACCGCGATGAGCGGCAGCCCCGGGAAGTCGGCGCGCAGCTGGCCTAGGGAGAGGTATGACGGGCGGAAGTCGTGGCCCCATTCGCTGACGCAGTGCGCCTGCGGAGGGGGATGGTGGGTGTGGCGTTGGTGGTGGAAAGGGTGGGTGCAAGTGGTGGGTTGGTGGGGGTGGGAGGGTGGGTGGTGGAAAGGGTGGATGGGTGGGTATAGGTGGTGGTAGTGGGGGGGGGGAGGTGGGGCTGGCAGGGTTGCACCCAGCCAGCCAATCAGTCAGCTCATTCTTGCCGCCACATCCCTCCCCCCCTCCCTCCCTCCCCCACCCACCCACCTCGTCTATGGCAAGTGAGCAGAGCCTGCCGCAGGCGTGGGCCTGCTTCAGCAGCTCCCTGCAGCCAGCGGCCAGCAGCCAGAGCAGGGCCCAGCAGGGCAGGCAGGCGAGGGATAGTGGTTTCACACAAGCACTGAAGGCAGGGATGGCAACCAGCATTGGCCACGGTCGCCATGCCACGTGGCTGGGAGGCCGTGCAGCGCACAGCCACAACAATGCTGCCCCGCAACCAAACACCAAACAATCAACCCACAGCCTCGGCAAACAGTCCTCGTAACCATTTCCCAGAGCCGCACTGCAACAGCGTGAGTGGCGGCAGCGGGCATTGCAGCGGCGGCAATATGCCAGCACCCAGCCAGCCAGCCACCCACCCACCCACCCACCACCCAGCCAGCCAGCCAGCCACCCACCCAGCCACCCACCCAGCCACCCACCCACCCACCTCAGCTGCTCCTTCTGCAATGACTCTGGTGTGGTGTACCTGCAAGCGGTACAACACGGTGGCAAGGCAACCAACGCTCGACCAAGGCAATGCAAGGCAAGCGAAATGGGGAGTGCCACCACACAGCGAGACGCCTCTCAAATGCAAATGCAGAGATGAGAGAGATGGCGGGTTAGCAGGCGAGCCGGTCGGCAGTAGCGCGCACCGTTGTGCGTCACGGGAGGCAGGCAGGCAGGCAGGCAGGCAGGCAGGCAGGCAAGCAGGCAGGCAGGCAGGCAGGCAGGCAGGCATATGCATCCCAGGCAGGCAGGCAGTTTAGTCGGCAGCAAACACTCACAACACACACGCAGCAGCACACACATACAGCACGTACTCACACACTTGCTCAGTCACACCCTCGCCGCACACACCCAGAGCACAGCCACAGCACAGTCACAGCACACACCCGCAGCCCACACTTGCAGCACACACAGCCCACACTCACAGCACCCACTCACAGCAGGCTCAGCGTGCCGCCCTCCAGGTCAGCCGCCAGCTCCCTGGCCAGTGCCGCCCTGCCGCTGTCAGACGTCTCGCTGCTCCAGGCCGCCGCCTCAATGCCTCGCTCCTGGCACCCGCTGACCTGCTCAGTGGAGGGAGGGAGGGAGGGAGGGAGGGAGGGAGGGAGATTAGACGGCAGGAGGCAAGATGTGGGAGGCTAGATGGCAGGAGGCAAGATGAGGGAGGCAAGATGGGAGCAGGGAGGAGGGTGGATGGGGGAGGGTGAGCAGGCCCAGGCACTTGGTTGCGGTACGGGGGGCGAGCAGTCACCGCAGCAGGCGGGGTTGATGTGTGGCATTGGGAACCGGCAGCACAGCTGCAGCACTGCAGTGCTCGGCAAGGCATGGACAGCAGCCGGCGATTGGCAGCTGCCAGCGATGGCAGGCCAGGGCTGCTGCAGCGGGCTTGAGGTGGGTGCTCAGGGACGCGACTTGCCTGGTCCTTGGCCAATGCGAGCAGCGGTGACACCACCACCGTCAGCTGGTTGCGGTACAGGGGAGCCAGCTGGAAGGTCAGGGATTTGCCGCCGCCTGCGGGAGTTGGTCGTCGCGAAAGGGGGAGTGTCGGGCAGGAGGTAGTTGCATGTGTGCAAGCAGTCGGTGCCACAGGCAGCGTCGGGCAGGGAGCAGCACCCACCAGTCGGCAGGATGACCAGAGCGTCCTGGCCGGCCAGGGTGGCAGCCACCGCTTCCGCTTGCAGGGGCCTGAAGGCCGTGTGGCCCCAGTGCTGGCGCATGACTCGGGCCAGGCCAGCAAGCAGCGTCTCGTCCAGCGGTGGCGGCGGTGGCGGCGCCCGCAAAGACGCGGCCTCAGGGTGCCGCATTGCCGCTTGCTCACGTATTGCAGGGCGGTTATTGCGCACGGTTATTTGCGCACTCGGGCACACCACCGCTGCAACAGCAGGCGGCGACAGCGGTCTGCCGAATTGAGTTCGGAGGCGCGGCGCCTATCGCCAAAGATGGCAGACGCGATGCCAAGACAAGCGCTGGCGGTGATAAGCGCTGGAGGCGTAACTCACAAACTGGGCAGGGGAGAAATGACGGCAGCGGCGACTGCGGCGGCGGCACTTGCAAGTTGCAACCCGCCGCATTGCTGTGATCAACATTGCCACTTGCGGTGAGCACATTTACATGCCCTTGTGCTCAGTGCCTGAGGGAAGGCTCACAAGGCGCGTTGACGCCGCCTGGTTGCCGCCGCCCGGTTGCCGCCGAGTGGCGCACTCCCAACGCCGTGGCTTGTAAGCTGTTTCTGCGTGCTTGGTGTTGTGCAAGCGCAACTGCCTGCAGGCATGCAGACCCTTGGCGTGTTACATTGCGGAAAGATTTCTGGCAAAAATCTCTCGGCCATTTTTCCGCGGCACTTTGCGTCGACCAGCAACATTTCGCCCAGTTTGTGTTTGGCTCGCTTTCAGGCGTCCACATCCGTTGCACGCTTTTGTGGTATCGCTGCACGCGCCCATCGCCCCTTTTCGCCTCGCTCGACGATTTTCAGTGCGACAGGCTGCGGCAGAGCACCAGCCGGAGCCCGTAACCGACATGCAGGCGCTGTGGATGCAGTCAGGGGAGGAGGAGCGCAAGACGCTGAGGGCTGTGGGCTCGCAGAACTCGGTGCTGCAAGCGTGCGCCTCTGGGTCCTCCCTCACCTCTGAGACGTCCCTGGGATGGGAAAGCGAGGTGCGGGCCCGCCGTTGCCTGCGCTGAAAAGTTGTCACCGCTTTTTCAGTTGCGCTCGCTGCATGCAGTCAGCTGACAGCACTCCGCCATTCCCCTGCAGACCACCAGCCGCGACCAGACTGCGCTGCCAGCGCCCCAGGGCCCGCCGCTGCTCGACGTCGTGATGGGCTCGGTTTGCGTGGCCGCGCGCCACGGCGCTGCGCTCCCGCAGTCCACCCGCCAGCTGCTGCAGCAGCTGTTCCCCAGCGCACGTGCCATCAGTGCCACAGTTCCCTCGGCAGATGGCTTAGGCATGGCAGTGGTGACGCTGATGCAGCCACAGCCTGGGCAGCGGTCCTCTCGTGATGCATCCACCCTGCCACCGCTGCCGCCGACCGCTGCCCGGCAAGTGGCGCAGCCCCTGCCGGCTGGCGGGTCACTGTCCTTTGGCCTGGCGGTGCACCCCCCGGCCATCGAGCGGCAGCTCATGGAGGCTTTTGCAGCAGAGCTGGGCAGCAGGTTGACTGGCGGCAGTCTTGAGGTGAGGTGTGCTGGTGATGGGAGGCAGGGTGTGCTGGCTGCTGCATGCGCTGCCTACAGGCACTGCCAGCCACACAGCATATGTCCTGTAGTGTTTGCGCGGCCAGACGCCCCTGCTGGCAATGCTGTGACAGCAGACTCTTGCCCCGCCAGCTGTCTCATCTCCCGCCCTGCCGCCCCCTCTTTGCTTGCTGTTCAGGCTGGCACTCACCCACTGCTGGCTGACGCGGCAGCCACTCCAGGAGCGTCCATGCCCCACGACTGCTTCTGGCAATCCTTCTGAGCAGCAGCCCTCTGCTCCCTTGCACCCCACCTCTCCTGTCCTATATTCCTGCGCTGTTTTCACAAGAGCTGCGGCCGTGGTGGTGCCCCTCCACCTCCCTCTGCCGCGCTCAAGCGCTAACCAACCTTCTTCTTTGTCTTCCCGAGCTCTCTGCTCACGGACTCAGCACGACCAGCTGGCAGCTTGCTCAGGCCTGCTGTCGCGCCGTTCCCCTTGCACAGCCTTGCCCGGCGCGCCCCACACGCAGCCGCTTGGCACCACAGGTGCTTGCTGCCACACCCTCTGCTGCCCCTGCCAACCCATGCGGGGCCACTGCAACCCAACAAATGAAGCCCCTACACTCACACACACACACAGAAGCCTTGCCAAAAACAACATTCATTCACTGTGCCCTGTGCCCTGCCCCTCCTTTACGTCCGTCTTCCTCCCCACCCAAATGTCCCTTCCAATGAGCCAATTTTCCTTTCCCCCACCTGAAAAGCCGGCACCAACACACGCCACGCTTGATCCCCAACTTGCGGCCCTCTGCGGGGCTGGCAGGGGCGGCTGCTGCCCCTCAGGGCTGCATGCCTCGCCCCGCCAGCCCCTTGCCCATCCCTGCAGCACAGACATTCTTTGTGGCCCCCTTGCTACTTAACACTGCAAAATCACCACCGCTGCCAATCTGCCGCTGACATGAAAGCAGCAGTGGCTGTTGTGGCAGCACCTTGCGCAACACCTTGCTTGTAAGGCGTGCCTTCCCCCGGTGCCTTGCGAGTGTGGCGTAGCTGGGCGCAGCCATTGGAGGGGTGTGGTGGTGTGCAGGGGGGTTGCTTCATTGGACGCTCACAATATATTGATGGGGGGAAAGACATTGGATGTCATCCCGCCTGAGAGAGGGAGGGGAGAGCAGGCATCTCCGGGTTTGGAGGCGGCGCCAAAAACGGTGTGCTGTGAGTGCTGCGACTTTGCCAGGCCAATCGCTTCACGGTTTCATTCATCGGCGTCTTGCATCGTGTGCCGCAGCCTCCGAACCGCTGATTGAAGCCGCCTGGGGGCATTTCACTCGCTCACTGCCTCTGCTTCGGCGCCTTTGACGGCAGCGACATGTCTGCGGCCTCTCGTGCCTCGTGTACTGCATCAGGAGGTCGATGGCAGCCAGGCGCCCCTCCAGCTGGCCAGGTGGGGATGCCGTCGCCCGCTGTTTGCCGCCGCCATCATTGTGAGTCATAACTGCAGGTCTTTGCAGCCTCCACTGTTGTCGCGGCTTCGTGAACCCTGGCTGTTACTCCCTGCCTGCAGCTTGCCGGTCCCAAGGCGACTGCCCATGCATGGCAGCAGCACCAGCGGCAGGCTTGGCAGCCTGCCATGACCTCGCACCGCACCACTGTGGTTGCTGCTGCTGCTGCCGCTGATGGCACTGACGATAAGCTGGAACTGGTGATGCGGTATGGCAAGTCAGTGCCGGTGCCTCCTGAGCTGGCGGCACTTCTGGCACCGCTGGCAGCGGCATGCAGCGTTGTAGATGTGGCAGCGGTGGCGAGGACAGCGGCAGCCCTTCCGCTTGTAAGGCAGCAGGGTGTGCTTGATCACGGCCTGGCAGTGGCAGCCTACCTGCAGGGGCTGGGCATTGATCGTGCTCAGCTGGGTCGGCTGCTGCGCCGCTGCCCTTTGCTGTTCAGTCGGCCAGCAGAGGAGCGTGCAGGCGTGCTGCTTAGCCAGCTGATGCGACTGGGGCTGTCAGCAAGGCAGGCGGCTGATTGTTTTGAGCAGCAGTCACAGGCGGTGACGGCGCTTAGCTTCGAGCCAGCCATTGCAGTGGTGGCACCCCTGCTGGCTGCTGGAAGCAAAGTCATTGACAAGTCAGGCGAGCAGCTGCTGGGTGATTTGCTGAAAAATCAGCCGGCAGGAGTGCTCCTGCTGAAGTACGGAGCACAAGCGCTGCAGCGCAATGTGGACAACTTGCTGCAGCTGGGGCTCAGCAGGCAGCAGTTGGGGAAGGCATTGCGGAAGAATTCGGTTCTGCTCACTGTCAAGCCCACACACCTGGCCAAGCTAGAGGCAGTGCTACAGCAGGAGCTGGGTGCAGACCGCCAGCTGTGGGTCGCGGTACTGCGCCGGGCCGTGCGGGTGGTTAGCTGCAGCGAGGCGACTGTCAGACAGCGGGCGCAGGCGCTTGTGGCGGTGAGTGTGGCTGGTATGGGGGCTGGCCTGCCAGTTGTGGTCTGCGAGCATTGAGGGGCTGCATCAGTGCTTACCCACCCACTCGGCTGATGCTGCCGCTGCAGGAGTTTGGCAAGGAGGAGGCAGTCAGGATGGTGGGCAACGCACCTCATCTGCTGGTCATTGATTTGATTGTTTGGCGGCAAGCGCTGGCTGTGTGGCGGCTGTGCGGCGTGTCTGAACCTCTGGCGGTGGTGCACAACAATCCTCAACTGCTTGCCTACGACTGGCTGTTTCCATCCCGGTTGGCTAAGCTGCTGGCGCTGCAGCAGTTGCTGCCATGGGAGCCATCGGCTGCCCAGGCGATTGAACGACATGGCAGCTACGTGGCAGGCCCTGCTGTCGAGAGGCTGGTGGGCCGTCTGCTATACCTGGAGCAGCAAGGCCTGCTGCAGCTGCTGGTTGCAGACAAGAGGGCAGCCAGGCAGGAGTGGCTGCAGAGTCAGCAAGGGTTGTCAGCTGGCAAGGTGGCAACTGGCGAGCCGGCATTCATCAGCGTTTATGATGTGGCAATCCCAGCTCCAGCCCAGTTTGCTGGCCTGGTCCAGGATGCTAAGGCATTGCTCAGTGAGGGCAGCGAGCTGGTCAGCAGCAGCCCCAGCTTTGAAGAGTTCAGCAAGGGCTTGCACCAGCTGCCTGGATGGCAGCGGCTGTGGGCTGATGCCGAGGCGACTGTTGCTGAGCTGAAGCAGCAGCTGCCACCAGAGCTGCTGCGAGGGCCGAATGAGACGGCAGCAGCAGTGGCAGAGAGCGGCCTCGACTAGGCTGATGCAGCAGCCACAGCCTGGGCAGCGGTCCTCTCGTGATGCATCCGCCCTGCCACCGCTGCCGCCGACCGCTGCCCTGCAAGTGGCTCAGCCCCTGCCGGCTGGCGGGTCACTGTCCTTTGGCCTGGCGGTGCACCCCCCAGCCATCGAGCGGCAGCTCATGGAGGCTTTTGCAGCAGAGCTGGGCAGCAGGTTGAATGGCGGCAGTCTTGAGGTGAGGTGTGCTGGTGATGGGAGGCAGGGTGTGCTGGCTGCTGCATGCGCTGCCTACAGGCACTGCCAACTACACACACCGTACGTCCTGTAGTATTTGCGCGGCTGGACGCCCCTGCTGGCAATGCTGTGACAGCAGACTCTTGCCCCGCCAGCTGTCTCACCTCCCGCACTGCCGCTTTGCTTTCCACTTGCTTTTCAGGCTGGCACTCACCCACTGCTGGCTGACGCGGCAGCCACTCCAGGAGCGTCCATGCCCCACGACTGCTTCTGGCAATCCTTCTGAGCAGCAGCCCTCTGCTCCCTTGCACCCCACCTCTCCTGTCCTATATTCCTGCGCTGTTTTCACAAGAGCTGCGGCCGTGGTGGTGCCCCTCCACCTCCCTCTGCCGCGTTCAAGCGCTAACCAACCTTCTTCTTTGTCTTCCTGAGCTTTCTGCTCACGGACTCTGCACGACCAGCTGGCAGCTTGCTCAGGCCTGCTGTCGCGCCGTTCCCCTTGCACAGCCTTGCCCGGCGCGCCCCACACGCAGCCGCTTGGCACCACAGGTGCTTGCTGCCACACCCTCTGCTGCCCCTGCCAACCAATGCGGGGCCACTGCAACCCAACAAATGAAGCCCCTACACTCACACACAGAAGCCTTGCAAAAAAACATTCATTCACTGTGCCCTGTGCCCTGCCCCTCCTTTACGTCCGTCTTCCTCCCCACCCAAATGTCCCTTCCAATGAGCCAATTTTCCTTCCCCCCACCTGAAAAGCTGGCACCAACACACGCCACGCTTGATCCCCAGCTTGCGGCCCTCTGCGGGGCTGGCAGGGGCGGCTGCTGCCCCTCAGGGCTGCATGCCTCGCCCCGCCAGCCCCTTGCCCATCCCCTGCGGCACAGACATTCTTTGTGGCCCCCTTGCTACTTCACACTGCAAAGTCACCACCGCTGCCAATCTGCCGCTGACATGAAAGCAGCAGTGGCTGTTGTGGCAGCACCTTGCGCCACACCTTGCTTGTAAGGCGTGCCTTCCCCCGATGCATGGCGAGTGTGGCGTGGCTGGGAGCAGCCTCTGGAGGGGTGTGGTGGTGTGCAGGGGGGTTGCTTCATTGAACGCTCACAATTTAATGATGGGGGGAAAGACATCAAATGTCATCTAGCCCGAGACAAGGAGGAGAGAGCAGGAGAGAGCAGAGCAACCAGGTTTGGAGGCGGCGGCAAGAACGGTACGGTGCTGCGAGTGCTGCGACTTTGCCAGGCCAATCGCTTCTCGATGTCAATCATCGGCGTCCCGCATCGTGTGCCGCAGCCTTCGAACCGCTGATTGAAGCCGCCTGGGGGCATTTCACTCGCTCACTGCCTCTGCTTCGGTGCCTTTGACGGCAGCGACATGTTCGCGGTTTCCAGTGTCGCAATTGCAGCATCAGGAATGCGATGGCAGCCAAGCGCCCCTCTGCCTGGCCAGGTGGGCATGCCGTCGCCCGTTGTTTGCCGCCGCCAATGTTGTGAGTCATAACTGTAGGTCTTTGCACCCTGCACTGCTGTCGCGGCTTTGTGAACCCTGGCGGTTGACTCCTGCCTGCAGCTTGTCGGTCCCAAGGCGGCTGCCCATGCACGGCAGCAGCACCAGAGGCGGGCTTGGCAGCCTGCCATGACCTCGCACCGCACCACTGTGGTTGCTGCTGCTGCTGCCGCTGATGGCACTGATGTTGAACTGAAAATGGTGATGCGTCGTGGCAAGTCAGTGTCCGTGCCTCCTGAGCTGGCGGCAGGGCTGGCACCGCTGGCAGCGGCATGCGGCGTTGCAGATGTGGCAGCGGTGGCGAGGACAGTGGCAGCCCTCAGCGGCCCAAGGCAGCAGGGTATGCTTGATCACGGCCTGGCAGTAGCGGCCTTCCTGCAGGGGCTGGGCATTAAGCAGGCTCAGCTGGGTCGGCTGCTGCGCCGCTGCCCTGAGCTGTTCAGTCGGCCAGCAGAGGAGCGTGCAGGTGTGCTGTTCAGCCAGCTGATGCGGCTGGGTCTGTCAGCTAGGCAGGCGGCTGACTGCTTTGCGACACAGCCAGCGGCAGCAACTGTCCCTAGCTTTGATCCAGCCATTGCAGTGGTGGCACCCCTGCTGGCTGCTGGCACCAAGAGTGGCGGCAGGACAGGCGAGCGGCTGTTGGGTGATCTGCTGAAGAAGCAGCCGGCAGCAGTGGGGCTGATGCAGCGGGGGGCTCCAGCGCTGCAGCACAATGTGGACAACCTGCTGCAGCTGGGTCTCAGCAAGCAGCAGCTGGTACTTTCAATGCAGCAGAGTCCAGCCCTGCTTACTCGCCCTCCCGAGCACCTGGCCAAGCTAGAGGCAGTGCTGCAGCAGGAGCTGGGTGCAGACCGCAAGCTGTGGGTCAAGGTGCTTCACATGGCGGCCCGGGCGGCTAGTTGCAGCGTTGCGACTGTCAGGCAGCGAGCGCAGGCGCTCGTGGCGGTGAGTGTGTTTGCAGGCCACAGCCGGGGTTGGCTTGACAAGAATGGTCTGCGAGTAATGAAGGGCTGCATCAGTGCATGCCCACCAATCAGCTGATGCTGCCGCTGCAGGATTTTGGCAAGGAGGAGGCACTCAGGATGGTGGGCAACGCAGTTCAGCTGCTGGCCATTGATACGAGTGTTTGGCGGCAAGCCCTGGCTATGTGGCGGCTGTGCGGCGTGTCTGACCCGCTGGCAGTGGCGCAGAACAATCCTCAAACGCTTGAAGTTGACTGGCTGAATCCGTCCCGGCTGGCCAACCTGCTAGCACTGCAGCGGTTGCTGCCATGGAAGCCATCGGCTGCCCAGGTGATTGAGCGTTATGGCGGCTATGTGGCGGGCAGGTCTGCAAGACGGGTTGCTGGCCGCCTGCTGTACCTGGAGCAGCTGGGCCTGCTGCAGCAGCTGGTGGCAAACAAGCCGACTGCCAAGCGGGAGTGGCGGCTGCAGCAGGGACTGTTAGGCAGCACCAAGGCAGCTGGCAAGCCGGTGTTCATCAGTGTTGGCGATGTGGCAATCCCAGCTCCAGCCAAGTTTGCTGGCCTGGTCCAGGATGCTCAAGCATGGCTCAGCGAGGATAGCGAGCTGGTCAACAGCAGCCCCAGCTTTGATGAGTTCAGCCAGGGCTTGAAACAGCTGCCTGTCTGGCAGCGGCTGTGGGCTGACGCAGAGGCAAGCGTTGCTGAGCTGCAGCAGCAGCTGCCACCGGAGCTGCTGCGAGGGATGGCAGCGGGAACGTCACAGCACGGCCCCGACTAGGCTGTTTGTGCCTCCCTGTTGTTCTTGTGTTTTGATGCTGATGGCATGTGCAACACTGCCTGCAGCCCTGTAGCACTCGTCAGCTCAGTGGCTGCGTATGACACCTGCAGCACGATGGTTGAACGCCTCCTCAGTGGCGGATTCTGCCTGTGCCGCCGCTGCCGCCAACACTTTCCCCCCATACTCCTCCCGAGCCCTTGCGACACAAGCTTCCACCCCCTGCACTCCACGTTGATCAGGCTGTTTGCGCCCAGATCATTCAAGCGATCCGCGGTTTGCGATCGGCCACGCATCTCCCAAATGAGGCTAAGGAGGGTCGGTGCCGAGGCCCAAATCGGTGCCGAGGCAATCCCGCCATTCTCGCCTGTTGTTGTTGATTGTTGTTGGCTCCTCAGCGCCATCGACCGACCAGCCGCCCCTCCTGACACCGCCACGCTCTTTACCCCTCAACTCGATGCGCCCCTTCGCCCGCTTCGGCCGCGCCACCGCACGGGCCGGCGTGGACCAGCCACCGAGGACGAGCGCAAAGGCAGATGTGGTCAAGGCCAGGCCATCGCAAGCCGTGTGTGGAGCTGGGCCGCAAATCCTCGAACTGAGCCACCGTGCCGCCGCAGACGGGCTGCCATCCATCCATCAAGCACCTCCGACCACGGTGAGGCGCACGCTGAGGCTGGGCACGGCTTTCGCGCCACCGCCAATACATTGCCCGCCGCCAACTAAAGGGCAGCTGGCATCGAGCTGGTTGTTGTTCACTGTGCAGAACCGCACCCCGTTTGGAAGGGAACCTGAAGTCTGGCACCTTGTGCGTGGCCCTCCTTGCAGGCCGGTCGCGTTGCCCTGGCGCAGTTGACTGGCAGCACTGCTGCCGCCACGGCCGCGCCCACAGCCCCCCACGGAAGCTGCCTGCTTGCAGGCCCGGCTGCTCTTTTGGATGCGGGCCGCCTGCTGGGACGCGTATTGGACGAGCTGGCACATGCGCTGACGCGGCACCTGGCCGTACCCAGCCACGTGGAAGGCCTGCTGGCAGCCCTCTTCCCTGCCGCCGCTGCCATCAGCACCACCCTGCCCTCAGCCGACGGCCAGGGGCTGGCAGTCACCCCGCTGCTGCAGCCGGCAGCCGGCTGCCAGCTGCGGTACTACAGCCAGCAGCAGCAGTGGTACCGCCACGCCGAACCGCTGGGCCAGGGGGGGCTGTGCACCTTCCAGCTTGCTGTACCGCCCTCAGGCACCGTCCTGCAGCTCATCCATGCCTTTGTCGCTGAGCTGGCTGGCAGGCTGAAGCTGGAGTCCGCGTCAATCAGCGCCGTCGTTGGGTTGCAGCGAAAGGTGAGCAGGGTGAGACGCAGTGCGCGAGTTACAGGGTGGGGGTGGAGATGGGGGGCTGTGATTGCCGGGATTGTTGTGCTGTTTGGTCGGATGTTGTGTGTTGCGCGACAAACGACGTCGTAGAGTGTTGTCGCCACCCTGCCCCTGAGCACGCGGCCAGGCTGCTGCCTGCCGCTGCCGCCTGCTGCTGCTGCCTGCCGCTGCTGGTAGCACTGTCTGGCCTGTGACCCCCGCTCCCTCCTCGCCCTCAACCCCGCGCCTCCCTTCTCTCATGTGTCCAGGTGCCATTGTCGCAGAGTCCACCCCACACGCCCCGAACCGCCCTCTCTGCCCCCTCGTCCAGCTTCCGCCCAGCTTCTTGCTCAGCTTCCGCCTCGGCGTTCGGCTCAATGCAGTCCTGCCTCGACCAGGCACCCGCCATGCCTGCCGACTGCTTCTGGATGTCTGTTTGACCGCACCCACCCATGACTGATTCTGGTATCGCTTGAACCAGCTACTTGTACCAGCTACTTGTACTGCTGCCGCTGCCATCACCGCCGTCCCCGTGCTGCCTGTAGCCGACTGTTTGGCGCCCCATGTTCTCTTCTTCTCGCTCTGCCTGTACATGCCCCGCCCTGCAAAGCTTGCCCCTTTCATGCCCCTCATGCGTGCCCCCCACGCCCTCTTCCCCTGCTGCATTACACACTCACCATTGCACCCTGCAAGCAAAGCAACGAACCTGCTCCTCCTGTGACCAATCTCAGCTCCTGGGCTTCTCGATCCACTGCGCTCTCTACCCCACACACTCAATCCATGCGCTGTGGTCTGGTGAGGCGTTTCCAGCGCCACGGCTGCCTTTCTTCCCTTTCTCTCCATCTTCCTTCCGTTGCCGGTGCCCTCTTTCGTTTCAAACCTGCACACATTGAAGCCAAAGACTCTCGCACATTTTTAAACCTATGGGGGCTGGCTGCAGGCACCAGCCTCCCTGCCCCTGCACATCCATACCCACACTGCAATGTCACGCAGTGGAATCATTGGCCTCCAGCCAGGTTTTGCCCCCCTTCTTGTCCTTTTTGTCCTTCTTATCCTTCTGCCTACCAGGTTACAGTCAAGGCTCAGCTCATACATGCTGACATGAAGGGTGAGGCTCAGGAAACAGCTGGCAGGCTGGCAATGGCCAGAAGGGACAGCAGTGCACAGCAGCAAGAAGATGCGATGGAGCAGCCAGCAGTCAAGTCTTTTGAATCCAGAACCTCAGCCACTTCCAACCCCACGACGTCGCCTGCCGCTCATATCAGCTCGCAGCAGCTCCGGTGGCAGCTGCTGCTCCAGCTCAGCAACACTCGCCTCTGCATCAGCCCACAGCCGCTGCCAGGCAGGCAGCTGTGTCAAGCCCTTGCTGAACTCTTCAAAGCTGGGGCTGCTGGCGACCAGCTCGCTGAGCAATGCCTGAGCATCCTGGACCAGGCCAGCAAACTGGGCTGGAGCTGGGATTGCCACATCAAAAACGCTGATGAATACTGGCTCGCCAGCTGCCTCCTTGCCAGCTGACAACCCTTGCTGACTCTGCCGCCACTCATGCCTAGCTGCCCGCTTGTCTGCCACCAGCTGCTGCAGCAAGCCCAGCTGCTCCAGGTACAGCAGACGGCCCACCAGCGCCACGGCAGCCGTGCTTGCGACGTAGCTGCCATAACGCACAATTACCTGGGCAGCCGATGGCTCCCATGGCAGCAGCCGCTGCAGCGCCAGCAGGTTGGTCAGCCGGGATGGGTTCAGCCAGTCGACTGTAAGCAAGTTAGGATTGTTGCGCACCACCGCCAATGGGTCAGACACGCCACACAGCCGCCACACGGCCAGGGCTTGCCGCCAAACAATCACATCAATGGCCAGCAGCTTTGATGCTTTCTCTACCATCCTGAGTGCCTCCTCCTTGCCAAACTCCTGCAGGGCTAGCAGCAGCTGGGTGGTGGGCATGCACTGATGCAGCCCGTCACTGCTCGTAGACCACATTTGACATGTCAACCCCAGTGATGGCCTGCAAACACACTCACCGCCACGAGCGCCTGCGCCCGCTGCCTGACAGTGGCCTCGCTACAGTTAGACGCCCGGGCTGCACTGTGAAGCACCTTGGCCCACAGCTTGCGGTCTGCACCCAGCTCCTGCTGCAGCACTGCCTCAATCTTCGCCAGGCGTTTGGGCGTGAGAGTGAGCAGGGCGCAGTCCTGGTGCAATGTTTTCCCCAACTGCTGCTTGCTGAGTCCAAGCTGCAGTAGGTTGTCCAGATTGTGCTGCAGCACTTCAGCCCTGTACTGCAGCAGTTGCAGTGCTGCCCGCTGCTTCTTCAGCAGATCGCCCAGCAGCTGCTCGCCCGACCTGTCGCCTCCCTTGCTGCCGGCAGCCATCAGGGGTGCAAGCACTGAAATGGCCGCCTCAAAGCTGCGATTGTTTGCTGCAACTGGCTGCGTCTCAAAGCAGGCAGCCGCCTGCCCTGCTGAAAGCCCAAGCCGCATCAGCTGGCTGAACAGCACGCCTGCTCGCTCCTCTGATGGTCGACTGAACAGCACAGGGCAGCGGCACAGCAGCCGGCCCAGCTGACCCTGATCAATGCCCAGCCCCTGCAGGTAAGCCGCCACTGGCAGGCCGTGATCCAGCACACCCTGCTGCCTTACAAGCGAAATGGCTGCCACTGCCCTGGCCAGCGCTGCCACATCTACAACGCTGCCAGCCGCTGCCAGCGGTGCCAGCCCTGCCGCCAGCTCAGGAGGCACGGACACTGACTTGCCACGCCGCATCACCATTTCCAGCTCAACATCAGGGCCATCAGCGGCAGCAGCAGCAGCGAGCACAGTGGTGCGGTGAGGGGTCGTGGCAGGCTGCCATGCCCGCCTCTGGTGCTGCTGCCATGCATGGGCAGCCGTCTTTGGGCCGGCAAGCTGCAGGCAGGAAGTCAAAGCCAGGGTTCACAAAGCAGCGATAGCAGTGAAGAGTGCAAAGACCTACGGACACGACTCGCAATAATGGCGGCGGCAAACAGTGGGCGTCGGCTCTTGCACCTGGCCAGCCGGAGGGGCGCGTGGCTGCCATCGTCCTCCTGGTGCACGACCAGCGGTATAAACAGCCGCAAACATGTGGCTGCGGTCGAAGGAGAGGCAATGAGCGGGTGAAGAGCCCGCACGAGGCTTCAATAGCGGTCCTGAGGCTGCGGGACACGGTGAGAAATGCCGATGAGCGCATCGTGCACCTTGCAACCAGAACCAGGACGCAGCACCCTCAGCACATGCCGCCGCCACTTGCTTGTGTCCGCCCCGGCCTCCCTCTCAGCATCAAACAGCAATGGCAGCGGCCTTCATCACTCATGCGCAGTGAGCTGTGGGTCAAGAAGGGGCACACTTGTTGTGCCTGCACAGATGATCTCCAAGCCGGCACCGTCTCTCCCTCCCACTTCCTCACGCCCCGACTCGAATGTTTGGCCTCCCTGAGGGGCAAAACGGTGCATGACAGGATGGGGCTGCGCTACAAGGACATGAAGCCCGGGTGATGGTGTGATGGTGTTTAAGGCTACCCAGCACCTGGGTGTCTGAACAGCCCGGTCGACTGCCCTATCGCAAGCTGGAGAGCTGTCAGATCATCAAAGCAGCGATCTGTGTGCCCACAGGCGCGGTTGGTGTGCCGCCACCGACGTGCTGAACCACGCACTGTCCTGCCTGCCAGTGGCATGCCTGCAGACTGAGCAGGTGGCAAGAGGTGCACTGCAGCATTTCCCAGAGGTACTCCAACACTCATTGGTTCTGTTTGGGTGGACATGTTACAGAGTTGCAGCAGCAGCAAGGCTGTAAGCAGTCAACTCTTGTGAATCCAGAATAACCTCAGCCATTCCCATCCCCACGACGTGGCCTGCCGCTCACACCAGCTCGCAGCAGCTCTGGTGGCAGCTGCTGCTTCAGCTCGACAACACTCGCCTCTGCATCAGCCCACAGCCGCTGCCAGGCAGGCAGCTGTTTCAAGCTCTGGCTGAAGTCATCAAAGCTGGGGCTGCTGCCGACCAGCTCGCTGTCCTCGCTGAGCCGTGCCTGAGCGTCATGGACCAGGCCAGCAAACTTGCCTGGAGCTGGGATTGCCACATCCCGCACAACCATATATACCGGCTCGCCAGCTGCCTCCTTGCCAGCTGACAACCCTTGCTGACTCTGCCGCCACTCCTGCCTGGCTGCCGGCTTGTCTGCCACCAGCAGCTGCATCAGGCCCAGCTGCTCTAGGTACAGCAGGCGGCCCGCCAGCCTCTCAGCAGCAGGGCCTGCCACGTAACTGCCATAGCGCTCAATCACTTGGGCAGCTGATGGCTACCATGGCAGCAACCGCTGTAGCGCCAGCAGGTTGGCCAGCCGGGATGGGTTCAGCCAGTCAAATGTAGGCAATTTAGGGTTATTGCGCACCACTGCTAGCGGGTCAGCCACGCCACACAGCCGCCACACAGCCAGACAGGGCCAGGCGCCACACAGTTGTCCCAGTGGCCAGCAGCTGAGGTGCTTTGCCCACCATCCTGAGTGCCTCCTTCTTGCCAAACTCCTGCAGCGGCAGCATCAGCCGAGTGGGTGGCCATGGCCTGATGCAGCCCCTCAATGCTCACAGACCACACATGGCAGTTCAGCCCCACACCAGCCACACTCACCATCATAAGTGCCTGCGCCCGCTGCCTGAGGGTGGCCTCGCTGCAACTAGCCGCCCGGGCCGCCCTGTGAAGCACCTTGACCCACAGCTGACGGTCTGCACCCAGCTCCTGCTGCAGCACTGCCTCCAGCTCGGCCATGTGTTCGGGCTTGAGAGTGAGCAAAGTCCAGCTCTGCCGCAATGCATTCGCCAGCTGCTGCCTGCTGAGCCCCAGCGGCAGCACGTTGTCCATATTGTGCTGCAGCGTTTCAGTCCCGTACTGCAGCAGTTGCAGTGCTGCCCGCTGCTTCTTCAGCAGATCACCAAGCAGCTGCTCGCCCGACCTGTCGCCTCCCTTGCTGCCGGCAGCCATCAGGGGTGCCAGCACTGAAATGGCCGCCTCAAAGCTGCGATTGTTTGCTGCAACTGGCCGCGTCTCAAAGCAGGCAGCCGCCAGCCCTGCTGACAGCCCAAGCCGCATCAGCTGGCTAAACAGCACGCCTGCACGCTCCTCTGCTGGCCGACTGAACAGCTTGGGGCAGCGGCACAGCAGCCGACCCAGCTGATCCTGTTCGATGCCCAGACCCTGCAGGTAGGCCGCTACTGCCAGGCCGTGATCAAGCACACCCTGCTGCCTTGAGCCATCGAGGGCCGCCACTTCCATTGCCACCGCTGCCACATCCGCAATGCCGCATGCCGCTGCCAGCGGTGCCAGCCCTGCTGCCAGCTCAGGAGGCACGGACACTGACTTGCCACGCCGCATCATCATTTCCAGCTTATCGTCAGTGCCATCAGCGGCAGCAGCAGCAGCAACCACAGTGGTGCGGTGAGGGGTCGTGGCATGCTGCCATGCCAGCCTCTGGTGCTGCTGCCATGCATGGACAGCTGGTTTCAGGCTGGTAGGCTGCAGGCAGGAAGTCACAGCCAGGATCACAAAGCAGCAACAGCGGTGGAGGGTGCAGAGACCAGCAGCCTGTGACTCGCAATAATGGCGGCGGCAGACAGCGGACGACAGCACCCCCACCTGGCCAGCTGGAGGGGCGCCAGGCAGCCATCGGCCGCCTGATGCAGTACACACGGCACGAGAGGCCGCAAACACGTCGCTGCTGTCGAAGCCACCAAGCAGAGGCCTCTGCTTGAGCAAGTGAAGAACCCGCAGGAGGCTTGAATAGCGGTCCTGAAGTTGCGACACACGATGCATGGCGCCGATGGATGATTGACGTCGAGAAGCGACTGACCAGGCAACTCCTGTTCATCTTACACAAATCGCAACAGAAGCGACCTATGCAATGGGAGCTAAATCTGCCTGCCGTCGCCGACCGCTCAAAAACAGCCTAAACTGATTCCTGGCTTGCCTGCCTAGTGTGCACCCTTGCGCAGCCTCCCGCACAGCTGTGTATGTTGCAATTCATCAACGCAAACCAAAGAGCCATTCGGCGGAATCAGGGTGCAGTTATGGTGGTGGTGGAGCATGCGGCACCGCACTGCAGTGAGTGGCTGAAGCCCCTCATCCACTCACATGCAGCAGCGGCTGCCCATTCTCGTACTGCTGTGGTACAAAGGTCAGCTGTGACCGTGGAGTGGCCGCTGAGCCACACATAGGTGTAGCCGCGTGGCAGCCAGGGGTGTTTCAGGAGAGCCACCTGCTGACCTGCTCCCGCCTGTCAGCCACCTGCCCAGTGGCCAGCACTCTCAAGACTTGGACCTGCGGCGGCAGGCAGGTGGCAGGGGCGGGGTCATTGCAACCAATTGAAACCAACTGAGGTGCGGGACACGTATGAGCACTAGCAGGTGTGTGCAGGTACAAGACTTGCGGCACACGCCCTGCATGGCTCCAAAACGACCCCGGTTGAAAAGCAGCAAATAGCCAGTGACCAGCAGCGGTAGCGACGCACGGCTCTCGTCGGGAAGCCCAGCAGCAAGCAGCAGGAAGCCACACAGGAGCAGCACGGCAGGGAGGGGGAAGAAGCGGCAGGCACAAAGAAGCACATAGCTGCTGGTTATGGAAAAAGAAGTGGCAGGCGCAGGGAAGCAAACAGCTGACCATAGCCCTAAACAACGAAGACCCTCCAATTCATGGCAGCGAGTTTGTGGGCAGCTGACCCCAACCCTGAACAATTCACACCGCATGTACACCAGAGCAACAGTACCGAACCTCCAATTCATAGCAGCAAATTTGCAAGAAGCTGGACCCAACCCTGAATAAGTTATACCAGAGCGCAGACGGCTCACTCACGCACCACATCGGGGAAGTGGGGGTAGCAGGCCGCCACCAAGCGAGCTTTCTGGAGGGGGGAGAACACCTGGATGAGAGGAGGGGCAGGAGGGAGGGAGTAGAGGGGAGGGTGGGTGAAGGAGAGGGTGGGTGAACTGCCGCATCAACAGCGTACAGTGTCGCCGCTCGGTGCCCGAATGGGTGGCGATCCCCATGCTCTGTGTAGGTTCAGAACCCTAAACCCTAACTGTGTCCGCAAACACTTGAGGCATCCGTGGCCCCTGCAGGCCAGCCAGGGCCTGGTGCATCCCCGCCAGCCAACCCAGTGCAGCCAGGTAGATCCTGAGGTTTGATACCCCAGGATGTTTTTTTAGCAACTGAGTGTGCGTCACACCCAGCGCCACCTGCTCCGCCTCCAGGCACACAGCCCACGCTCACAGTCCACACTCACTGCGCTCACTAACTGCGCCATACAGAGCCCACGCTCAAAGACCACACTCAGAGCCCCACACTCGCAGCACCGCACTCACCGCGCCCACTCGGCCCATGAGCTGCAGCATGGTGATGAACTCGGCATCCCTCAGGCTTGACAGCTTGCCGGCGGCGTCAAACAGAGACAGGTACTGGGAGGTCATGCCGCTGCTTGGGAGGGAGGGAGGGAGGGAGGGAGGGAGGGAGGGAGGGAGGGAGGGAGGGAGGGTGGCAGGCGATGTGTGGGCAGGCAGGGAAGGCAAGCGGCAGGCAAAGGCAAGAAACGCCGGCACAGCAAGACATGCAGCGGCGGGCAGGGACAGCCTGTGCTTTCCTCAGCCGGGTGCAAGGCAGGCAGGGCGCAGAGCCGCAGGAGCAAACACGGTACAGCACAGCACAGCACAGCAGGCCACCACACCGCTAAGCTCAGCAGCGCACAGCAAGGTGCCCACCTCAGCGTGACTGCGGGCAGTGACGCCACAGCCATGGTCCCGGCTTCTCCCACGCCGCAGCCCGCCGTAGCCTGCTGCGCCGCGGTGTGCACAGCCTGCAGCGCAGCGGTGCGCTCGGCCCTGCATGCGCGAGGGGTGAAGGAAGGCACACAAGGCGGAGGCTCAGTGAGCAGGCACGGTGACCGTGGCGGCAGCTACAGTGAATCCTGCCCAAGCCCGAGCCGTGGATCTTGCGCAGCCCTGCACCGCACTGCACTGCAGCACACTGCACTGCAGCGTGCAACCGCAGTACAGCACCGCAGCCTCGTGAGGTACACAAGGCGGTACCGTACCTCAGCGTCTGCGCCCGCCCCGCGTATGCGTGCCACAGCTGGCGCAGCATGGTGGCCTGCGCCGGCGTCGGCTTCAGCACGCCGGCGGCCACCTCCCAAGTGCCTGGCGGCGCATTGCCGGCTGTGGCGAACAGCACCTGTGCGTTGTCGGGCTTGAGGCGCAGGGTGAGGCTGAGTGTGCCGCCCTGCATGAAGTGGTACCCTCACCCCAAGGGGAGCACATGTGAGTTTATTGAAAACTTGTTCTTTAAAAACGCTCTTCTTGGGGATTGTGACGAAGAGAAAAACAGTACTGCTGCTTAGCACATATGGTGGCTCAGCAGGCTCTCGGCAGCAGCTCTGCGGCCTCCTCCCGCCACAGCAAGCCGCAGCCGCATGAGAATGGCTGTTTTGGGGGAATGATGAGCACACATCCAACCACACACACACAGCACCGCCAAAGCCAAACTCTCACACAGCTGCACCCACCCACCCAGGAGCGAAAGATGTCCAGTATCTTCTCCAGGTCGCCAGCGCTGCAGTGGGCGTCATAGCTGGCCAGCAAGGACCTACGGAGACAGGCAGGGGCAAACCGGGCAGCACAGTGTGGTGCAACCAAGGCCGGACTGACAGACACGGGTGTGAGCGGCAGGGGCAGGGCTTGCGTGATTGATGCATCTTGTCTCCCCCACCAGGCAGCGGCAGGCTTGGCTGGCCGGCCCCCCCCTGGTCTTGCCTGCCCCTGCTGCACCTCAAGCCCGACACGCCTGCCTGCTTTCCCTGCCTGCCCGCCCGCCCGCCTGCCCGCCTCCTCAACCCAGCCACGCGCCTGAAAGCTCGAGCCAGGTTGACCCACTCCTCCAGCAGCTCCTCAGCTGTCATGCTCATCACATGCTGCACCAGATCAGGCTTGTCCCTCAACAGCTCCGCCAGATTCACAGGCTGCGACCCAGAGCCGGAGCCGGAGCGCTCTGAGCTGGCACCCAGGGACGAGGCACAGGGGCCGCCGCCATCGCCCCCGCCGGCGCTGCCGCTGGCCGTGCTCGCGGTGCTGGCCTGCTGCTGCAGCGGCGCGGCGGCGGCGGCGGAGCCGCCGCCGCCGCCGCCGCTGGCGCCGGGCGTGCCGCTGCCGCTGCTGGCGGCGGCTGCGTTGGCGGGGGCGTTTGCTGCGGCCTGGTGGTTGGCCAGGTGTTCCTGCAGCTCCAGCAGCTCGTGGGCCTTGAGGCGGGGGGGCATGGCCTCCTCCATCATGGGCGCCAGCTGTGCGTGGGCCAGGGCCATGGCCTCATCTGGGTCGGCAGTGGCGGGCAGCTCCAGCATCGCCAGCTGTGCCGTCAGCTCCCGGCCCAGCCACTCCATGTGGGCTTGGATGGAGCTGCTCAGCCCACCTGGCCGACCGCCCGCTGTGCCAGCCTGGCCCCCGCCGCCAGAGCCGCCGCCAGAGCCTGCTTCGCCATCGGTGCCCATGTGGCGGCTGGACTCGCCGGCAGCAGAAGTGGCGGGTGCGGCGGCAGCCCCGCCAGCAGCAGCTTGGCCGTCAGGCCTGGGCGGATTCGACTCGTCCGTGGCGGGCTGTCGGTGTTCGTGCCTCTGCTGCTGCTGCTGCTGTTGCTGGCCAAGTGGCTGCGCGCCAGCGGCATGCTCCGCAGCAGCGAGCTGCAGCCGCTGCTGCGGCTGCGGCTGCAGGGCAGCCACTCCAGCAGCTGCTGCTTCGGGGGCAGCCGCGGCTGCCAGCGAGCCCAGCATGCTGTCTTTGGCATCCAGCATGTTTTGCAGCACGCTGTTGTGCGTGCGCAGCATGGCCTGCCGCTGCCGGGCCCGCTCCAGCTCTGCTTCGGCTGCTGCATGCTCCGCAAGGGCTGCCTCGTTCTTGGCCTGCGGTCTCAGGGGTGGACAGGCAGGCATGCAGGTGGGCAGTGGAGGCGCAGCACGAGAAAATGAACAGAAAGCCAGAACAAAAGATGCAAACAAAATAAAGCTGGTGCTGTGGGGGCTACAAGGCGGACGCTACAAGGCGATTGAGAAGTGGGTACAATCTGATGGCGAGGTGCAGCTTGGTGTGACGTAGCGAGGCAGGTTGTGGATGTTGAAGTCACAATGTCATTGCACAGCACAGCAGGCAGCAGCCGGCTCAGCAAACCGCGGTGGCGACACAACCATAACAATGGCAGCCTCAGCCCACCTTCTGCCGCTCCCTGAACCGCGCCTGGGTCGCGCGGTTGCGAGCCCTTCTTTCCTCCTCGCTAGCAGCACCGCGGCTGGCAGCACCTGCCTGCCTGCCGCCGCCGCCGCTGCCACGACCGCGCCTGGAACCGTTGGCAGCGGCAGGCTGCCCTGCTGTTATCGGCAGCTGCTGCTGCTGCTGCTGCTGCTGCTGCTGCGTGTCTTGGCCTAGCACGTCCAAGGGAACAAAGGCTTGCTGCTGCTGCTGCTGCTGCTGGAAGGACTCCGGGAGTGGCAGCGGCGGGAGCATACCGCCCAAGGGCGCACTCGCTGAATCCGATTTGACTGGCCAGCCGCCGAAGTCTGGCTGTGCGTCAAACCAAAGGAATCCCTGTGCAAACTCGCCTCGCTCTGTGGCGCCGCCGGGTGCATTCCACACTAAGCCGCCGGGAGAAGCGGGTGGCTGCGCCGCCGGCGACGGCAGCACCAAGTTCATACTGCCGCTGACACCGCCGAGCATGCCGTCGCCTAACATCTCGTCGGTTGAGCCCTGCCCTGTGCCACCCGGCGCGCTCCAGGGGAACGCGCCGAAGGGCGGGCCCTCCATTGTTAGGCGGGCCGGGAAGGCAGCCGGAAACAGTCACGCAGGGAGCAACGCCGTGAAGAAACGCCCTACAGACAGTGCCGGCACGTGACGCAAGCAAACCAGCTTGTGTACCAGGCAGAGCGGCTGCAATTACAAGCAAGCAAACGGCTCAAACTAAACGGTTGATTGCTGATTGCTCAGGCCGCCGCCGGCGCCGCCAACTGTGCAAAGTGGAGCCACTCATGTCTGCACATTTCTGCCTCACAATTGAGCACCCGTCAGCTGCATATGCAAATTGCACCCGTGACACCACAGGACATCACAGCAGAACCAATCCAGCTCGAGCCACCGCGCTTTCCAGGGAATGGACACGCATTGGCTGAATTCAGGTGGACAGGTTACACAGGTGCGGCAGAAGCAATGCAGTGCACAGGTGGGGCAGTGGAGGCACTCCACACAGCACTCCGCCTTGGCCATACCACTGCCCGCACACCTCCTGCCACTACTCCCACTCCGGCTGTAACGTGTTTGCTGCTACAAGGCGGCGCTTTGACAGACGAGACGAACAAGCAGGCAGGCAGTGAGGGAATGGCTCACGAGCAAGGGAAGGCAAAGCAATGCAAGGGGAGGATATACAACAGACGGCATGCTTGGATAATTAGAGGCAATGCAGGCCAACCTCAAGCCGAGCCACTTCCACCGCCACGACTTCGCCAGCTGCTAACGCCGGCTCGCAGCAGCTCCGGCGGCAGCTGTTGCTTCAGCTCAGCAACAGCTGCCTCTGCATCAGCCCACAGCCGCTGCCAGGCAGGCAGATGTTTCAAGCCCTTGCTGAACTCATCAAAGCTGGGGCTGCTGGCGACCAGCTCGCTGTCCTCACTGAGCCGCGCCTTAACATCCTGGACCAATCCGGCAAACTTGGCTGGAGCTGGAATTGCCACATCAAGAACGCTGATGAAGGCCGGCTCGCGAGCTGCCTCCTTGCCAGCTAAAGGCTCTTGCTGCTGATGCCGCCACTCTTGCCTGGCTGCCCTTTTGTCTGCCACCAGCTGCTGCAGCAGGCCCAGCTGCTCCAGGTAAAGCAGACGCCCCACCAGTTTTTTGGGTGAGTGTATCACGTAGCTGCCATAGAGCTCGATTACTTGGGCAGCCGATGGCTCCCATGGTAGCAGCCGCTGCAGCGCCAGCAGGTTGGTCAGCCGGGATGGATTCAGCCAGTCGTAGGCAAGCAAGTTAGGATTGTTGCGCACGACCGCCAGCGGGTCAGTCACGCCGCACAGCCGCCACACAGCCAGCGCTTGCCGCCAAACAATCACATCAATCCCCAGTAGCGCTGGCGCAATGCCCACCACCCTGAGTGCCTCCTCCTTGCCAAATTCCTGCAGCGGCAGCATCAGCAGCAGCAACAGCAGAGTGGGTGAGCATGCAGTGATGCAACCCCTCATTGCTCACTCTCCACGTTTGGCAAGCCAGCCCCACACCAGCCACACTCACCGCCACGAGCGCCTGCGCCCGCTGCCTGACAGTTGCCTGGCTGCAGTTAGCCACCCGAGCCGTCCTGTCAAGCACCTTGGCCCACAGCTGGCGGTCTGCACCCAGCTCCTGCTGCAGCACTGCCTCCAGTCTGGCCAGGTGCTCGGGAGATTTGGTAAGCAGAGCCGGATTCTGCCGCAATGAATTTGACAGCTGCTCCTCGCTGAGCCCCAGCTGCAGCAGGTTGTCCAGATTGTGCTGCAGCGCTTCGGCCCTGCACTGCAGCAATCTCACTCCTGCCGGCTGCTTCTTCAGCAGATCACCCAGCAGCTGCTCGCCTGACCTGTTAGTGACTTTGCTGCCAGCAGCCAGCAGGGGTGCCAGCACTGAAATGGCTGGCTCAAAGCTAGGGACAGTTGCTGCCACTGGCTGCTGCTCAAAGCAGTCAGCCGCCTGCCCTGCTGACAGCCCCAGCCGCATCAGCTGGCTGAACAGCATGCCTGCACGCTCCTCTGACGGCCGACTGAACAGGAAAGGGCAGCGACTGAGCAGCCGACCCAGCTGACCCTGATCAATGCCCAGCCCCTGCAGGTAAGCCGCTACTGCCGAGCCGTGATCAAGCACACCCTGCTGCCTTGAGCCGGCAAGGACAGCCACTGCCCTGGCCAGCGCTGCTATATCTGCAACGCTGCATGCCGCTGCAAGCGGTGCAAGACCTGCTGCCAGCTCAGGAGACACTGCTACTGACTTGCCATACCGCATCACCATTTCCAGCTCATCGCCACTGCCATCAGTGGCAGCAGCAGCAGTGACCACAGTGGTGCAGAGAAGGGTCATGGCAGGTTGCCATGCCCGTCTCTGGTGCTTCTGCTGTGCATAGGCAGCCGCCTTGGGACCGGCAGGCTGCGGGCGTGAAGTAACAGACAGCTATAAACAAAGCAGCGACAGCAGTGGAGGGTGCAAAGGCTTACAGCTAAGACTCGCGATAATGGCGGCGGCAGACAGCGGGCGGCGGCATCCCCACCTGGCTAGCCGGAGGGGCGCCAGGCAGCCATCGACCTCCTGCTGCTTCACACGCGGCAACAGAGGCCGCAAACATGTCGTTGCCGTCAAAGGCAACGAAGCACAGGCAGTGCGCGAGTGACAAGCCGGCGCGAGGCTTCAATAGCAATCCTGATGCTGGCACACGATGCAGCCGGCGATGAGCGGATCGTGCACCTTGCAAAAAGCCTTTAACATAGCACCCTCAGCACCCGCCACCGCCACTTGCTTGTGCCAGCCCCAGCCTCCCTCTCAGCATTAATCAGCAATGGCAGCGCGCTGCATAGTCCATACACAGTGAGCTGTGGGATCGAAAGGGGCGCACATGCTGTGACTCCACAGAGGATCACCAAGCCGCAAGCCAGCACCGTCTCTCTCTCCGCCACTTCCTCACGCCCTGCCTGCGCCTTTTCCCTCTTTGGCCTGCCTGAAGGGTGACACAGTGCATGACAGGATAGGGCTGTTCTACAAGGACACGAAGCCTGGGTGAGGTGTGAGGGTGCGAAGGCCACCCAGCAGCCAACACTAGGTTGGCTGAACTGCCCGGTCGACTGTCTTATCGCAAGCTGGAGAGCTGTCAGATCAGCAGAGCATTAAGCAGTGAGCTGAAGGGTGCGCACACAGGCGCAGTTGGTGTGCCGCCACTACCTTGCTGACCCCACACGATCGTGCCCACCAATTGGCATGCCCTGCAAGGCTGCGCGGGTGGCAAGATGCGCGGTGCTGTATTTCCAGTGATCAGCACCGGCTCTGTGGGGTGGACAGGTTACAGAGGTGCAGCAGAAGCATTGCAGTGGACAGGTGACAAAGAACCACAGCATCCACTCAGGTCAAGCCCTCTTCTACCGGTCTTGCCTCATCAGCCGCTCACCCCACCTCGCAGCAGCTCCGGTGGCAGCTGCTGCTTCAGCTCAGCAACACCCGCCTCTGCATCAGCCCACAGCCGCTGCCAGGCAGGCAGCTGTTTCAAGCCCTTGCTGAACTCTTCAAAGCTGGGGCTGCTGCCGACCAGTTCGCTGTCCTCACTGAGCCGTGCCTCAGCATCATGGACCAGACTAGCAAATTGGGCAGTTGATGCGCGTGCAACATCATAAACGCTGATGAATGCCGGCTGGCCAGCTGCCTCCTTGCCAGCTGACAACCTTTGCAGACTCTGCAGCCACTCCTGCTTGACTGCCCGCTTGTCTGCAACCAGCTGCTGCAGCAGGCCCAGCTGCTCCAGGTACAGCAAGCGACCCACCAGCAACTCAGCAGCAGGACCTGCCACGTAGCTGCCGTAGCGCTGAATCACGTGGGCAGCTGATGGCTCCCATGGCAGCAACCGCTGCAGCGCCAGCAGGTTGGCCAGCCGGGATGGATTCAGCCAGTCGTAGCCAAGAAGTTGAGGATTGTTGCGCACCACCGCCAGCGGGTCAGACACGCCGCACAGCCGCCACACAGCCAGCGCTTGCCGCCAAACAATCACATCAATGGTCAGCAGCTGTGCTGTCAAGCCGACCATCCTCAACGCCTCCTTTTCGCCAAACTCCTGCAGCGGCAGCATCAGCGGCAGCACCAGCGGAGTAGGTGAATGGACATGCACTGATGCCAGCCCGATACCAGCCACACTCACCGCCATGAGCGCCTGCGCCCGCTGCCTGAGAGTATCCTCGCTGCAACTAGCCACCCGGGCCGCCCTGTGAAGCACCTTGACCCACAGCTTGCGGTCTGCACCCAGCTCCTGCTGCAGCACTGCCTCTAGCTTGGCCAGGTGCTCGGGAGGGCGAGTGAGCAGGGCCCAGTTCTGCTTCAATGCATTCACCACCTGCTGCTTGCTGAGCCCCAGCTGCAGGAGGTTGTCCACATTGCGCTGCAGCGCTAAAGTCCCCCACTTCAGCAGCAGCGTCACTCCTGCGGGCTGCTTCTTCAGCAGATCACCCAGCAGCTGTTCGCCTGTCCTGCCGCCACTGTTGCTGCCGGCAGCCAGCAGGGGTGCCAGCACTGCAATGGCTGGCTCAAAGCTACGGGCAGTTGGTGCTTGTGTCTCCTGCTCAAAACAGCGAGCCGCCTGCCCTGCTGACAGCCCCAGCCGCATCAGCTGGCTGAACAGCACACCTGCACGCTCCTCTGCTGGCCGACTGAACAGCTCAGGGCATCGGCGCAGCAGCCGACCCCGCTGAGCCTGCTTAATGCCCAGCCCCTGCAGGAAGGCCGCCACTGCCAGGCCATGGTCAAGCACACCCCGCTGCCTTGGGCCAAACAGGGCTGCCACTGCCCTCGCCACAGCTGCCACATCTGCAATGCCGCATGCCGCTGCCAGCGGTGCCAGACCTGCTGCCAGCTCAGAATACACTGCTACTGGCTTGCCACGCCGCATCACCATTTCAAGCTCAACATCAGGGCCATCAGCGGCAGCAGCAGCAGCGACCACAGTGGTGCGGTGAGGGGTCGTGGCAGGCTGCCATGCCCGCCTCTGGTGCTGCTGCCGTGCATGGGCAGCCGTCTTGGGGCCGGCAGGCTGCAGACAGGATGAAAAATTCAGGGATCACAAAGCAGCGGCAGCAGTGGAGGGTGCAAAGACCTACAGTATGAATTGCAATAACGGCGGCGGCAGACAGCGGGCGGCCGCACCCACCTGGCGTACCGAAGGGGCGCTTGGATGCCATCGTCCTCCTGCTACTGCGCATACCGCACTAGAAGCCGCAAACATGCCGCTGCTGTCGAAGCCACAAAGCAGAGGCGATGAGCGAGTGAAAAGCCCGCAGAAGGCTTAAACTGGCGATCCTGAGGCTGCGGCACACGATGCTGAACGCCGATGGATGAAATCGTGCACCTCGCAACCAGACTAGGACGCAGCATCCTCAGCACACCGACACCGCCACTTGCTTGTGCCCACCCCAGCCTCCCTCTCAACATCAATCAGCAATGGCAGCGCCCTGCATTGCTCAAACGCAGTGAGTTGTGTGTTTTCAGGAGGGCCGCACTCGTTGTGCCTCCACAGGGGATCCGCAAGCCGGCACCGTCTCTCTCTCTTGCCACTTCCTCACGCCCTGCCTGCGCCTCTCTTCCCTCTTTGGCCTGCATGTGTGACACGGTGCATGACAGGATAGGGCTGTGCTACAAGGAAATGAAGCCTGCGTGAGGTGTGAGGGTGTGAAGGCCTATTGAGGTGAAGGCTGGTAAGCGGCTGCCTTAAATCATGGGCCAGCTCTCCTGGATTGATGCGAATGCAGGGACGGTGCAGGCACAGAACTGCGTGCGAGGGATACGGCCGTAAGGGGCTGAAGCGGCGCTTGAATACGGGTCACCATTCGTCCATCGGGCATCCATGCAGTAGAGGCTGGGCAGGCAGGGACGTGCGCTGCCGCAGCAGCAGCGCAAGGCGGACATCCGGTAAATGGACATAGTGGCACATGAGGCAACGGGGTGACGTGGCAAGGGTGGGTTGAGGGTGGGAGATGGAATGCGCTCACAATGCAGTGCAGAGAGGGTGTGTGGATAACAAGGCATGCAGGCGCATGTCGGCAGTTCGTTCGTTCGTTGTGCAGGTGCGGTGGTGTGCAGCAGCACGCCTGCTTGCACAAGGGGGATCCAGCCACACCGCTGTGCTGCTGGGTGCTGCGGGCGGTGCCAGGCTGAGACACAGGGCAGCAGCAGCCAGGGCGCCCGCAGCAGCAAGCCTCAGAAGCAAAGCAGGCGCGGTGGTTGGACGCAAGGGCACCGGGGGTGGCGGTGGGTGGTGGAAAAGGCAAAGCCCGAACCTGCTGCCAGGCTGGCTTTGGCTACTGGCTGTGTTTCAAGTGGGACTCGTTTGTTGGCCCTGGCCCTTGACCCAGCAAAGGGAGGGAGGGTGTTGGGTGGCGGGCGCTGTGTGTGATTGGGTGGGTGTTTGACTGGCGCGTGACGGCAAAGGAGTTTGAGGTACCGAGGTACAGGCTGTACCGCTGGCATCAATGCCGCTTGGAGGGCGCCACCTTGATGCGCTGGCCTGCAAAAGGACCAAACAGCACCTGCAGCACAGCACAGCACAGCACGGCAGAGCGTGAGCAGCATGATTCGCAGCACAGCACAGCACAGCGTGATTCGAGCACAGCGTGAGCAGCGCGCATCTCAGCACACCGCGCGGGCGTCACATACCACACAACACAACGAGGAGAGAAGACTGCAAAACCAACACATGAGAAGCAAGCAGGCACTGTGGCGCAGCACTCGAAAGGCGTGCCAGCGGCAGCAGGGAAGGGAGGGGCCCAGCAGGCAACTTCAGCAGCGCAGCAGCATGCACCCCTTTGAGGGCAGCCACCATCAATTCCTCTGACAGAAACAGGTGACGAGTATTTTTCATTTTTCATTTTTCAACAGATCCCATGCCTGCCTGCGTGCTTGCCTGCTGGTTCATGTGCTGCATGGCGACGGTGGCATAAACAGGGTGTGCATAGGAGACAAATCCGTAGCCCCGAGACAGGGTGGACCCCTTTTCTTTGATGACCTGCTCAGTGGAGGCAGGGAGGGAGGGAGGGAGGGAGGGAGGGAGGGAGGGAGGGAGGGAGGGAGGGAGGGAGGGAGGGGTCGGGATGAGGGACGCAGCAGGGAAGAAAGGCGTGGAAGAGGGGAGAAGCGAGGAACTGACGGGGGCAGTGATAGCAGCCAGGACACCGCGTCCAGCGCAGCACTGCTGCCGATGTCCAAGGCTGCAGGCTGCTGCAGCTTGCTCCGCCATACACACACACAAGACATTACAACGACCACTACCAAGCGCCGCCAGCGTGCTGCAGGAGCGGCCGTCCAGCCCGCACCTGTACGTGAGTGATGGGCCCAAAGGGCGCAAAGGCGCACATCAGCAGGTACTCATCCACACTGCCAGCCAGGTTGCCCACGTAGATGGTTGACACCGCTGCCTCGCCCTCAGCGGCGGCGGCGGCGGCGGCAGAGGTCGAGCCTGCAGGGGGGCAGGGAGGAGGCAGCAGAGGGCCGGCAGAGAGTGGTCAGCTTGAGGTTTGAAGCAAACTTTGCAGTTGACAAGTCAAGTTTGCAACAAGCTTTAGATAGGCGGTGTGCGGTGGTTGGGATGGAGGCACAAAAGCAAAGCCAGTCATGGGGTCCCAGGGGCAGAGGTAGCACAGGCAGAGGCAACGGCACACATGCAGCACAGGCAGAGGCAACAGCACACATGCAGCACAGGCGGGCACAGGTACATGCGCAGCAGGGCACACATCCCCAAGCCAAGCGGGGCGGCAGCACACGCACCAGTCAGCGGCATGTCAGACTGGCTGCCTGCCTCCTCTCCAGCGCTCAAGGCTCGGTTGTTTAGATCAGCATTGTTCAGGTCAGCAGAAGCAGCCTGCTCAAGGCCGCCGGAAGGCAGCGGAGACGGCTGCCTGGCAGCGACACCGCCACTGACTCCCTCCTGCTGCTGCTGCTGCTGGAAGGCCAGTTGGTGCTCCCTCTGCGCGTCCTGCAGCTGCTGCTGCTGCTGGGCAGCAAGCGCGGGTGCGCCAGCCGCATGCGGCGGCTGTGGCTGGCCGCTCCGCCGGGCATGTGGCGTCACAGCGGCACGAGGGGAATACTCGCCTCGAACCTGCTGCTGCTGCAGAGGCAGCGCACGGCTCCTGGGGTTGTGGCTGGCAGCAGCGGCGGCGGCTTGGGGCGGCGCCTGGCCAGGGCTAGCGCCTTGCGCCACCTGGAAGTTCCTGGCGCCGCCATGGCCGTTGCCGTTACCGTTGCCGTTGTTGTTGTTGTTGCTGCTGTGCGGGCTCTCCGCTCCTGTGAAATCATATTCATTATTATCTCGATCGTTGGCTTGCTCTGCTGCCGCCAGCTCAGCGGCGTCCACACTGGCCTGCCTGTTCACGCCACGGTGTGCTGCGCCACTGCCACCGCCACCGCCGCCGCCATTGCTGCTGCCGGAGTTGTAAACGTCGCTGGCAAAGCCGCCGCCGCTGCTGGCTCCATGCCCGCCGCCGTTGCCAGAGGCGATGGAGCTTCCGCCGCTGTCCTGGCGGCGGTAGCCGCCGAAAGCAGGCTGGAAGCCGCCACTGCCGCCGCCGCTGGCCAGCGCACGTGGCGAGTATGCCTCTCCGCCACCGCCAACAGAGCCTCCCATCCAGCTGCCGCTGCCGCTGCCTGTGAGAGCCATGGGCAGGCCGGCAGCATACCCCCCCCCGCCGCCGCCCTGTCCGCCGTGCAGCAAGGCGGCGTTGTGCAGAGAGACGGCTGCGGCGGCATACTGGGGGTGCTGATACATCATATAGCCAGGAGCGGTGCCAGCCCACTGCTGCATCTGCTGCAAGGAGAGCGGGGGCACGGTGCGGCGGGCAGGTAAGCAGGCAGGCAGGCAGGCAGGCAGGCAGGCAGGCAGGCAGGCAGGCAGAGGGCAGAGGGCATGGCATGGCATGGCAGGGCAGGGGCCGTCCGACGCGCATTGCGGCCCCTCCAGCAGCGCCCCTCCAGCTGTTCCCCACTGTGCGGACACACAAACTGGCAGGACACACACAAGCACGACTGTCACTCCAGCACCCTGATTCGATAACCAATTCCAAATCAAACGAGAAGAGAGAGTCGTAAACAAGAAGAAGCAAGAGCCCTCACCACCCCTCCCCTCCCCTGCCTCACCTGCTGCTGCATGTACCCCGGCACCCACTGTGCTGCCACCATCTGCTGAGGTGGCATGCCACCAGCGGCGCCGCCACCACCACCCGAACCCGGCCCGCCATACATGCCTCCAGCTGGCATGGGCTGCATGGCCATCGCTGCATAGCCGCCACCGCCAGGGGTCTGCGGCGAGGCTGGGCCCGGCACAGCCATGTAGCCGGCGGTGGACTGCGGTGGGGGGAGGGGGGGTGCGCGTTGCGATTCACCTTTTGAAAATGTGTTTTTTCTTTTTCTTGTGAAACCCAGCCAGGTTTGCTTGATGCGGCGTGGAGAGGCCGGGCTGGGCACAGGCAAGGCAAGGCGGGGGGCATGGCTGCTGCTGCTGCTGCTGCTGCTCATGCTCGACCGTCTGCAAGAGCAGCTTCGACAACAGGACAGGCAGCAGCCACTTGCGCGTGGCCAACACCACGACACCCCAACACTTGCATGATCCAGCTTCCAAGTTGTGACCCTCAGTCAAGCATTCATCGACCCCCCACGCAGCCCTGCCTCACCATCGGCAAGCGCTGCATCATGGCAGCCGGCTGGACCTGGTACTGCCCATAGGGGTATCCCGTGGTACCGCCGTTGCCGCCACCGCCGGGTGCGACCTGTCCAGAAGTTGGCCTGGCGAAGCCTCCTGGGGGGGGGGTCATAACGGGTGGCATGGTACCGCTGCCGCCCATCACCATCCAAGGCACCTGGGCCCCGCTTGGCGAGCCTGGATTGGAGAGAGAGGGGCAGGGAGAAGGAGGTGGAGGTGACGTGAGTTTGTGACGGCGAGGGCTGTCAGCAGCTGTGCATGCAGCAAAGCGGCTTGTCGAACGGAACAAGCCCACGCAGCGACACAGCATTCAGGCGACAGCAGGCACTGCAGCGACAGCAGGCGCTGCGGCAGCGCACAACAGCAGACGCCGCAGGCAGCAGCAGCAGCGGTGCGCACCGAGGCCCCACCCAGCCAGCTGGTGCTGCTGGTCCGAGTGAACGCCGCCAGCCAGCTGCTGCGGGTTCTCTCGAATGGCTTGGATGTGGTGCATCAGGCTGGCAGAGAAACCGGCATGGCCAGCACCCTCGGTGCCCTCAGCAGCAGCCGCAGCAGCGGCGGCGGCGGCAGCCGCTGCTGCCGCGCCGCCGCCGCTGCGGCCCGCGCCGCCGCGGGCGCCCCGCGCACGCCGCGGCTGCCCGCTGCTGCTGCTGCTGCTGCTGTGCTGCTGCTGCTGCTGCTGTTGTTGTCGGCCAGGCGCAGGCAAGGAGGCTTGCACAGCGTGCCGCGGATCCTCTTGCGCCGCCGCAAAGCCCTGCAAGGCGCCACCGCCATCCGAAAAGGAGGCGCTCTGCGCACCGCCACTGGTCTCCAAGCCGCCTGGCTGCCCGGCTGCCGGTCGACCGTCTGCGCTCAGCACTGCGGCGGCAGCCTTCGCTGCAGCCGCAGCCAGGTTGGTGGCTTGCGCCGCCGCGGCCTGAGCTGCTGCAGCCTGCGCAGCTGCCAGCTCAGCAGTCGCGAGTTCTGACCCAGCGCCTGGGGTTGCCGGCGCTGCTGCACCTGGGGCAGGCGGTCCTTGTGCGGCAGCGGCTGCCTCCACCGGCTCTGTTGGCTCCAGCTGCACAGCTGCCAGGCCGGCGGCTACCTCTGCCTCTGCCTCTGCTGCTGCCTCTGTCGCCGCCGCAGCCTCTTCAGCAGCCTGCAGTCCGGGCCCCTCCCCTTGAACCATTGGAGCTTCAAGCTGCGGCTGCGGCTGCACAGGCTGTGACATGAGCTCCAAGCACACCAGCCGCCCGGCGCAGTCGCCAACCGCCAGCCGCCCGCGAGGCAGCCACTGCAGCGCCGAGACGGCGTCCCCTGCTTGGTCCAGGCGCGTGAAGGCGGCAGGGGCCAGCACGCCGCCTCGCCGCAGCTGCAGGCAGTCAAACAAGGCAACCTTTCCACTGCTGCTGGCGGTGGCCTACGGGGAGGAAGAATGGCAACACCAGGCGGTTGATTGAATGAACAGGCGGTTCGGTGACTGGGCGGTGGGGTATGCCCACACAGCCGACTGAGGCAGCCAGAACCGCGTGTGCTGCTTGCAAGCAGTGCGTTAGTGAACGAGAACATTGCACACGTCCTGTTGCTGCGTCAGTACAGCAGCGCTGGAGGATGCATTGCAGGAACCACAGCCTGGCAGCCTGGGCTGCAGCCCTGCCAAGGCTCACCAGCAGCGGGCCGTCTGGCTGGAAAGACAAGGCTGTGACAGTGGTGCGGGGTTCGTGGCCGCAGCACACGATGCTGCTGTTGCGATCGTCTGCAGCTGAGGGTTCAGACAGATCCCTGCATGCCATGCATGGCAGGTGACGCCACCAAACGGCAGGCACAGGTCAGCAGCCGCCAGCCAAGCAGCAGGATCATGCCCAATCGAGGCTGCTGTCTTAAGCCGCATCAGCAAACACCTGCCCTGCTGCCTCTGCACCCTTGCCTCCACATTAGACGCTGGCTCAGCTTGCCGCTTCGCTTCCAGCTGTGCATGCCTGCTCAGTCTGTACTGTCAGCTTGTGAAGGCACCTCTTGTGCACCTGCCCAAGCCTCCCTCAAACTGCAGCTGCGGATTGCTGCTGCCACACACCCCTGCAATTTAGGTGCCCCACACTCACCACACCCGCCCACCCACCCACCCCACACCCACCACACTCACCACACTGTGCAGTCGGCGCCATCAGAGGTTGCCAGGTAGCGACCTAATGGGTCCCAAGCCAGGCATGCAACCGGGCCTTCAAAACCACGCAACCGCAGCGGCTGACTGTCCCCCGCAGCGAGCAGGGCAGCCACGTCCCAGCAGCACACCTGCAGCCAGCAACGGCGGCACCGATATCAGCAGCGACGCGTGGTGCCAGGGGTGGCTCTCCGCAGCGGCTGCACAACATGCTGCACCGGCAGCTGGTTTCGGCTGTGCGGCACAGTGCTCCAGCACACACAGGCTGAGGGCCATGCTGCATGTAGGCAAGCAGTCACTCGTAAAAATAAAGTGGGCCCACCCACCACACCTCGTTGTTGGAGCACACAGCTGCCAGCCAGCGGCCCTGCGGACAGGTGGCGATCTGCAGCACCGCCGCCCCTGTTTCGGGAGTGTGCAGCACTAGCCCATCCTCAGCCTCATCCTCAGTGCCGCCCTGCCGCCACAAGTGGATGGTGTGGGACGTGGCGGCCACTAGCACGTCGCCCGCCCATGCCAAGTGCTGCACCGGCTGCTGCAGCGGCCCATAGCGCCGCTGATCCTGGCCGTCCTGGTCCAAAACGTGTATGCAGCTGCAGGGGGTGGGCGATAAGGGTGCAGGAATGTGGCGCTTAAGTCGGCTGCCACCGCCTGGCCAGCTGCAGGCTGTGGGTGCGTTCACGCCCTGCCACGCATTGCCCTAGAGGATGTGGCCGACACGGGCACAATTGCAGCCAACCACCGCTCACCCCGACACTCCAATTGCGAAATGCGATCGAGTCGCGGCGATGCAGGCCACGGGGCCGACTGTTTGGCATCCTGCCAGCGCCAGGGATCTAGTGGAGGGCTGCTGGTCCGGCGGGAGGGCCACCAGCTGCAGCAGGCCGTCGCCACCAAGCAGCAAGCAGGAGCCATCGGCCCACCAGGCTGCCGCCGTGCAGCGGCGTCCCTGCAGCTCCACCTCCGACACCACCACTCCCAGGTCGTCCTCATCGAACAGAAGGACGGGGCCGCTATCCTGTCTCACTGCTACTCGGCCGCCCGCAGCCAGGATGCGCGCCACCGCCGACCCTGCCCGCATGTGTTGCGAGCAGGGGCTCAAACAGGGCGCGGCGAGCATCCGCTGGGCGTTGGCGTGCCTGGGAAAGCGTGAAAGCGTTCTGAAAAGTGGGGTTTCGGCGCCCCACGCTGCTCGTGGAATGCAGGGTCGCCAGGGGAGCCAACAATGAGCTGCAACGGGCGGAATACAACTTAGGTAGGCATCGCCCCATGCCACTGCGTGATGGCCCATGCAGCACCCCGCGTTGCCTCCAGAGCGCCTGGAAACTCGAGACAGGCGGCTGGCGCAGGCGTGCGAGCACGGCCCGCGCGCAGGCCCGCCCCAATTCTATTCCCGGGCGGCAGGGGCAGCTGCGCCGCGGTCCCGCCGTAACGGCAACTTAACTTTTAACCCAGTCACAGGTAAGGACTCAAAGAAGGTGGAGGGCAGCATGGAGACTAGGGGCACATGATGGGGAGTGTGAAGGGGTCAAACGAGCGGAAGGAGAGCAAGAGCGGAAGGAGAGCAAGAGCGGAAGTGTTTTGAGGCAACTTAGTTGTTAAGCGGCGGCATATGGCCATGGAAGCCGGGAGTGGGGCGCCATACAACCTGCCCCTTGACCACGTCTTTCTACTTGCCAACCACCAGCGCACATGAACGATGAACGAGGGCAGCAGACTGGGCGCAGGTAGCGAAAGGCCTGCGCAGCAAGCTGCCTCAGCCCCAAGGAAGCTGCCTGTCCAGCCTTAAGCCAGGGACGTGAAAAGCCAGAGGCCAAAGCTGGAGCGGCGGCAGCCAGGCTCGCGCCGCGCTCGGCACGTGGGGCTCTGGGCTGGCTCGATGGCAGCAGCCGGTGCAGTTCACTGGCCGCTGCTGCTGCCAGGCGGCAGGCGGTGCTGCACTCCACTTAGCTTCACTCAGACGGGGGCGTACCATGGCCCCATGCGCTCCTGCTGCCAGCGCTTCCAGTGCAGGTGCGTGTGGAACATGCGCTCCCAGCTGTGGTCTGTGGCCACCGGCTTGCCCTTGACCCACGTGCGCGGCGTCTTTCCTCGCAGCGCCTCGCGCCGCTTTGCCGCCTCGTCGCAGCAGGACAGAATATAGTCGCGGCTGCGAGGGGTGGGATCCCGGTTCGTCAGGGTCGAGCATCGATCAATTCGTGTTGAGTTGAGAGCAGGGGAGGGCGCACGTGCAAAGGGTGTTTTCACAGCTCTGCGGGGGCAGCCAGGCTGCGACCGCCCGACACACGCGCACGTGCACAGCAGGTGCCGGTGCGGTTGGTACACACACAGGCGTGAGATGCCAGGCAGAGTGCACAGTGCAGGCAAGGCGATGGAAGCAGGGACAGCAGCAGCAGCAGCGACCGCGGCAACGACAGCAGCAGCAGCCGGGGGCCTCACTTGTACTTGCGAGGCCGTACTTCAGTGCCGAAGAAGCGACCGGGGATTGTCAGCATCGCCACTGCCAGCTGCAGCGCAGAACGAAGAGCGAGGTGGTGCTGGTTGATAGCACTACTGGCAGCCTTGCGCCGCGCAGTCAATACTTGAGCCACCGGTTCGTGCTCCCAGCATGACACGCACGCAGCCAGCGAACCACAGCAGCGCGGCCACCACGGGAGGCAACATCAGCCAGCCAGCTAGCCAGCCAGCCAGCTCACATGTGTGCCCGCAAAGTACACGTTGAAGAAGTCGGGGTTGGCATGGGGCACCGCCGCAGGGCCCATGTAGGGCTGCCCGAGGAAGTTGGCCATCCTGAGCTGCGGACCTGTGTCAGAAAAGCCTGGCACGGCAAGGGCGGAGCAAGGGCGGAGGCGGCAGCGGCGGCAAGAGTCAGCAGGCAGGCGCGAGTCCGCAAAACGCAGCGATGCTATCCATCGTTTTGAGAGGCCGATTGAAGGTGCAGTGGGGAGCTTTTGGCGGGCGAGGCAAGGCGATGGCGAGTCGCCACTGGCGCATTGCATGCACGAAACAACGGCTGGAGGACGCGGCCTTGCAGGAGAGGGGCCAGCGCGTGATACTCACCGCTGCCGGTCGATAAGGCGCAGGAAGCCGGCTATCACGCGGTGGGAACAAGCCAATGTACCAGTGGACGCCCTTGAGGCGCTGGCGGCATGCAGCTCTGGCGGATGGCAACTGCCGTACAAAAACGTATTTCACTCACAATCGTGCGCATCAACGTGTCCACGCGACCCACAAACTCGCCACGCATCTTCAGATTGCTGTAAGACGCTTGCAGGCGATCGATTGAAGCCGAGGCACACATGGCGAACCCGCCACAAGCCGCCGTCGTGACTGGGGCCAATCGTGGCTTGGGCCTTGAGGTGAGAGGGGCATTCAACAGCCCTGCCAAGCGGCTGCAGAGAGGTGCGGCTGGTGAAGTGCCCACAGCACTCCGACCCCACAAACGAGATCCCATCATCTGCCCCTTGCAGCTGTGCCGCCAGCTGCTGAGTCGTGGCTGGCTGGTGCTTGCTGCGTGTCGTCGCAGCAGCGAGGAGCTGGCGGCCTTGCAGCAGCAGCCTGGTGCCAGGGGGAGCCAGACCAGCGCCGGCAGCTTGAGGGTGATCGAAGGCGTCGATGTCGGCAGCGACAGCTGCGTTGCGGTGCTGCAGGCGGCAGCAGCGGGCGTGCCTGTCGGGTGGCTAATCTGCAATGCGGGCGTGCTCAGTGTGGACAGCGTGGCGGAGCTGGACACTGATGTCATGCGGCAGCAGGTGCGCATCACGCAATGGTGCTTTTCTTGCTGTAGAGAGGGTTTACCACAGGAAGGGGTCACACAACAGCGGCCTGAGCTGTTCCGGCCACAGCCGTCCCGCATGGTTGCACGCGCGGTGTTGCTGTGCAGTGGGCCCTCACCCACCCTGCAACTGCAACTGCATGCTTCTCGCAAACCGGCACCCCCACTGCCACTCACGCCACCGCCGCTCACACCACACCATGTTTCCCGCCGCCGCCTGAGGCCCGTGTGTGCAGTTTGAGGTGAACGCTCTGGGCCCGCTGCGTGTGGCGCACGCTCTGGCTGCCAACCTGGTCCAAGGACAGTCCAAGGTTGCCTTCGTCTCATCCAAAATGGGCTCACTGACAGCGACGCGAGAGGGCGGCAAGAACGGCAGCGCCGGGTACCGGTGCGTCGGGCATGCCTGCCTGTTCGGACGGCGGTCGGTGGGCGGGTGCGCGGGCCGGCAGGGTCAACGGTTATCAGGCCGAGCAGGCAGGCAGGCAGGCTCAGGCGGCCTGGCACAGCTGTCATGGCATCCGCTCTATCATGTTAGTTCAGTCTACTGCTGCCCAAGTCTACTGCTACCCAAGTGAAGCACTCTCGTTTTCACCCGCATGCACCTGGCTGCACCTGGTCGCTCCCGCAGAGTGAGCAAGGCTGCTGCAAATATGGCTGGGCAGCTGCTGGCACTGGATCTGCGGCAGCAAAGCATCCCCTTGGTGTTGATCCATCCCGGCGCGGTGGCCACGGGCATGTATCAGCGGTACTGGGAGGCGGCACACGGTGGCGGCGACGGTAGCAGCGAGCAAGGAGGTCCAGGCGGCATGGCTGTGTCGGCGCATGGAGTGATCAGCACGGAAGCGGCGGCGACGGGGGTGCTGCAGCGGCTGGACGAGCTGCGGCTGGAGCAACCGGGGCAGTTTGTTCAGGCAACCACCGGAGAAGTGCTGCCATGGTGATGTGTAAATGTGGCGAGCTTCAAGTCGAATGACGGCGCCAGGTCAGCCCGTTTCTCAAATTGAAAAGCAACTGTTCGCACCTGTTGTCTCGAGGCAATTCCGCTGCACTTCAATTCCGCTGAAGCGGAGGTCCCGTGCTGCAATCCAGAGGCAACACGCCTGCCCGTCGCTCGCGTAGAAATAAAGCCGACAGCAACTCCGACTCGTGAATTCGAGTAGCCGTGCAAGCCTGCGGATCGCCATGCGGCCCGGCAAGGCGGCATCTCTGCTCTCAGCGGCAACCGCCGCCCTGATGTTGCTGGCCTCCTCCTCCGCTTTCGAGGGGCCCCGTCACCTCAGCTGCCCACACAGCATCGTCCCTGAGGTGCCGGTGACGTGCTACGCCACCGGCAACGTCGTGGCAGGTGCGCCGGCGCCGCCTGTCGGTGGGAAGACATCCTCGCGCCGCCGCCGCCGCCGCTCTAATCCCGCTGGCTCAAACCCCGCAGGCGCCAACGTGACTTACACGTTCCCAATCGCGACGGCCAGCGAGCCTTTCGACCTGGTGATCACTCTGCACACCCAGACCGGCGATGCTGACCTGTGAGCCGCTGCCCAGCTTTCACACTTGTGCCACTGCTTCCCGATCAGTGATGAAGGCAGGGGCTATGGTGTCAGCTATGGTTTGGTGCCTGTGGCTCGCCTCTTTGATCAGGACAGCACAGGGATTGGCGCTGTAGTCATCCCGTCATCGTCAGCTGCTCCTAGCCTGCCCCAGCACTCCTTCCGCCCAATCCAACCATGCTTCTAATGCATCCCCCGCAAGAAAACGATGCGAGTAAGCATCTAGGCCTCCTGCATGCTCCTGTCTGCTGCAGGCTGGTCGATGTGCCCAACGGGCGGCAGCTGGTGAGCCGCCACGGCAGCGGTGAAGACGTCGTGTTCCTGCCGAGGGACAAGGTGGCGGCTGGCGACTATGTGGTGACAGGTCAGCTGGCTGGGCTGGGGAGGGTGTCTGCTGGATCTACTGCTCGTTAAATGAAGGAAACACTACCTGGTCAGCCTCAAAGACTATGTGCTTGGATTTAGTTTTCGACTGGGGTGCGGCTGAGGTGGCTTGGCTAGCCGCCAGCCCCTGCCTGAACAAGAACTGGTGCCGCAGCGGCCGTGAGCCACCGGCTGCCTACCGGCTGAGGTGCTTTCCCGGTGTGATGTCTCACCACTCTGCTGCCATGCCTGCCTGCCTACGTCCTGCCTCATGTTCCTCCCTGGCCCTGGTGCCGCAGTGGAGGGAGCCGGCGACCAGTCCAGCTACAAGCTGCTGGTGGAAAAGCACAACAAGCAGCGCACTCTGGCGGCGGCGGACAGGGCCGCCCTGCAGCAGGCGAGTGTGTGCAGCAGCGGTGTACACCTTCACTGCAGTTTCGAGGCTTTGAAAAGGACAGTGTTGTCTCAGTGGAAGCATAGTGCGGAGCTCCTCAGCAGAGGCTGAGGGGGCGAGGTGGCTCCACAGGGCGTTGTCCCGCACCCAGCGATTAGCTGGCTGGGCGTGCGCCTGCCCTCCAACCCTGCCCTCCAACCCACCCACCCAAGCAGTCCCAGCAGCAGTACACCTCATCACACCGGCCAGACCACCAACCACCGCACCTCATCACCACCCACTCCAGCCTCCACCGCAGCCTCACCCCACAGCCTCCACCCCGCCCCTGCTGCCGTGTGTGCAGATATTGGACAGCCCGTGCTGCTCCCGCCCCGGCTCTTGCACCAGCCTGCGCACCGGCTTGCTGGTTACCCTTTCAGCCCCCGCACTCGCACCCGATGCTGCCGTGGGTACCAGCGCTGCTGCTGGCGGCGCGGCACCCACCGCTGGCGCCGACGTAACGGCAGGCTCTGCACAGGAATGGGGGGTGAGCGGCAGCAGCAGCAGCCGAGATCTGTGCAACACGGGTCAGAACCTGTGCGATCCCGAAGGCCGCCTGCTGCACCTGGCGTTGGTTAATGAGGTGAGCCCTGCCCCTCTCTCGCTGGCTGCTCTGGCCCAATTCTTCCCTCTTCTCCAACGAACGACTTGTGAGCAGCCTGCGCTGCCTTGACTGTTTGCGTCCCCATTGATGGCAAAGGATGTCAGCATAAGCGAGAGCGTGTGTCTGTGTCTGTGTGTGCTGCGTGCAACGTGCTGGCCACACGCTCACCCTGAATGGCTAGCAGATTGGCATTATCTGGCATCAAGCCACCAGCCCTATTGTTACATGTGCCACCGGCCTTGTCCCGCCGCAGTACTTGTCCTGCCGGTTCCCCACTGAGGCGCTGGCAGCTCTGTCCAGCCTCACTCTGCTGGACCTCACCATGAACGACCTCACCGGCACCTTGGAGGGCGATGTTGTGCCGGGTGAGTGAGTGATGGAGGGAGGGAGTGATGGAGGGAGGGAGTGAGGGAGGGAGGGAGGGAGGGGAGTGACGGCAAGGAAAGAGAGAAGGAGGGAGGGAGGGAGGGAGAGAAGGAAAAAGAGAAGGAGGAAAGGAGTGCCGCGGTAGTGCCTTGCGCCATCTGGGTACTGCTGTGCCTAAAGGCCGACTGCAGTCAATTCTGTATATTGGCCCTCGACATTGCCAAGGCCCCTTTTTGACAGCCCTGTGGCTAAGCACAGCATCACGCTTTTAGCACCGTGTTGGTGGCTCTGACCAGACCCTTGTGCCTTGTGCCACCCCTGCCGCCCGCAGCCGTCCAGCGCTTGCCCGCCCTGGAGAACCTGCTGCTGTCGCACAACCGGCTGGAAGGCAGCCTACTGTGTGATCTTGCGACACCTTCGCTGGCCGAGCTGGGCCTGGCGGGTGCGTGGGGTTGGGCTGACGCCTGGATGCCTGGTGCTGCACACACAATACTGCTATAACTTGTGTTCGACTTGTGTTCCTGTTGGCTTTGTTTTCCTGCTTGTCTGTGCCGTCACTTGTCTGCCCGGCCTGCTTGTCCAGCAACAGGTCATGCATTCCTTCAACCAACCTCTGCTGATGAGGAGAAGCGAACCAATATTAAACTTGCTTTATTCTGTCGCCGTTTCCCCACTGCTGCTGTCCCAGCCAACCAGTTGAAGGGCAGCATCCCGGCCTGCCTGGTACAGTCCCCGGCGCTGCAGGAGCTGTACCTTGCCGGCAATGATTTGGAGGGATCGCTGCCGCAGCCGCCCCTTGAAAGCAAGCTGCTCATAATCTCGGCCTACGGAATGGTGAGGCAGTGAGCGAGTGGTGGCAGGGGGGTTGGCTGCGTGGCTGTGCTGCATGGCTGTGCGCTGCGTTTATGCGTGGATGTGCTGTGCTGCTGTGCGCTGCGTTTGTGTGTGGCGAGTGTCGCTTGAGCATGAGCGTGGTTTGCATTTTGGTGTTGACAGTCCAGTTCAGTTCTGCCTTGTGATGACGCTCCATTCGCTGGTCTGCAGCTGATGCTGCAGCTGTGCGCTCACACACCGCTGCTTGTGCCACATTGGAGCTGCAGTGCATGCTCACGTCCCTCTCCATCCCTACAAACCGCCCCTCAATTGTCTCCCTCAACACCCGCCCCCTCCTCGCAGCGCCTCAACGGCAGCATCCCAGACCTGAGCGCCCTGCCACAGCTCCAGGCCCTGCAGCTGCAGAGCAACCAGCTGAGTGGTGGGCTGCCCGCAATGCCGCCAACCATGCGATATCTGGACCTCGAATACAACGGGCTCAGGTGGGTGGCTATGGTTGCTTGGGTGGGTGTGGCCATGTTTGATTGGGTGGCTACGGTTGCTTGGTGGGTACGGGCATGGCTGTGGGTGGGTCTCGGTGGCTGGCTGGGTGGCTGAATGCATGTGACTGTGTGCCTAGCGCGAGGCCCCTTCCTGTAACCCTCCCATCAGTGCATGTGCCAACAGCGTTGCATACGCAGCGCTCAGGTGCACGCGAGCGCTTTGCACCCCCTGCCCATCTGTATCTAAGCCAGGCGCAGCGCCTGACAAACTGTGTGCCGTGCTTTGCTGTCCTGTGATGCCACCTCCCCTCCCTGCAGCGGCACCATCCCCAGCCAGTGGGGCCAGCTGGCCGAATTGGAAGTGCTGCGCATGAGGCACAACGTTCTGACGGGCAGCCTGCCTGCAGGTGCGACGGCAGCTGCGCACAAACACACTCGCACGCAAGAATCCATTCTCAAATCACAAACTATTCTCAAATCTTCCTCAGACCTTTCCCATGACTGGCTCAATGCTACCTCAAAGTGCTCAGAACTTTCTCAAATCTTCACACCTGTGCCTTCAACACCTCATTCCACCACAGAGTTTGTGCATTGGCTGGCTCTGTGTGAAGCAGCCCGGCTTGCACCAGCGGCTCGTCAAGCCCAAGGCTGCTCCTCCCACCTGCTCACTGCTCACTCACTCACCTGCTCATCCTGCCTGATGCCTCCCGGCAACCATCGCCTTGCCGCAGAGCTGGCGCAGCGTGACATTCTGGAGCAGCTGCTACTGTCCCACAACCAGTTCAATGGCAGCCTCCCCTCTGCCTGGCTTGCGCCTGAGCTGAGCACGCTTGCCCTGCAGTACAACCAGTTCACGGGTGAGTCTGAGGCGGTACGCTGTGCACGTCCTGCCTGCTCATGTTGTCTTGGGCTGCTTGGCCGTCTGCAGCGATCGCTGCTGCTGCTGCTGTCACGCAGCACGCACTGCTTCAACGTTGTTCGGAACTGGAAGCGCAAGCCAGCATGCCCTTTGCGGCATGTTGCGGGCTTGGCTATGTGTGCCCACTGTTTCCCAGCTGGCTGAATCCATGTCCCTTTGCCTGGCCGCTTCCACCGCGCAGGTCCCTTGCCTGGCGCTCTCGCCTTGCTCCCCAACCTGGCAGTGCTGCAGCTCACCGGCAATCGGCTGGGTGGCACTCTGGAGTCGTTTGCACTGGTGAGTCGGGGACGGGTGCCGCTGTCATATTTTGAAAGCGGCAGCTCTGGCTGCTTCTGCACCTGCACCACCATGGCTGGCCACAAACTGCCGGGCAGGACAGCCACGCACCCTGCTGCTTGTGGGCACCTTGGCTGGTGCAGCAATGTGCTTATGTGATGCTTATGAGCTCATTGCACGGTTGCCCAGCCACCAAGACTTTGCACTCAACCAGTTGTGCCATGTAGTGCACCTGCAGGCTCTGGCGGCGGCACCCATCCCCAGCCGCCTGCAGCTGCTGGACCTCAGCTCCAACCAGCTCAGCGGTATGCCTTACAATGCCTTCATCTCCTTGCGCCCCCACCTTGATCAGAACTTTGGGGCATGCACCGTCAGGCACCTGCGCTTTGGCATGGCCCCTCTCTCAGGGCCTCATGCCTCACCAGCTGTCCTCTGCCGGCTGCCTTACCTTTTCTTCCTCTGTGTACAGGGCCGGTGCCCCAAGAGCTGCAAGGCCTGAGCTTGTTTGCCGATGGCGGCAACAGCTTTGTCATGGTGGACGGCATCTCTGTGCCAGAATCGTTTGACCTCGCTGACAACGAGTTCAGGTGGGACTGTATTGTACTGCATCGCCAAGCGGTACCACTTCTTGCCACCTTGTACTGCTACCGCAACCCCGGATATCTCTGTGCGTGCACTGGGGCATTGAGCTGGGCGGTACGGCTTTAGCAAGGTGCAGCTGTGAGCTGTGCTGTGAGGTTTGGGTGGATGGAAGTCGCAGGTTGCGTGGCGTTTGTGTGCTGATGAGTGGCTTGCCCCCCCCCGCGTGCCTGCTCGCCTTCCGGCCCCTGCAGCGGCACCTTCCCCGGCTGGCTGCCTCAGGCAATGGTGGACAGCAGGGCTGTGATCAGCTTGGAGGACAACAGGTACGGGGGCTGATGAGGGTGGGTTCAGTGGTGGGTGGACGAGCAGGGTGGGCAGGTGGGCTGCCTTTTCGAGGCGGCGGCTCTCCGAGTCAAGCCTTGCCCCAGGGCCGCCAAGGACTGTATGTAAGCTCCTTCCCTTGCCTGCCTGCCTGCCTCCTTACCCGCCTCCCTTGCCTGCCTGCCTCCTTACCCGCCTCCCTTGCCTGCCTGCCTGCCTCCTTACCCGCCTCCCTTGCCTGCCTGTCTGCCTTTCTGGCTTCTTGCAGGCTCAGCTGCCCAGCGGGGCCCATATCAGTGTCCGAGAGCCTGCCTTACAACCGCATGCTGGGGCTGGAGTGTATCGCTCAAGGTGCGGCTTCCCTCCAACTGGCCGCACTGCAAGCATGGGCTCAGCTGAACACAGTGCAGCACCCTTCAGTCCTGCCCAGTTGCACAGTGCAGCAGTGCCAGTGCGTCTGCCATGCAACAGGCACCAAAACATGCCCCGCACCGCTCTTTTTCACCCACTCATCCTCGTTTGCTTACCGTTTTGCAGATGGCAGTGTGCAGCCAGTGTCAGACATGCTGCTGACCCGCCCTGTGCCTCATTTCGATGTGGCAGTCCCAACACTAGCGCCGGCAGCAGTGCCAGCAGCAGCAGCAGCAGCAGTCCCAACACCCGCAGGCGCGGCAGATGCTGCACCCGCAGCAGTAGCACCTGCACCTGCAGCAGTACCAGCAGCAGCAGCAGTAGCGGCAGCAGCCCCAGGCCCTTCCAGACCCGACATGAGCCCGCGCAACGGCAGGGGTGGCGGCGACTCTGCAGCTGCTGCTGCCGAACAGTCCCAAACGAGCGGCGGCAGCGAGGCGGCTGCAGCCCGGGCTGGGAAGGGCCCCAGCAGTAGTGGTGGTGGAGGCGCTGCTTCGGAGCCCGCTGCACCTGCTGCTGCTGCCAGCTCCGGTGGGGCCGTTGCTGGCGATGGGTCGTATGCTGTGGCTGACGACGGCAGCTCCAGCGGCAGTACGGGTAGCGGTACAGGCAGCAGCACCAGCAGTACAAGCAGCGGCACAGGCAGCGGGGGGACACCTGGCTGGGCCTTAGCCCTCGTGGTGCTGGGAAGCCTTGGAGCGGCGGCGCTGGTGGCAAGGCTGGCGGGGCCCTGGATCCGCCACCGCCTGCGCCTCTCCAGCTCCAACCGCTATGAAACCTACCGGCCCGAAGCTCCTACCGCTGCCGCTGCGGCGGCACAGGCTGTGCTGGCCAAGCGGCAAGCCATTGCGCTCGCTGAGCTGAGCAGCTCTGTCAGCCGCAAGGTGGCCGATGGCACAGGCGGTTTGCCCGGGGCGTGGGGGCTTGGCGGCGGCGGCGGGGCGGCGGGTGCCTCCTCCACTCCCTGCACTTCGTCGGCAGCGGGCGCAGCAGAAGCATTCCAGATCGGCACGGCTGTGCACTCTGCCCATCCCCCTGAACATTCACCTGTGTGACTGGAGCGCCGATCGTCACAGATCATGCATACACGACAATGGTTTTGACTGGATTACTGATTGCGATTTTAATCTTTTTTATGCAACCAGCTTCCAGCTGTTGCGCTCACCTCCCACCTCTCACCGCCTGTGCTCAACAAGCAGCCATGGCCATCATGGCTCTCACTGCACCTTGCCATGTAGCTGCTGCCAATGACTGCGCAGAAAACCTGAAACACGAATGGCATCGCTCAGGCACAGCTGGTGGTGTGTCTTAGAATCGGTCTTGCGCTGGGTACAAGGCAGGTATGAACAAAGAGCAGGCGAACTATTGGTCGATCAAAGCTTGGTTGACATGTAGCAAAGAAGTGGACAGGGGAATCGACGCGCTTCATAGGTTGATTAAAGGCAAAGAAGCCGACTGGGTGTAATTTGAACCACAAACCGGCCAGGTGCGTAATAGGAGGCAATAGCAGGCGTCTGGCCGTAATCGGCAGTAAACAGCCGGCTGGGCCGGCGACAGTGGCGCCAGCCATGAACGAGCAGGTACAGATAGCAAGCGGGGCCAGAGACAGGCAGCAGAGAAAGGAGGAGGCAAACAGGCGCGCATGCGCGATGCAGTGGTGACAAGATAAGACCAATAGTCATTAGGGATGCTAGATATATCTGGTGTAACTGGTGTTTAGGGTGAGGACGATGATGCTAGACGTTTGAACGGTGGCTAGTGTGACGACGATGCTGGATGTTTTCGGGCGTTGGGGGTGAGGACGATGCTAGATCTAACTGGCCAGCAAATGAACTGGACAGAAGAGCCGATGCCCTTCCTTTGAAGCTTGGCCCCCTGTGGCAGCCAGCACAGTCAGAGGAAAGCGAGCTCCAAGCACAGCCAAAGGCCCCAGCAGCCCATCAGCCACCCCGCCGCCAGCACCCCACCGGGCAGCGGCTCCGGCAGCGCCGCCGCCAGCAGCCGCCGGGCCGCCGCCAGCGGCTGCCGCCTGATGCGGCCGCTGCCGCTGCCGCCATGGGAACCCTCTGCAACTGACTGCTGCTGCTGCTGCTGCAGCAGCGGCTGCTCTTGCTGGCTGAGGCGCCATGCCTTCAGCTCGCGGCACCGCAGCCGCTCCTCCCAAGCCCACAGCAGCGCGATGGTGAGCAGCACAGTCACTCCCTGCATGGCCCAGAGAGCGGTGTGTCGAAGATGCATGCAACTCAGTCAGAGCACTTCAGCTTGAAAGCGATGCAAGGCGGCAGACAGCTGTTGAGTGCACAGGCATGTGGCTGTCCGCCCCGCACCACGGCAGCATGTGTCGGCAGCAGATGCAGCTTGCAAGCCTGCCCGCTGTCAGGCATGGGGCTGTGGCTGCACCTCCCCCACCCCACCACACACTCACACATACACGCCGTCCTTAACACACACACACACTCCCCACAGGCAGACTGCACGACTGCACAACCAACCACTCCTCGTACCCTCCCTACCGCCCCCAACCCCCCCCACCACACAAACAACCCCCGGCCCCCACCCACACATCCACCAACCCATCCACCAACACACCTACCACACACACCTGCAACCAGCCGTGCACAGCGTAGCAGCTGCTCAAGCAGCCGCCAGCTCCCAGCCGCCAGCCCTGCGGCAAGTGGCGGGCGAGAGGGACGCCCCTGCGGATCCAGCCCACCAGCCAGGAGTAGTAGCTACGTGCCGCCATGGGGCCGCCGCCGCCGCCGCCGCCGCCGCCAGAAGAAGCAAGGCAAACATCTCCTGCAGTTGATGCCGCTGCTGCTGCTGCTACAGAGGCGGAGGCGACTGCTGAGCAGCCTCCTGCTGCTGCTGCAGCTGCCGACGCTGCTGTAGCGCCGCACTCTGCCATGCAACGCTGGGAGGCTGCCACTAGGTTTGCAATGAGGAAGGGGAGCTGGAAGGGGAGGTATGCTTTGAGGGGGGTCACCCATCCCAGGCCCGCCACGAGGTGACTGGAAGGCTGCACCAGGGAGGGAGGGAGGGAGGGAGGGAGGGAGGGAGGGAGGCTGATGAGAGCAGGGCGCAGCGAGGCATAGTCTGCAGCTGGCAGGCTGTCCCTCCGCCTCCACCAAGCCCCACAGCACACACACAAACTCACACGGCCGCCGCCCACGCAGCCGCACACATGCCGAAGGGTCGGGCTGCACCTAGACCACCCCACCGCAGCCCCCCGCAAGCATCAACAGGCTGCCCCGCCCTCCACGCGGCGGCCCTGCCCTGCTTCGCACCCGCCAGCTGAGGTGCTCGTAGATGGCAAAGGGGGTGGAGGGCAGGGCGCTGGTGGCGGTGTTCAGGTAAACGGCCTCCCAATGATGAGAGCGAGCCAGGACTGCATGCCATCACACGGGTACAGGCACATCACACAATTACTGGCGATTCGCACGGTCGCAGGCACGTCACACAAGTATTGACACAGCACACAGTTGTAGGCACACGAGACAGGCACGCCAGCGCTCTGTCAGGCACTGCCACAGGCACAGGCTCTGGCACAGGCAAGGCTCAGGTACAGGGTAAAGCAAAGGAAGAAAGGAAGCAGGTTGTGCTCACAAAAGAAGGAGCGGGTGAGCCGCAGCACTGTAATGACCGCCACCCGCCGCCGCACATACCACCGCGGGCTGCGCCAGGGAGGGAGCAAGGGGCAGCCGGGGGCAGTGAGTGAGGGTGCCAAGGCAGCCACGCAACCTCTGGGCTCTTGGCTTGCAGGCGCGAACATTTGGGGCGCTTGCGCCGCACGAGGGCTCAACCCGCTTGGGCGGGCAGGCAGCAGGCAAGCAGGCAGGCAGGCAGGCAGACATGCAGGCATGCAGGCAGGCAGGCAGGGGCGCTGCACGGCAGCCCTTATGGTTGCAGCCACAGGCGAACACGCACCAGAGCTTGATGATGGCCAGCAGTACAGGGCAGCAGAGGAAGTACGGTATCAGCCAGGCCAGCTCACGGTTGTCCCTGGGCCCCTCGCTCCTGGCCCACTGCGTGAATGTGCAGGCACAGCGCATGTGCGAGTGGCAGTAAAGTGTGGGAGAGCAGTGACGGGCGGGCAGGCAGGACAGCTGGTAGAGCTGGCTTGGCTGCTGCTGACAGCATGCCAGAGTTCTGAGCACCAAACCAGACTGCTTTGCCAATGACTCGCAAACGACACACAGACGGCGCACAAGCGGCGCACAAGCAGCAGAGCAGGCAACGCGAAGCCACCTTGAGCACGCCGCCGCCGACCATGAAGGTCCAGAACAGCGCCCACGACACATCCTGGCCCAGCAGCTGGCCGTTGCGCCGCTCGACAAACGCCTGTGGTGAAGGAAACGGGGTCACAGATGAAGCACGGCATGCGTGATGCATCCACGCCGCGTCGCCGGCGGCGGCACCTCGACGCAGGGTGACGATGGCGGCACCCAGCGCGCGCGGCCGGTCTGGCTTTGCATGCACCGCAGCACAGTCCGGCAGGCAGAAGACAGGGTACGGGTGACTTGTTCGCTTACCTGCTCGGCCGAGGGCGTCGCAAAGGTCAACATGCCGCAACGCTCACTGCGGCCGTCATCCAGCGCGCAATCACGTGGTTAGGCACACTGTTTGCATGGTGTATTGCCGCGGTACCATATGCAAAGAATGCTGAGGCACACAGCACAACTGCTGACTACGACTTGTGATGAACCATTTCTGCTGCTCAAGGATGGCTCAGACCCAGCAAACTGGTCCGTGCGGAGCCCCAGCTTGAAGGAGTGAAGCAAGGACGAAGCAGGCCTGGACGAAGGCTGCCTGCCTGGCAATGCAGCACCGCACATCTTGCCACCCGTGCAGTCTTGCAGGGTATGCCAGTCAGGCAGGAGATGGAGATCAGCTGCAGCCGCAGCCGCAGCTGCAGCCGCCGGCGGGGAGGGGCGGAAGGAAGTGGCAGGGAGAGACGGTGCCGGCTTGGTGATCCTCTGTGCAGGCACAACGAGTGCACCCCTTCTAGAACCACAGCTCACTGCGCATGAGTGATAAAGGCCGCTGCCATTGCTGATTGATGCTGAGAGGGAGGCAAAGGCGGGCACAAGCAAGTGGCGGCGGCGGTGTGCTGAGGGTGCTGCGTCCCGGTCTGGTTGCAAGGTGCACGATGCGCTCATCGGCATTTCTCACCGTGTCCCGCAGCCTCAGGACCGCTATTGAAGCCTCCTGCGGGCTTTTCACTCGCTTACCAAATTGGTGGCTTCGACAGCAATGACAATGTTTGCGGCTATCAATACAGCGTGTGCAGCAGCAGGAGGTCGATGGCTGCCTGGCGCCCCTCCGGCTAGCCAGGTGGGGATGCCGCCGCCCCGCTGTCTGCCGCCACCATTATTGCGAGTCCTAGCTGTAGGCCTTTGCACCCTCCACTGCTGTCGCTGCTTTGTTTATAGCTGTCTGTTACTTCATGCCTGCAGCCTGCCGGCCCCAAGGCGGCTGCCTATGCACAGCAGCAGCACCAGAGACGGGCATGGCAGCCTGCCACGACCCCTCTCCGCACCACCGTGGTCACTGCTGCTGCTGCCGCTGATGGCACTGATGTTGAGCTTGAAATGGTGATGCGGCGTGGCAAGTCAGTAGCAGTGCCTCCTGAGCTGGCAGCAGGTCTAGCACCGCTGGCAGCGGCATGCGGCGTTGCAGATATAGCAGCGCTGGCCAGGGCAGTGGCTGTCCTTGCCGGCTCAAGGCAGCAGGGTATGCTTGATCACGGCTTGGCAGTAGCGGCTTACCTGCAGGGGCTGGGCATTGATCAGGGTCAGCTGGGTCGGCTGCTCAGTCGCTGCCCTTTCCTGTTTAGCTGGCCAGCAGAGGAGCGTGCAGGCATGCTGTTCAGCCAGCTGATGCGGCTGGGTCTGTCAGCAGGGCAGGCGGCTGCCTGCTTTGAGGTGCGCCCACAGGCGGCTGCGACGCCCAGCTTTGAGGCAGCCATTTCAGTGCTGGCACCCCTGCTGGCTGCTGGCAGCACAGTCATTGACAGGTCAGGCGAGCAGCTGCTGGGTGATCTGCTGAAGAAGCAGCCGTCAGCGGTGATGTTGCTGCAGTGCAGCGCTGAAGCGCTGCAGGGCAATGTGGACAACCTGCTGCAGCTGGGGCTCAGCAAAGGGCAGCTGATGAAATTATTGCGGCAGAACCCAGGTTTGCTTGCTAAATCTCGTAAGCACCTGGCCAAGCTGGAGGCGATGCTGCAGCAGGAGCTGGGTGCAGACCGCAAGCTGTGGGTCAAGGTGCTGAACAGAAATGCCCGGGTGGCTACTTGCAGCGAGGCGACTGTCAGGCAGCGGGCGCAGGCACTCGTGGCGGTGAGCGTGGCTGCCAGCTGTGGTCTGCAAGTAATAAACAGCTGCATCAGTGCATGCTCTTTCACCCACTCAGCTGGTGCTGCCGCTGATGCTGCTGCTGCAGGAGTTTGGCAAGGAGGAGGCACTCAGGATGGTGGGCCTTGCACCAGCGCTGCCTTTGATTGATGTGATGGTTTGGCGGCAAACCCTGGCTGTGTGGCGGCTATGCGGCATGGCTGACCCGCTGGCAGTGGTGCGCAACAATCCTCACATGCTTGGCTGCGACTGGCTGAGTCCATCCCGGCTGGCCAACCTGCTGGCGCTGCAGCGGTTGCTGCCATGGGAGCCATCAGCTGCCCAGTTGATTCAGCGCTATGGCGACTACGTGGCAGGCAAATCTGCAAACAGGGTTGCGGGTCGCCTGCTGTACCTGGCGCAGCTGGGCCTGCTGCAGCTGCTGGTTGCAGACAAGAGGGCAGCAAGGCAGGAGTGGCGGCTGCAGCGGGGACTGTCAGGCAGCACCAAGGCAGCTGGCGAGCCGGTGTTCATCAGCGTGCGTGACGTTGCACGCACGACTGCTGCCCCTTTTGCTGGTCTGGTCCAGGATGCTCGGTCATGGCTCAGTGAGGACAGCGAACTGGTCGCCAGCAGCCCCAGCTTTGAAGAGTTCAGCAAGGGCCTGCAACAGCTGCCTGCCTGGCAGCGGCTGTGGGCAGATGCAAAGGCGGGTGTTGCTGAGCTGAAGCAGCAGCTGCCACCGGAGCTGCTGCGAGGTGGGGTGAGCGGCTGATGAGGCAAGTCTGGTAGAAGAGGGCTTGACCTTAGTTGATGCTGTGGTTCTTTGTCACCTGTCCAGTGCATTGCTTCTGCTGCACCTCTGTAACCTGTCCACCCAACAGAGCCGGTTTTGATTACTGGAAATACAGCACCGCGCATCCTGCCACCCGCGCAGCCTTGCAGGGCATGCCAGTTGGTGGGCACGGTCGTGTGGGGTCAGCACGGTAGTGGCGGCACACCAACTGCGCCTGTGTGCGCACCCTTCAGCTCACTGCTTAATGCTCTGCTGATCTGACAGCTCTCCAGCTTGCGATAAGACAGTCGACCGGGCAGTTCAGCCAACCTGGTGTTGGCTGCTGGGTGGCCTTCGCACCGACACACCATCACCCAGGCTTCATTTCCTTGTAGCACAGCCCTATCCTGTCATGCACCGTGTCACACATGCAGGCCAAGAGGGAAGAGGCGCAGGCAGGGCGTGAGGAAGTGGCAAGAGAGAGAGACGGTGCCGGCTTGGAGATCCTCTGTGGAGGCACAACGAGTGAGGCCCTCCTGAAAACACACAGCTCACTGCGTTTGAGCAATGCAGGGCGCTGCCATTGCTGATTGATGCTGAGAGGGAGGCTGGGGTGGGCACAAGCACGGCGGTTACGGTGGCGGTGTGCTGAGGATGCTGCGTCCTTGATCTGGTTGCAAGGTGCACGATCGGCATTCATCATCGTGTCCCGCAGCCTCGGGATCGCCAGTCAAGCGTCGTGCGGGCCTTTCACTCGCTCAAGAAATTGGTGGCTTCGACACCAACGACATGTTTGCGGCTATTGATACAGCGTTTGCAGCAGCAGGAGGACGATGGCAGCCGGGCGCCCCTCCAGCTGGCCAGGTGCAGGTGCGGCCGCCGCTGGTTGCTGCCGCTATTATTGCGAGTCATAACTGTAGGCCTTTGCACCCTCCACTGCTGTCGCTGCTTTGTTTATAGCTGTCTGTTACTTCATGCCTGCAGCCTGCCTGCCTCAAGGCGGCTGCTCATGCACGTCAGCAGCACCAGAGACGGGCATGGCAACCTGCCACGACCCCTCACCGCACCACTGTGTTTGCTGTTGCTGCTGCCGCTGATGGCACTGATGTTAAGCTGGAGATGGTGATGCGGCGTGGCAAGTCAGTACCAGTGTCTCCTGATCTGGCAGCAGGTCTGGCACCGCTGGCAGCGGCATGCGGCGTTGCAGATATGGCAGCGCTGGCCAGGGCAGTGGCAGCCCTTCCGTGCCCACGGCAGCAGGGTACGCATGATCACGGCCTGACAGTGGCGGCCTACCTGCAGGGGCTGGGAGTGAAGCAGGATAAGCTGGGTCGGCTACTGTGCCGCTGCCCTGTGCTGTTCAGTTGGCCGTCAGAGGGGCGAGGCGGCGTGCTGTTCAGTCAGCTGATGCGGCTGGGTCTGTCAGCAGGGCAGGCGGCTTGCTGCTTTGTGACGGGTCCAGCAATAGCCGGCAGCATCACTTTTGAGCCAGCGATTGCAGTGCTGTCACCCCTGCTGGCTGCCGGCTGCAAAGTTACTAACAGGTCAGGCGAGCAGCTGCTGGGCGATCTGCTGAAGAAGCAGCCGGCAGGGGCGAAACTGTTGAAGTACGGGGCACAATCGCTGCAGCGGAATGTGGACAACTTGCTGCAGCTGGGGCTCAGCAAGCAGCAGCTGGTGGACGCCATGCGGCAAGACTGGGCCCTGCTTACTCGCCCTCCTGAGCGCCTGGCCAAGCTGGAGGCAGTGCTGCAGCAGGAGCTGGGTGCAGACCGCCAGCTGTGGGTCAACGTGTTGCGCAGGGCTGGCCGGACGGCTAGTTGCAGCGAGGCCACCCTCAGGCAGCAGGCGCAAGCGCTTGTAGCGGTGAGTGTGGCTGGTATTGGGTTGGCTTGCCAAGCGTGATTTGCAAGGAATGAGGGGCTGCATCAGTGCATGTACCCACCCACTGAGCTGGTGCTGCCGCTTATGCTGCCGCTGCAGGAGTTTGGCAAGGAGGAGGCGCTCAGGATGGTGGGCATCGTATCACAGGTGCTGGCCGTTGATGTGATTGTTTGGCGGCAAGCCCTGGCGGTGTGGCGGCTATGTGGCGTGGCTGACCCGCTGGCAGTGGTGAGCAACAATCCTAACTTGCTTGGCTACGACTGGCTGAACCCATCCCGGCTGGCCAATCTGCTGGCGCTACAGCGGTTGCTGCCATGGGAGGTGTCGGCTGCCCAGGTGATTGAGCAGTATGGTGGGTATGTGGCAAGCAAAGCTGCAGACAGATTTGCCTGCTGTACCTGGCGCAGCTGGGCGGGCTGCAGCTGCTGGTTGCAGACAAGAGGGCAGCCAGGCAGGAGTGGCGGCTGCAGCAGGGACGGCCAGGCAGCACCAAGGCAGCTGGCGAGCCGGGATTCATCAGCGTTTTTGATGTTGCATTCCCAGCTCCAGCCAAGTTTGCTGGCCTGGTCCAGCATGCTGAGGCATGGCTCAGTGAGGACAGCCAACTGGTCGGCAGCGGCCCCAGCTTTGATGAGTTCAGCAAGGGCTTGAAACAGCTGCCTGCCTGGCAGCGCCTGTGGGCTGACGCGGGGGCAGCTGTTGCTGAGCTGAAGCAGCAGCTGCCACCGGAGCTGCTGCGAGCTGGCGTTAGCTGCAGGCGAAGTCGTGGGGATGGAAGTGGCTCGATCTGAGGTTGGCCTGCATTGCCTCCACTACTTGCTGCTGTCTGGCCTTCATCCTCCCCTTGCATTGCTTTGCCTTCCCTTGCTCGTGAGCCATTCCCTCACTGCCTGCCTGCTTGTTCGTCTCGTCTGTCAAAGCGCCGCCTTGTAGTAGCAAACACGTTACAGCCGGAGTGGGAGTAGTGGCAGGAGGTGTGCGGGCAGTGGTATGGCCAAGGCGGAGTGCTGTGTGGAGTGCGTGTGGACGATGCTTTTGATGTCATGTGAACATCATGTCTTGCCGTCATAAGGTCATGTGCAGAGGTGGGAGCTTGCAAAGCCTACCAGCACCCTAGAAGCGTTGTAACGAGGGGCGCATGATTCATCGCACGACATGCAGGGCGGTAATTTAGCCTGCCGCCGCTGTGATGTCTGACTTGTGCGCTGCAAACTTGCTCTATTACCCTTTGTTCTGCGTTTGATCTGGTCGCCCAGTGGTTGTGCACGTGGCCACTCCCTCCCTCCCCGTTTGTTGGTCTCGCACCGGCCCGGCAGAGACGTCACACCGGCAGCGATTGTACTGGGCGTAATGCCGTTGCGCAGCGCGCCTGAACGCGACCTCTGAGCGGCGCTCCCATCTCTTTTGCCCTTGCGCTTTGCAATACTGCCAGCATGCACCATCACACCCCCGCGGTCGTGCTGGCAGCCGTCCTGCTGTTGCTGCTGAACAGTGCGGCGGCGGTGCCGCCGCCGGTGCAACCGCAGGTAGCCTGATTGCCTGGAAGTGGCTGGAGTTTTGCACTGGGGAATATTTTAACCAGCTGATTCACTTGCTGCAGGCAAATCGGCCGCCTGGCTTTGCACCTGGCAGGGTGATAATCAAGTTGCGCACCTGGCCAACAGCAGCAGCAGCAGCAGCCGCAGCAGCAGCCGCAGCAGTCACGTCCTCTGTGCCGCCATCTGAAGCAGGCAGCGGGCTGTCGGCAAGCCTCCACGGCGTGAGGATGGCGCAGCGCTTGTCGGCAGCCCCGGGAGCCGCCGCCGCTCGCCGCCGCCTGGCGGCGGACGGAGGCAGCGGCGGCGGTACAGCCGTGTACTCCATTGTTGACAGCAGCGGTGTGTTGGCCAAGGTGGAGCAGCTTCAATTGCTGCCAGGTGCGAGCCAGAGCTGGTTGTTCTGACAGTCTTTCTGCTGCAGCCTGCTCAGTTGGTGGTGGGCGCCGCCCTTGATGTAAACATCCCGCAGTCCCCTCGCCCTTGTGTGTGGCTGTCTGGCTCACCCTTAGCCGACCCGCACAGCAGCGGGAGGGCAGCACCCCACATGGTCGCTTCTCCCAGCAGGCTCCCTTGCTATGGTTGTTACTGTTGTCATGCTGGCCTGTGTGCATGATCATGAGCGTGTGTCTCGTCTGATGGGTGCGCCCGTTTTTGCCACCCGGGTCTTTCCTGCTGCTGCAGAAGTGGAGTGGGCATCCCCCGACTGGACGGTTTCCCTGCCCGGTGAACACATTCCAAGCAGCTCAAGACCGCGTGCAGGCTCGGCGGCAGACCAGGAACCTACCAGCCGCGAAGCAGCTGCAGCAGCCAATGGCATCGCTGCCAGCGGTGGCGGCGCTGCCGGCAGCCAGTCGGACCAGGCTGGCTGGCAGGCGCGGCGGCGGCTTGCACAGGCGTATAGCCGTGCCACTCCACCCAACGACCCTTACTTTCGCTACCAACTCCACCTGCCTGCCATGAACGCGCCTGCTGCCTGGAAGCTGGCGGCGGCCTACGGCAAGGGTGCTGGCGGTGCCAATGTACGCTCCCTTGCAGCTGCTGCTTTCTCCTGGTGCTACTGCTTCTGCTGCCGTCCTTTGACATCTCTACAGGGGCGCGTGCTGCCGAAGGTGTTGCCTCTGCTTTTGTGTCACTGATTGCAAAGACGATGGCCGTGCTCTGCTTTGGTGCGTATGCCTTGAGACGCTGCCTGATGCCCGCCCGATTAACTCTAAACCCTGCATTGCGGCCGCAGGTCAAGGTGTGTCACGTTGACACAGGTATCGACCCAAGCCACCCAGACCTCCCTACTCGTAAGCCGCGGCCGCTGGCTGGCTGCTGCAACCTGACCCTTGCAACCCCCCAAACCCCTGGCCTTTGCCTTCTGGCTTGTACAGCTCACCAGTTGTGGCATCCTCCGTGCTGCACCCTGCTGCCCACCTTCACCCCCGCCATGCACCTGTCGTTGGCCGTCGATTGCCTTCAAAACAATTACAATAACAAACAAAAACAATTTGTTGCCATCTAAAGACATGACATCCCCACCCTCCCCGCCGCCCCCTTCAGCCCTCAAGGGCTGGAACACGGTGCCGATAGTGGATGGCAGCGGCGCCTTGCTGGGCTACCCACAGCCCGGCGACCCCTCCTTTGCCGACTATGCAGACCGGTAGGGCGGTAGGGCGCCGGCTTGGGTGTGGGCTGCTGCGGCTGCTGCGGCATGTGGAGCAGCTGCCTGCCTGCCTGCCTGCCTGCCTGCCTGCCTGCCTGCCCTACAACGGCAGCTGTTTCAGCGCGTGCGGGTGTGCAGAGTTGGCAGCGTGCAGTCATTCACCTCGAACGAAGCACGCGTGGTTTGTGTTGCCTCATGTGAGGATGCCATGCCCTGCCGCTGTGTGTGCCGCCCCTTCCCCCCCGGCCCCTGCAGGCGAGGCCACGGCACCGCCACAGCAGGCTTGCTGGCCGCACGCACCAACAACAGCTTGGGGGTGTCGGGCGTGGCATACAAGGTTTGCTTCTGCTGCTGTTTTGATGAGTTGCCGTCCCCTCAAGGAGGTTCTCCTGCCACGATTAGCCGAGCGCTGCTGCGCTGCGGCGTGCCATGCTGTGCTGCCATGCACCCTTGCTCCAGAGCTTGTGCGCTGCAACGCGTGCAGGCCCCGCTGCTGGTGTGCCGCATCTTCAACGCCTCCATATTCAACTCCTCCGACTCTTCGGGCTCGTTTTCCTCCATGTTGCGCTGCGTGGACCTGTGCATACAGGCAAGGGTTACAAGCTGCTCACTTGGTTTGACAGGGGCGGGCGTCAGCTGCAGAGGCAGTCGTGTGTGTGGGCGTGTATGTGCTTGTGCGGTGTGGGATGACGTGTGATGGGTGTGGCGTGATGTGCTGTGGTGGGGCAGGCTTTCTACCTTTCCTCGAGATTCCTCTCCTTTCTATCTGCTCTGCGAGGCAGTGTGGGTTTCTGTGTGAGCTCGTGTGCTGGTCATCTGATGTACTGTGTGCTGGTTGCTGGTGCTGGTTTTGTGGCTTGCTGCTACCGTTGCAGGCCAGGCGCTCAGTGCTTGCTGCTTGCTGCTTGCTGGCTTGAGCCATGCAGGAGGGCGCCAAGGTGTTTTCCATATCTCTGGGCATCGAATACCCAAGCAATCTGCCAGATGATGCAATGATGGACATGGCGGCAAGAATTGGGGCTGCCGGAGGCCTGCTGGTGGCAGCGGCAGGCAATGGTGCGTGTACTGGAGCGTGTGTGTGTGTGTGTGTGTGCGTGCGGGACTGACTCCCGACCGGCCTGACTGGAGCGAGCTGTGGGCCCCAGTGCATGCATGCTATGCATGCTGTGTACGATATAGCCAGCATGCCAGGCCGCTCTTGGGTGTCACAATCGCTGGGACTTCGCTTTACTCTGAGCCATGAGTATCCGACCCAGCCTCCCCCTGCCCTGTGCCCTGTGCTTCTTTCTTTCTGACTGTTGTGAAGGCGGCAACAACTATCACTACGCTGCATCCATCAGGGTCTACCCGGCCGCCCTCGCACTCCCCACGTTCAAGCTCGACAATGTGCTTGCAGGTGGGCAGGGCAGGGCAGGGCGAGCCTGCTTGTGTCTGTGTTCTAGAGCCTGGGTGTGGTGTGGCTGCAGCGAATCGTGAGATTCAGGCAGGTCCTGTATGCATTGCCAAAGAACAATAAGAAATCGTGGAAGCACTGCCATTTTGGGAGGTTGCAACATGCATGCCCGCCTGGGCGTGCCAGCCGGGGTGCGGCAGCATCTGCTGATCCACCGATGCACCGCGCTTGCAAGGCCCAGCTTCCAGCGCCTGTGGCCCCTGCTTGCTGCAGTCGCGGCCACACAAGTGACAGCCACTGGCATGGTCGACAGGTGGCCTCTCACCAACTTTGGAACTGACGGTGGGTGCTTGTGTTGGCCGTCCATTCTGGTTGGCTCGGGGTGGGTGGGGTGTTATGGATTGCGCGATTTGGTGGTTGCAAGGGCTGCTGCAAATTTCGTCAAGGAGCGGCCTTTGTGCCTCTCTGCCCTTGCTGCTTGCTGCCCTTGCTGCAATCCTGGCTGCCTTAAGCCCTGCCTCCCGCTTCCCCACCTCGTGGTGGTGAATCTTCGGTGCAATCATCATAAAAAACAACACCTTGTTAAGCAGCCTGCTCTGTTGTTGCTCCCAAACGGCCCATCGCTCATCCTGCTCGGCCCTGCTCGCACCCGCCCCTGCTGCTTTGCTCGCAGCGGTGAAGCTGTCTGCACTGACAGCGTACACCAGCTCTGTCAGCGGGCAGCCAGAGCCGGGAGTGTACACCACCATGGACAGCTCGACATCCTCGGTCCTGTATGCTGGAGGCCCTCAGTGAGTGAGCCGTCTGTCCTGTGCAGCATGCAGCATGCAGCTTTCAGCATGCAGCGTTTAGTCACCAGTATTCAAGCATGCAGTGCTTAGGTCCAGCTGCAGTCCCGTCAGCCTCCCTGTGCACCCTCTGCTCTGCCACACCCCTCCACTGCTGCACTGGTGCTTGCAGTTCAGGTCGAATTTTGTCTTGTCGATGCCTGTTTGCAGCCTCACTGTCCGCTGCGCCGCTGTGCCGCCTCATGCAGCCCGCACACCTTGCCACTGCCCCACCCTGCCCCGCCCTGCCTTGACTCCCGCGCGCTAACGTGCGCATGCATCTCTGTCATCTCCTTGTGCGTGCAGGGGCACCAGCTTTGCATGCCCCCAGGTGGCTGGCGTGGCGGCGCTGCTGTTTGCCGCCGCCGCCGCTCGCGGCCAGCCCGCCACCTATCTGCAAGTCAAGGCAGCCATGCTTTCCACCCTGATTCAAGATGGCATCTACAGCGAACTCCCGGAAGTCGTGTGAGCTGCAGGCCGCCGACTGTTGTTTTGGTGGCAGGCCCATGTAATAGGGGCAGTGCTTGGCTTTGGTTTCTCATTTCTTTGTTTGTGTGTGGCCGGCTGCTGCACACTGGCTTGCCTCATCTTGCGCTGTTGCCCGCCGCTCCGTCATGCTGTGCTACATTCGGTCTCGAGACCTGTCTTGAGCAGCAACATGTGGCCGACGCGTAGCCGTGCTGCTGCCTGATCCTGCTGCCGCCTGATCCTGCTGCCGACTGATCCTGCTGCCGACTGATCCTGCTGCCTGCTTGTTTCTGCTGCCTGCCTGATCCTGCTGCAGCGGCGGCCAGGTGAATGCTGAAGCTGCAATGGTCAGCATCCTCTCGCTGCCAGTGCCGCCTGCAAAGCGGCCGCCCCCCAGGCCCCCTCCTGCGCCGCCACCACCACCAGGTCAGCTGCTTGGCGTGCCTGCAGTCGGTGTGCTTGCAGCTGCAGTCGGTCTGCCTGCAGTGGCCTGCCTTTTTAAGTTCCAGCCCACCACTTCTAGCCCCTGTTTGCTGGCTGCCGGTGCGTGCTCGCACCCATCCCTGTTTCAACCCCTTTCTGCTCCCTCTCCTTCCCATCTCACTGCCATGCTCACTGCCCATCTCCCCATCCCTCTTCACATCCCATCTCACGGCGTTTGCCCATGTGTCAGTGAGCACCTCAGGCCATCTTCTGGGCAGGCGGCCCGTGCCCCAGACCTATTGCGAGGTCACTGTCCACCTTGCACACCTCCGTGCCCATCCCTGTGCCCCTGCCTTCACCTGCAGATGGGCTTGACCGCCACCCCGGCGAGCTGTGGCTGTTTAACACGTCTGGGGCCAGCTGGCATATGTTCCAGGACACTGTTGGCACCCGGGCTGCCTGCACAGCACGTGAGCCCCTCCTGCCTGCTGCGGTACTGCTGTGGTACTGCTGCGGTACCGGGGTTGTAATGCTCGCGCTTGCATGCCTGCCTGCCTGCCTGGGATGCACAGTTGCACGGGTCCTGCCTGCCTGTACACTGCCTGCTCTCTGTTTGCATGCTCAGCTCACTCAACACCTCCTTCCTGCCTACTCAACGCCTCCTTCCCTGCCTGCCTGCTGCCTCGGTACCGCAGAATGCGTCAGCGAGCCGCGGTGCGCTCGCTACACACACATTGCGTACCCAAAAGATGGTTTGCTGGGCTATGTGCTGTTGCAGTGCGGGCCCATTGAAGCCCCCACCACCTCCCCCAGCTGCCTTCTGTGGAGCGGTGCGTCCACGCAGCTGTACTGCTGCTTGGTGCCCTGCTGTACTGCTGCACACGCTGTGGTACTGCTGGCCGAATCTGCTGGGGGGGCTGCGCTGCTGTGCCCCATTGCTTACCTTGGGTGCCCTCCCTCCTGGCCTGTGCTGCTGGCCCCCACGTTCCTGCCCTGGTCACCTCCCTGCTGTATTGCTGGCCTGTGCTGCTGAACCCCATTCGCCTGGGGCGGCCGAGCAGCGGCCGCTGCTGCAAGTGTGTGGGTCTGTGTCTGTGTGCAACCTGCCTCACTTGCCCTTCCAAACTGCTGTTGTGGACTTGCAGCCGACGCAGTGCCGTGCGCTGAGTACAATATACACGGCTGCTCCTGCATCTCCAACATCCAGTCCCCCTCCGACTGGTCCCTGGTGGAAAGCGGCACGGTGAGGCGTCCGCCGCCGCCACGCCCGCCTTCCCCACCACGCCCCAAGCCGCCTCCGCCACGGCCGCCTTCCCCTCCACGCCCCAAGCCGCCGCCGCGCCCCAAGCCGCCGCCGCCACGGCCTCCAAAGCCACGCCCCAAGCCGCCGCCGCTACGCCCCAGGCCGCCGCCGCCACGCCCCAGGCCCCAACCGCCCAAGCCGCGACCCCGACCGCCCAAGCTGCGCCCCCCTCGACTGGCACCAAAGCCGCGAGTGCGGCGGCCAAAGGCGACGACCTGAGACAGGCCATGCTGCCTGACAGTGAGATGGCGGCGGCGGCGCCGCTTCAGCGGTCGCCGGTGGCCTGTAAGGCCCTTTGAAACAGCTTTTTGTGACTGTAACTGTCTACGATGGCGTGCTTGAGAGGAAGAGATGTGCACCATCGTGCGAGTTGAAGCATGATGAAAAGCTCGTGCAGGGAACATCGGATTTCACCGCCCCAGCGCGGCGCATCATGCCGGCACAGGTTGACTGGTGCGCCTTGCTGCAGTCGCATTGGCGACACCGCATGCCACAGGCCACGTTTTTGGCCAGCCGGCGACCCACTTGAACATGTACCGGGCGAATGGCGGCTGGCCGCAGCCATCGCAGCAGCACTTCTCGCATTATGGTGCAGACCATGTGGCAGGCTACTCGGCTTTCGGAGGAGGCTCGCAGCCAGCAGGAATTGCGGGATTCAGAGCGTCACAGCCTCTCCCTCTGGACCCCTGGATTGAGGCGGGAGGCAGACGGGACCGGGGACGCTCGACAGGCGGGCGTGCAGGAAGGCATCGCTCGCACGCCGCCAAGTCGGGTCGCAGAGCGTCGGCGTCGGCAGAAGCGGCTCAGCTGTCCTCCCTGCCCGCCGATGTCGCTGGGGACTACCTGCAGGATTACCCGGGCGTCAACAACGTGCTGCAGCGGTTCAAGTGCGTCTCTGGCAGCTGGCAGGGGCTGCGTGCCACTCGCTTTCCTCCATGCCACCTTTCGTGCCGCATCCTCGCTGCAGCACATGCCAGGGGCTGTCCTTTGACAGCACATTGCTGAGTTACCGTCTCATGCGCTCTCTGCCTTCCTTGCCATCACACTGCATCCAGCTTCCAGCATGATCTCTGCAGCTGATCAGGCTGCTCGTCAGTTCAATTTTCACAACGCTGTGTGCCTGCTCGCCTCACCTTGCAGGAGCAGGGGCAAGGAGACCTTCCCTCTCGCCATGCTAAACGAGTATGCCACCCGCCTGTCCTTCAAGGTGTGTGCGGCAGCGACTGCATGCCGCGTGGAGGGCAGCAGTGCAGACCTGGCAGCAGTACACGCAGGCGGCAGGCGGCAGTGGTGGAGTGTGGAGTGTGGAGCACTGGGCAGCACCTCCACAACCTGCCCAGTGCTCTCTGGAGGTGGAGGGCAGCAGTGGAGTTGCAGCAGCGGTATGTGAAGTCAGCAGGGAGGCGGCAGTGGCGGAGGCGGGGTGCAGGGGGTGTGCAGGCAGCTGAGCGGTGCGGTCTGAATGGCAACAAGCTGGCTGGCAGGCCGCTAGATGGCTACAGGCTGGCTATCAGGGTGCCGGGAAAACGGCATTTGCACCAAATGGCCTCTCCCAGGCTGCTGCCATCAATAGGCGATTACAGCCCACCCGCCCATGGCACAGTTCTCTTTGCGGCCACACAAACGGCAAACACCGGCAACGTGTTTCCTCCCCGCCCTGCTTGCAGGTCGAATTCAGGTTGGAGCCAGCCACCAGGGCGGGAGGGTTCAGGGTCGATGTGCGGTTGGCCAGCAAGAAAGATGGGGAGACGGTGGAGGGAGCTGTCGGGCAGGCCCGCAACAAGCAGGCGGGGAAGCAGGTAGGACCTAAGTGTGGGGCGCAGGGGCAGGGTGCGGCGGCAGAGGTGTTGGTAGATGGTACTTACATAGATGGATGGAAAAGCAGGGCGTTGCAGGGGCAAGTCCAGAGGACAGGTGGTGCTGGTGCAGCAGAAGGCAGTGAGTTGCGCGCAGTGCAGGAGTTGCCGGCAGTGCTGCTGCTGCTGCTGGAAATGCTGGTGGTGGTGGTACTGCTCATGCTGATAACGTGCGACCACTGCACTGTACCAGCCCTTCAACCAAACGCAACAGCCCAGCAACAACAATAATCCAGTCTCTGCCTGGCTGCCTGCCTGCCCGCTTGCTGCCCATCCAGGTGGCGGCAGCGGCCCTTCTGCAGCAGCTGCTAGACACCGGAGTGTTGAGTGAGGCCGACCTGCTGGCTCCTTCCGGAAAGGAGGAGGGAAAGAAGAAGAGCTGGCAGGTGCGTGGCTTGGGTGTGGGTTGGGGTAAGCTTCGTGAGTTTCCCACCTGGTGGTTGCAGCGAGGCGCTGCCGGCCGTGCCCTCTCCCTCTCTGCCGACCCTTTTGTGTGCTAGTGCCTGCTCGCCTTTCTGCCCTCACCACCAACGCACAACCTGCCGCTGCAGGCCCCGCAGCACCCGGGGTTAGGAGCAGACCCTGCCACCACAACAAGCACCGCCTTTCGAGGCCACGGCGGCAGTGGTGGCGGCAGTCGGTGTGGCGGCAGTGGTGGCGGTGGCGGGGGCTACGGCCGCCCAGGCGCCGCCTTTGTGCGGCCTGGCGGCGTTGGCTTTGTGAGGGGCGGCACGATTGTGCCAAAGAGCGGCGGATTTGAGCTGGAGCCCTGCCCTGGGTCGGCGGCGGCTCGGGTGAGGCGTCTGCGACAAAGGAGGAATAGGGTTTAGGGTTTAGGGTTTAGGGTTTAGGGTTTAGGGTTACTCCCTCAGCGCAGCGTTGCTGGCATGCCCGTGAGGCAGGGAAGTGTGTTCCTTTCGAAGCTTGCCTGGTGCTGCGGGTGATGCTGCGGTGTGGTGAAACAAGAGATGTTGTCCCTTGGGAAATCAAATCAAGTGGTTCTGATACGTGGCTGGCATCCATCGTGGCTTGTTGATTTCTTGGTGAGACTGCTGCTGCTGGCCTACACGTCACCCTTTTGATTGTCCCGCCTTCCCGCCTTTCGTACTGCCACTTGTTCTCCTGCAGGGGGGCTATGGTGCTGTCAGCGTGACTCCCTTCTTGCCCGCTCACCGCCCGCCCTCGCTGCAAGACCAGGTGTCCTGTTTCCAGGCCGCTTCGCTGCCCAATGCCAGCAAGCAGTTCACGTCGTCGGGAGCGGTACGTACCGCTGGCACGGCAGGTTCAGCGTTCCGCAGCACTACACCGCACACAGCAGGCACAGCAGGCGCAGCAGGCGCCTCGGAAGGCAGCATGCCCCCGATGCCCTCACAACCGCGACACCGAAGCCTTGCCTCGGCCGTTGTGGCCGTTGCTGATAAGCGGGAGTCATACAGCATGCGTCTGGCAGGTTTGAGCCGGCTGGAAACTGCTGGTGCAGGACCAGGCGACTTAGGATGGCCGATGGGCGGCGGAGGTTCACTCGCGGCAAGCGCACCTGCAGAGTTGCAGCAGCAACAGCAACACCAGCCTCTGCAACATCACCAGCAGCAGCAGCAGCCGCCGCCGCAGCAGCAGCAGGAGCAGCAGCAGTGGGAGCAGCAATGCTCGCCGCTGTCGGCCGTTGGCCAGGAGGCGAGCAGGCATTGGGACCGCGAAAGGGCGGCCCGCAACCCTGCAAGCCGTGAGCAGCGTCACAGCCGCAGCCGCAGCCGCAGCCGCAGCCATAGGCGGCGGCGAGAGCATAGCGGTGGCCGGCGAAGTCGCAGCCGTGAAGAGGGGTGGGGGGATCGGTGGCAATTGAATGGCGACCACAGCCGCAGCCGCAGCCGCAGCAGGCAATGGCGGCGAGAGGGCGGCAGCCGCAGCCGCAGCCGCAGCCGTAGCAGGCGATGGCGGCAGGAGGGCGGCAGCCGCAGCCGCGGCCGCAGCAGGCAGTAGCATTGAGGGGTGGCTGGTTGCGGTCGGCAAACATGGAGGGGCCTGGAGCTGACTACAGACTGTGGCAGTGCTGCTGAAGGCTGGCAGGCTCATCTTTAGAGACGCTGCGCAAATAGGGCGATTTCCTGTGCCATGTGTTGCTTGGCACTTAAGGCAGTACTCAACCGCCGCCAGCACATGATATGATGCATGATGCATGATGTTTGTAACAAATGTGACAATTGAGGGCGTTACACGCCTGCCAGCAGCCGGACGGTGGCTGTCTGGGGATGCGCATTTGGTCCGACTCTTCACTACCAACAACTGCTTTGCGTGCTGGGCTTGGGCGGCGGCAGCTATCTTGCGCCCCTTCGGTCCATCGCCGCTGCTGTCACGCCCTTCGACCCGCACTCTGCTTGATTTTCATCACCAGGCTTGCAGTTGCCCCGATGCAGGGGATCAGCCCGCCGAGCGCGGTGTTGCAGCATGCTCCTTCGAGATCCACTCCGGCAGTGCTCAGCGTGGGCAGGCCGCTGTGGCACACAACAGCTTTGCCGGTGCGGAGGCTCAGTGGCGGCGGCGGGCTGAGCGGCGCCGCCATCGTGCCTGCCCCTCCTCAGGTCTGTCGCTTGCTTTGTGACGGGGCCCTGTCCCACACACCAGCTGCATTGCATTATCCAACAGCTCCACATGACCGTTCGCTCCTATGCTGCAGGGATCCTTGAGACTAGGCAGCAACAGCCGCTGGGCATGCGCTTGCAGTGTCATTGCCAACAGCGCAGTAGGCAGCAATGATGGCGATCCCATATTGCCAAAACGGTGCGTAGGGCGGCCTAAAACTGTGGCACCTGTCTACGATGCACAACAGCTGCTGCACAGCCTGAGCTTGAACGGCTCGCCTGCTGAGCTGCGCCGCAGCATTAGCAAGATGAACAGCACACGGCACCAGGGAGTGCTGCAGCATGCGGCTGCGGTGGTTGCCCACCTGCGTGGCCTGGGCCTGGAGCAGCAGTTGTTGGAGCAGTTGTTTGTGCGATGCCCCGAGCTGTTTAGCCGGCCACCCAAGGAGCGGGCAGAGGGGCTGTTCAGCGAGCTGTTGAGCTCTGGCCTGACGGCAGCAGAGGCGGCACGCTGTTTTGTTGCCCTCCCAGCAGCTGTGCAATCCCTTAGTTTGGCGGGCAGCATTGCGGTAGTGGATGAGATTCTGTCGCACAGCCAGGACAGCGACAGAGGTGTCAAGCCCAAGGTGCCGGCAGCTGAGCGCACGGTGGCGGCAGTGCTGCGCGCAGATCCCAGCTTCGTGCAGATCTTACGGTTAGATGCCACCAAGCTGCGTCGGCAGTGTGATGGGCTTGTGTCGCCGGGCTGCTCACCCGCAGCTGTTGCCAAGCTGCTTTGGAGGTCGTCAGCGCTGTTTACCAGGGCAGATTATGTTGCACAGCTGGAGCAAGCCGCTGATGTGCTGCACGACGAGCTGGGATTGGCGCCTGAAACGGTATTGGAGCTGGTTGCAACTAAAGCCCCTAGCTGGCTGACCAGCAAACAAGACACGCTGAGACAGAGGGCTGCAGCGCTGGCTGAGGTGGGTGCACCGCGGTTGGCTGCTGCCCATGAACCCACTTTGCTTGTAAGGGCAGCCGCTGTGTTGCAGGCAGCATCAGTGTACCACTTCCTCTTCTTCTTTTCTCACCCCTGCAGGAGTTTGGCAGGCAAGAGGCTGCCAGCATTGTGGTGCGCAATTCATCGTCACTGAATTGCGACCCCAGCGTGTGGCAGCGCAATATGCTCTATATGGCGGCTTGCGGCGTTGGCGATGCACAAGCTGTCTTGTTGAAGAATCCAATTTTGCTACACTTAGACCATGCAGCTCCAGACTTTGTGGCTCGGCGCCTGCTGCTGCAGCAATGCATTGAGTTGTCAGCTGCGCAGCTGTACCAGCAGCATGCGTTTCACCTTATACGACTTCAAGTCAAGCAGCTGGCATTGCGGCTGCAGTATGTGGAGCACCGGCAGTCGTTGCTTGACGATGGGCAGCAGCTAGCAAGACGGGTAGCCTGGCCCTGGCCTCTTTGCCAGCTCACCTACAACCTTCAACATAAAACTTACAACCCTGGATTCCTGGCAGCACTGGGCAGCAGCCAGCAGGAGTGGAATGTGTTTGCGGCTGCTCACCCTGCCGGCAGCGGCCCTGTGTGGGAGTGGGCTCAGCAGGAGGCAGGGGCAGAAGTGCAGCGGCTGGTTGGTGTGCTGCCGCCTGAGCTGCAGCAGGCAGCAGCTGATGGGAGGCCACAGTACAAGAGCCGCCGCACAGGCACATCCCTGCTATGAGGAGTTGTTTAGCTGCATGGTGTGTCACATGACTGGCCTTGCCTCTCACTTTCTCCCAATGAAGATGCCGCCACTGCCAGACCACTCTGATTTTGCGCTGCCGCATCTACTGTAAGCAATGAGCAATGATAAGCGACAGGTGCAGCAATCCCTTTTAGTCAAAGCTTGCTGCCAGGCAGGACGGCATCGATGCCAGGCAACGGGCAGCAGGCGTGCCTGAAGCAGTCATACATTTACATCCAGGGGGTGGGGCGGTGACAGAGGGCATCAACAAGCCCACACTGATTGTCCGGCTTGCAGCTAAAAGCAGCACACTATTCAGGCAGGCGCAACAACCCTCAAGCCCTTCCAGCAAGCACCATGGCAGCTTCATAAGTGTGCTACAGCCCCCGAGGGGCCGCCGTAGCCCCACGCAGCTCCTCTGCCTGGCGCTTCAGGGATCGGCTGCACTGACACCCGGCTTTGTGCAGGGCTGGGCAGCTGCCCCTGCCAGGCCCCAGCCGTGGCCTGCGGGGCTGCAGAGTAGGAGGTGGGCAGCTCCCCCGCCTCCTTGGCTGCATGCGGCGGCTCCTTGGCCCACAGGGCGCCTCCACCCAGAGCAGCGCTGGGGGCTGCCTCCATCCCCTGCAGCAGGGGTGGGTGGAGAAGGAAGGGTGCACAGTCGTAGGTTTGGGGTCAGTGGTGAATGGCAGGTGACTGGTAAGTGAGGTGGTTGTTATGGTGGCATGAGCCAAAACATGGCCGGTGACAGCGAGTGACGGGTCATCATCAGCCAGCCTTCCCTTCACTGCATCACACATGCACCACCCACTTGTTCTTCATGCCCCGTCCCTGGCTTGCGGCGGAGCAGCTGCAGATTGAGGGCAGAGCTCAACCCCCGCCAGCACTTCTTGATGCATGATGCATGTTGTGTGCAAATAGATGTGACAAGTGATGCTTTCACGCCTGCCAGCAGCCGGATGGTGGCTGTCTGGGGACATCGCAGGTGCGTCCGACCCTTCACGACCAACACCTGCTTTGCGTGCTGGGCTTTGGGCGGCGGCAGCTATCTTGCGCCCCATCATCGGTTCATTGTCGCTGCTGTATCTCCCCTCAACCCGCACTCTGCGTTGTTTCCATCACCAGGCCTGCAGTTGTCGCCATGCAAGGGATCAGCCCGCCGAGCGCGGTGTTGCAGCATGCTCCTTCGAAATCCGCTGCGGCAGTGCGCAGCGCGGGCAGGCCGCTGTGGCACATAGCGTTGCCGGCGTGGAGGCTCAGCAGCGGCGGCGGCGAGCTGAGAGGTGCCGCCATTGTGCGTGCCCTTCCTCAGGTCTGTCTCCTGCTTTGTGACGGGGCCCTGTCCCACAGGCCAGCTGGATAGCATTCTCAAACAGCTCCACATGACCGTTCCTTCTGTGCTGCAGGGATCCTTGAGACTAGGCAGCAGCAGCCGCTGGACATGCACTTGCAGCGTAGCGGGCAGCAGCGAGGGCGGCGATTCTTTACAGCCAAAGCAGCGAGGGCGGCCTAAATCTGAAGCACCTGCCTATGATTCACAGCAGCTGCTGCACAGCCTGGGCTTGAACGGCTCGCCTGCTGAGCTGCGCAGGAGCATGATCCAGTTGCAGTCCGGCACACGGCAGCAGGGAGTGCTGCAGCATGCTGCAGCTGTGGCTGCCCACCTGCGTGACTTGGGCCTGGAGCAGCAGCTGTTGGAGGAGCTGTTTGTGCGATGCCCCGAACTGTTCAGCTGGCCACCCGAGGAGCGAGCAGAGGGCCTGTTCAGCGAGCTGATGAGCAGTGGACTGACGGCAGCAGAGGCGGCACGCTGCTTTGTTGCCGTCCCACAAGCAGCACGAAATAGCAGCCTTGGGGGCACCATTGCGGTTGTGGATGAGATTCTGTCGCACAGCCAGGACAGCAACAGAGGTGTCAAGCCCAAAGTGCCGGCAGCTGAGCGCACGGCAGCGGCAATGCTGCGTGCAGATCCCAGCTCTGTGCAAGTTTTATTTACAGATGCCACCAAGCTGCGTCAGCAGTGTGATGGGCTTGTGTCGTTGGGCTGCTCACCCGCAGCTGTTGCCAAGCTGCTCTGGAGCTCGCCACCGCTGCTCTGCTGCACAGCAGATTCTGTTGCACAGCTGGAGCAGGCCGCTGATGTGCTGCACGACGAGCTGGGTCTGGCTCCTGAAATGGTATTGGAGCTGGTTGCATCTAACGCTCCTAGCTGGATGAACAGCAGTCAAGACACGCTGAGGCGGAGGGCTGCAGCGCTGGCTGAGGTGGGTGCACCGCGGTTGGCTGCTGCCCATGAACCCATTTCGCTTGTGAGGCAGCCGCTGTGTTGAAAGCAGCATCAGAGTGCAACCCATTTCTCCGGTTCATCACCCCTGCAGGAGTTTGGCAGGCACGAGGCTGCCAGCATCGTGGTTCGCAGTGTAGGGTCACTGGGTTGCGACACCAGCGTGTGGCAGCGCAATTTGCTCTACATAGCGGCCTGCGGCGTCGGCAATGCACGGGCTGTGCTGCTGAAGTGTCCTCGCCTGCTACAATTCAATCACGCAGCTCCAGACTTTGTGGCTCGGCGCCTGCTGCTGCAGCAATGCACTGGGCTGTCAGCAGCGCAGCTGTATCAGCAGCACGCAGCGTACCTTTTACTAATCAAGCTTGAGCAGCTGGCATTGCGGCTGCAGTATGTGGAGCACCGGCTGTCATTACTTGACGACAGCCAGCAGCAAGCAAGACGGGTAATTTGGCCCTGGAACCTTAGCAGGCTCACGTACAGTCTTGAAGGATTCCTGGTAGCGCTGGGCAGCAGCCAGCAGGAGTGGGATGCGTTTACGGCTGCTCGCCCTGCCGGCAGCGGCCCTGTGTGGGAGTGGGTTGAGCAGGAGGCAGGGGCAGAGGTGCAGCGGCTGGCCGGTGTGTTGCCGCCTGAGCTGCAGCAGGCAGCGGCTGGTGTGAGGCCACAGTACAAGAGCCGCCGCGCAGGCACCCTTAAGCTGTGATGTAGCCCTGCGCTTCGTGTGCTCCTGTAAGGTTGTCACACATCGATTTGTCTACATGCCTTCTACTTGTGGATGAAGCAGGTGCAGCAGGCAGCACGGAGGCGAGGTTCCAGGGGCACTCGCTTGGCAACTGCTCCTGAGTTATTTTGCAGCCCTGCGTGTAGCGGCGTGCACCCGCCCATGATTCTGACATCTGGTAACAGACCTTGGGCAGCCCTTAGGCCTTAGGAAAGGTACCCCCAGGTGGTGAAGGTGGAGGGCAGGCGGTTGAGTGTGAGCGGTTGGGGGGCGGCGGTTGCCGCGGCCAGTGCAGTCTGATCTGGCGGCACTCTGTCGCTTGTCGACCTCCTGGAGAGGATGAGTAGTAAGAACAACAGCAAAGTGTCAGCGTTCAAGAAAAAAATGGTACGGAATAACGGTACGGTGCACCCTCAAACAACACAAGACGACTAACGCTGCTGCACACTGATTCAGGCACAGTGTGTGCCTTGCTTTACGCACGGTTTGTTTTGGCTCGCTCGAAACGCGGCTGGGTCCTAGCGTCGAAACGCGGTGTGCAACACTTGGCGTGCACGCACTTGTGCGGTGTTTGTACACACACACTGCAAGCCGCCTCCGCTCCCGCCGCTTGCCGCAGGCGCGGTTCCGCCGCATCTCGATGAGCAACGTCACGACAGTGCGACCGATCGAGCCGTACCTCCCATCCTGCTCAGGCTTCACGGTGCAGGACTTCAGGAATGAGTTTGAGAGCCGTGGCACGGCCTTCAACCTGTCCAACACGGGGAAATACGTCTACGACGTGCGTGGCTTGTGGTGCACTGCATTTGTGCTGGTGCTGCCTTCCTGCCGGCCTGCTGCTTGGTCTGTGTTTGCGTTTGTGTTCTGTTTGCGTGTGTGTTGTGTATGGACTGCCGATGAGCCTTCCCTGACATCATGTTTGTGCGAAGCTTTCCTGGTGTCCAGCCGTGGGGCGAGGTTGCCACCACCCAGCCCATGCTGCGCTGATGACAGTGCAGTGCCGCACCGCTGTCACACGCCGGTCGATTTGATGCCCGTGCATTGCGTTGTGTTTGCATTGACACATAGCGCCTTGCGCTCACCCTGCTGCTCCCACTTAAGCTGCCTCCTATGTGCCTTCTCACATGCTCGGCCTTCCGCAGCCTCGTCACTCACCTGGTCTCTCCCTCACGCAGGAGGTGGTCCCATCCCTGATCCCAGGCATCGTGGTGGGCTGCGTGGCCCTATTTTTCTCCATCTTCTTCCTCTGCTGGCTCTGCGCCGGATGCATCGTGTCCTACTGCTGCTGCTGCCGCCGCAAGCAGCGGCACGCGCAGCAGCTGGCCGCGCAGCAGGCTGGCGCCAGTGAGCAGTTCATTTCTGGACAGGTGCGCGGGCAGGGCTGCTGTGGTTGCTGCCGCTGCGTGCTTGATCGAGGGCTTGCAGGCACAGTAGTGGGCCGGGCTGCAGTGTGTAGGTGCTCAGATGTGCGTGGTGTGTGCCGCATGTGCTGTGTGGCGATGCGCTCTGGCCCCCCTGCTGCTGCTTTCCTGGTAGCCTGGTTGCGTGCCTGCCTTCCTGGCAAGCCCCAGCCTTCTTGCCTCCACAGCGCCCTTCCTTCGAGTTTGTTGAATGCGCCTGCGCTGTGAAGCACGCAATATCTTTGCTTCTCTTTGCCATGAGCAGCCCTCCATGTGGCGCGTCGCCGTGTCGTGCAGGGAGGCAGCCAGCCCTCTGCAGCCTTTGGCTACCCGGCCTATATCCAGCAGCCCAAGAGGGCGGCGCTGAGCTGGCGCAACCTCTTCTGGGCCCTCTTCTTCGCGCTTTCCTTAGCCATCATTGGCGTGTCTGCCTGGGGCCTGGCTGAAAGCATCCAACTGACAGACTACACAGTCAGGTAAGCTGCCATGTGGGTTGCACACCTGCCGCGGCTGCTGCTGCTGCATATGCTTCTGGAGGCAGGCGCCGCTGCTTCTGGCATTGCTGCAAGGTAGTGCAGCGACTGCTCGCCCCGGCTGTGTCTGTGTGGCCCATGGCTGAGACGCTGCGGATGGATGCTGCTGCCAGCCAGAGTAACTGTGCCAACAATGGAATTGCTTTGAATTTTTTGGTTAATTTGTGAGACTCTTGGTTGTCTCAAGAAACCGATGCAGCCAGCAAACCGGCCTGCCTGCCTGCTGTCCAAAGCCAACATGACTCGCTCCTTCATCCAGCCATGCGTTCTGCCTGTTGCAGCAACACGACCCTTGCTCTGCCTATCTAAGCTGCTGGACCAGCATGACACTGTTGCCTGACCCTGCACCCCTTCCTGCCTGCCCTTGCGCCGCAGTGATTTTTGGGGCATCGTGGGGGAGGCTCAAAATAGGGTGAGTCTTGAGCAGACCTTTTGCTGATGGCTCAAATGATCAGTCAACGAACCTGTGTTACCGAGGCGTCAATGTGTTACCGAGCACTGTGCTTGCTGCCCCTCCTCTCATCTTCTGTCCCCAGCGTCACGCCTCCAGCTCACCGCTCCTTGGCAATGGTCCTCGTACTGCCCCATGCGCTTATGCATGCACTGCTCCATGTACTGCTCCATGTACTGCTTTACGTAATGTACTGCCCTACAAGCTGGTCCTCGTACCGCTGCTCCCCCCTTTGCAGGTGGAGCTGACCATCCAGTCGATGCAGTCGCTGCAGGAGGGGGCTGACCGCCTGTCAAACTCCAGCGCGGTGCTGGCCAGCAACAGGGATGGTGGGTGGTGCTGGCCAGCAACAGGGATGGTGGATGGTGCTGGCTGGTGGGGAGACATGGCTGGCTGGGTGGCTGGCTTGGTGGCTGGCTGGCTGGGTGCTGCTGGCTGGCTGGCTGGCTGGGAGGGAGAAAAAGAGGATGGCTGGCTGGCTGGCTGGTGGGGAGAGATGGCGGGGTGGGTGCTGAGAGTGAGGGGTGCCTGCCGTGTGGGCGGCTAGCCAACTGAGTAGCAAGGAGGGATGTCGTGACTGCGAGCAATTGCCCTGCCACCTGGCCTGCCGAGTAGTGGTGCGGCTGCTGTCCTGCCTGCCTTCCTGCCTGCCTCACCCTCCCTCCCTCTGCCCCTCCTGCCTCGCCAGGCGTGGTCCAGTCCCTGCAAGCGGTGGCGCAGACTCGGGGCATCGCCCTGCCGCTCAGCACCGCCGAGAGCGTGGCGGACGTGTTGAGTGGTGCGCCGTCCGCACTGCAGCAGGGCTCGGGGGCCATTGGGCAGGCAATCACATTCCTCCAAGACAATGTGAACCAGGTAACAAAGCTGCTTGCCCGTATGGTATGTGTGTGTGTCTGTTTCGGTTATGCTGTTTCCCTTTGCCAGCTTGCAGTTTGCCGGGGCGACTGGCAGGGCATCGCTCACAAGCTGCTCACATTGAACTGTCTCTCCAGCCTGGCTGAACTGTGTGGTGGGGTTGTTTTGGTTGAATCGTTCGCTGCTTGCTCAGCTGCCAGTCCATGGTGGTTGCGCAGTTGGGTTTACTGCCACCTGCTGGTGTGTGCTTGCTTCGGCTCTCTGAGCCCACAAAGTGTGTGCTGTGTTGTGCTGTGCTGTGTTGCTGCAGACAATTGCCGACATTCGAGACGACTTTGAGCCGCCGACCATGGCGGTGCAGGAGACCTGGCGCTTCATCCCCTTTGCCGGTCAGCCATCTTCCCATCCACGCACCACGCTCGAGTTGCTCTGCAGTACCGTCGCCTTGCTCCGCAAACACGGGCTCACACACAAACCACGCTGACCTGCATCGGCAACGCACTCTTCTCATTCTCACTGCACAATGCGTGTGGCCCCTCGCCCCTATCTTATGCCGCTGCAGCCCACCCTCGGTTCCTGCTCGCCTCCCTCCTTCTTCCCCCGCCCTGCAGTCATTTTCGGGGTCACCATCCTGGTCACCGCGCTGCTGATGCCGCTGATCTGGAAGATGACGTGGCCCAAGACTGCCGCCTGCCTCACGGCGCTGCTCTGGCTCTGCATCTGCCTGCTCATGCTCCTGGGCACAGGCGAGTGGGAGGGAGTAGAGGGAGGGAGGGAGGGAGGGAGGGAGGGAGGGAGGGAGGGAGGGAGGGAGGGAGGGAGGGAGGGAGGGAGGGAGGGAGGGAGGGAGGGAGGGAGGGAGGGAGGGAGGGAGGGAGGGAGGGAGGGATGTCTCTCTGCGAGGTGGAAAGTCGTGGTGAAGTGTGACCAAAAGACCAGGGGCTGGGCTGGCGCAGCAGGGCGCAGCGCCGACGCCGCGGCTGCTTGTACGCCCTCGCATGCTGCCAGGCGCACTGGCAGGCCTCCCTCCCTCTTGCACTGACTGCTGCTGCGCTCTCTCGCAGCTATTCCACCAACAGGGCACACACATTTTGCACACGTGCACACCTGAACCTCCTCCCTGAACGCGCACCTACACACCTGCTGCCTGCATGCCGCCCACCCCTCCTCACCCCTGCAGGCCTGCTCAACGGGGTGCACGTTGTGGCCACAGATGCCTGCCTCTTTGCGGAGACTTTTGCCGTGGACTATGTCAACAGGAGGACGCAGGGCTCTCAATGGGGAGAAACGGTGGGTGCCTGGCTGGCTGGCTGGCTGGCTGGCTGGCTGGCTGGCTGGCGGGCGGGCTGGCGGGCTGGCGGGCGGGCTGGCGGGCGGGCTGGCGGGCGGGCTGGCGCGCTGGCGGGCTGGCTGGCCGGGTGAATGTATGGAGGGACGGATGGGTGGCTGGGAGGCTGGGTGGCTGGGAGGTAGGCAGGTAGGCTGGCTGGCTGGCTTTGCAGTATTGGCCATTCGTGTGGCGAGCTGGTGGTAATGGGGGGCATGCTGGTGGGCGGTTGTGTCGAGAACGGAGAAAGTAAACAAAAAAGCGGCAGAAGCTGGGTGTGCCACACCAGTGGAGGCTGGATTTCGATGGGGAGTGGCCAGCTTGGGTGGCTGGTTGTTGTAGCGCTGCACAGCGGTTTGGGGCGCGTGCCCGCTGCTTCGGTGCTGTGGTACTGCCTGCGTGCCAGGCTATGTTCCGCTCAGCACTCGGTACTGCCCCATCCACATGGTACCGCAGGTCACCGACATGGTGCAGTACTACATCGGCCAGAATGTGTCCATCAGCGGTACCAACCTGATACCCAGCGGTACCGGTAACGCCGCCCTCGAGGCGCTGCGGGTGAGCCCTGCAGCCGGCCATCAGCCGGCCCCATGCTGCTGCCTTGCGCTGCCTGCCTGCTCGCCTGGATACCGGATTGCCTGAATGCGTAGTTTTGCACAATGCGCTGCCCGCTCGCTGACTCCCTGCCCCTCGAGCTGCAGGTCTACCTGCCAGCAGGTGCCCAGACCAGTATTGGCGACATCGACAACCTGCTGCAGGCAAGTGGGCCTGCCACGCGTGCGTGCGCGCAGGCAGACAGGCAGGGGCAGCTACCAGGCAGGCAGGCAGGCAGGCAGGCAGGCAGAGGCGCCTGTCGATTGCCAGCGGCCCGCTGCACACTCAGCTTTTTGTTGTCACAATGGCCCAGTCGCAGTACGCATAGGAGTCAACGCCACCAAACACATCAGCAGCAGGGAGACGCGTCAAGCAGCAGACGTTTGCTGCCGCCTGCGGCTGTGCATCTAGCATCTGGCATGCCCCCCAGGAACCGGTGGCTCCCCTTCTCACGGACCCCCCCCCCCCCCTTTTCACTTTCACTGCCTTTCTTTCCACCCTTTCACCCTTTCCACCCCTCCTCTCCTGCCGCAGAGCCTCTCGGGAGCTACCGAGGATCTGGCTGCCGCCGCCACCGACCCATCGGTGCGCTGCCTGCCTGCCTGCCTGCCTGCCTGCCTGCCTGCCTGCCTGCCTGCCTGCCTGCCTGCCTGCCAGATTGCCTGGCTCATTCGCACTGCCAGCCCTGCCTGCCTGGATCACCTGCTTTGATCCACCAGCTCTGAACCACCTGCTCTCTGTGCTGCGCTGGTCTCTGTGCTGCGCTGGAATTCTGTACTGCTGCAAGCTGCACTGCCTGCCTGTCTGCCTGTCCCGCAGGTGAAGCAAAGGCTCTCAGGCATTGCGGGGCCTCAGGTGGCAGACGCACTTCAATCTACCGGCCTGGCTGTTGGCTCCCTCTCTGATGCATGTGAGCTGTGGCTGCAGAAAGTGCAAAAGGGAAAGAGCGTGCATGCCTTCCCCGGCAGAAAGGGCCTGGATTCGCAGCCGGTCTGTACGACTCGACACACTGCTGCATTTGGGACGGAGGGCGACAGGGGGCGGCGCGGTCAAAGCAGGCCACGGCAGCTGGGTGGCAGCTGCAGGGTGCCTGCGGCGAGGACCGGGAGAGCAAGAGCATGGCACAGTGGAGCGTTTGGCTGTCCAGCTGATTTGAATGTCTTGCGTCTTTCTCTCGCATACTCACCCGCACACTCTCACCCACACTCACACACACACACACACACACACACACACACATGCTGCCATGTGGCCCTCCATCCCGCAGTGACCAACCTGACGGTACTGGCCAACCGCACCAACGCGGAGGGGGTGTACCGCAACACCAAAGTATACATGTGAATGGTACCGCCTGGTGCACTGCAAGTTTGAGCGCTGCCTGCATGGCAGGCCTGGCGCCGCAGGCACTCTGGACGGTGGCCCTGAAGTTTGGCACTGGCGTGCGGCCAAACTGCGCTGCTGGCTTGCCGGGGGGGATACAGGCGCTCTGCCCCTTGCACTAAATGCTACCATTGAAATGCCCCGCAGCTGCTGCGACCTGCGCGACTTGTTGTCTGAGTGCCCTGCCTGTACTGCCTCCCTTCACTTCCTTCACGTCACCGCACTGCAGCTGCTGCGTCCCGCGCGACTTGCTGTCTGAGTGCTTTGCTTCAGCACTTCCTCTCTTGCTCCTCCCCCCCTTCATCGCACTGCAGCTGCTGCAACCTGCGCGATTCGTTCCACAACATGTGGGTGGCATGGACGGTGGTGGGTGTGCTCGGCTTTGTGATGGCCCTCATGGCATCAGCTGTGGTGGTGAATGTGGCTCGCACCCGGCGCAAGGTGGGCGGGTGGCTGGCTGTCAGGTGGTGACGGGTTGGGTGGGTACCTGGCTGGCTGGTAGTTAGCGGGCTGGCTGGGTGGCTGGGTGGCTGGGTGGTGGGACAGCTGCTTGGCAATTGCAACTTCCACAGAGGCACAGCGAGAGGTATCAGCAGCTTAAATGAACAGCACAGATGAAGGGATTCAATGGGTGACTCATCCAGAGGGCGGGGGGCTTGTTTGGCGACCCTTTGTGTCCCAGCTGTCCCTCGGTTGTGTGCTGCCAGACAGCCAACCTCCAATTAAAGCACCCTTCCTTCTCCACCCACCCCTGCTGCAGAGGATGAAGGCAGCCCCCAGCGCTGCTCTGGGTGGCGGCGCCCTGTGGGCCAAGGAGCCGCCGCATGCAGCCAAGGAGGCGGGGGAGCTGCCCACCTCCCACGCTGCAGCCCCGCAGGCCACGGCTGGGGCCTGGCAGGGGCAGCTGCCCAGCCCTGCACGAAGCCGGGTGTCAGTGCAGCCGATCCCTGAAGCGCTGCCGCCAGGCAGAGGAGCTGCGTGGGGCTACGGCGGCCCCACGGGGGCTGTAGCACACTTATGAAGCTGCCATGGTGCTTGCTGGAAGGGCTTGAGGGTTGTTGCGCCTGCCTGAATAGTGTGCTGCTTTTAGCTGCAAGCCGGACAATCAGTGTGGGCTTGTTGATGCCCTCTGTCACGCCCCACCCCCTGGATGTAAATACAACACTGCTTCAGGCACGTCTCCTGCCCGTTGCCTGGCATCGATGCCGTCCTGCCTGGCAGCAAGCTTCGACTTATGGGGATTGCTGCACATGTCGCTTATCATTGCTCATTGCTTACAGTAGATGCAGCAGCGCAAAATCAGAGTGGTCTGGCAGTGGCAGCATCTTCATTGGGAGTGAAGTGAGTGGCAAGGCCAATAATGTGACACACCATGCAGCTAAACAACTCCTCATAGCAGGGATGTGCCTGCGCGGCGGCTCTTGTACTGTGGCCTCACATCAGCCGCTGCCTGCTGCAGCTCAGGCGGCAACACACCAACCAACCGCTGCACTTCTGCCCCTGCCTCCTGCTGAGCCCACTCCCACACAGGGCCGTTGCCAGCAGGGTGAGCAGCCGCAAACACATTCCACTCCTGCTGGCTGCTGCCCAGTGCTGCCAGGAATCCAGGGTTGTAGGTTTTATATTCAAGGTTGTAGGTGAGCCTGCTAAGGTTCCAGGGCCAGGCTACCCCTCTTGCTTGCTGCTGCCTGTCGTCAAGTAACGACTGCCGGTGCGGTGCTCCACATACTGCAGCCGCAACGCCAGTTGCTCGACTGGAAGTCGTGTAAGGTGGTGTGCGTGCTGCTGATACAGCTGCGCTGCTGACAGCCCAGTGCACCGCTGCAGCAGCAGGCGCCGAGCCACAAAGTCTGAAGCTGCGTGGGATAAAGGCAGCAAAAGAGGAGTCTTCAACAGCACAGCTCATGCATTGCCAACGCCGCAAGCCGCCATGTAGAGAAAGTTGCGCTGCCACACGCTGGTGTCGCAGTTCAATGCCTTTACATTGCGCACCACAATGCTGGCAGCCTCTTGCCTGCCAAACTCCTGCAGGGGTGAGGACACAGACAGGGTTGCACACCGATGCTGCTTCCAACACAAAGGCTGCCTCACAAGTCAAGACGGGTTCGTGGGCAGCAGCCAACCGCGGTGAACCCACCTCAGCCAGCGCTGCAGCCCTCCGCCTCAACGTGTCTTGACTGCTGTTCATCCAGCTAGGAGCTTTGACTACCACCTGCTCCAATACCGTTTCAGGAGCCAGACCCAGCTCGTCGTGCAGCACATCAGCGGCTTGCTCCAGCTGTGCAACAGAATTTGCATTTGCAAACAGCGCTGGCAGCAGCCAAAGCAGCTTGGCGACAGCTGCGGGTGAGCAGCCCAGCAACACAAGCCCATCACACTGCTGACGCAGCTTGGTGGCATCCATTCGTACAATATGCACAGAGCTGGGATCTGCACGCAGCATTGCCGCCGCCGTGCGCTCAGCTGCCGGCACTTTGGGCTTGACACCTCTGTTGCTGTCCTGGCTGTGCGACAGAATCTCATCCACTACTGCAATGCTGCCCCCAAAGCTGCTATTTCGTTCTGCTTGTGGGACGGCAACAAAACAGCTTGCCGCCTCTGCTGCCTTCAGTCCACTGCTCATCAGCTCGCTGAACAGGCCCTCTGCCCGCTCCTCAGCTGGCCAGCTGAACAGTTCGGGGCATCGCACAAACAGCTCCTCCAACAGCTGTTGCTCCAGGCCCAGGCCACGCAGGTGTGCAACCACCGCAGCAGCATACTGCAGCACACCCTGCTGCCGTGTGCTGGATCTCAACTTGCTCCTTCGCAGCTCAGCAGGCGAGCCGTTCAACCCCAGGCTGTGCAGCAGCTGCTGTGAATCGTAGGCTGGTGCTTCAGACTTGGGCGGCGCTCTGCGCCGTTTTGGCAATATGGGATCGCCATCGTTGCTGCCTACTGCGCTGCAAGCGCATGCCCAGCGGCTGCTGCTGCCTAGTCTTAAGGATCCCTGCAGCACAGGAAGGAACGGGTATGTGGAGCCGCTGAGAGTGCTATCCAGCTGGTCTGTGGGACAGGGCCCCGTCACAAAGCAAGGGACAGACCTGAGGAGGGGCAGGCTTGATGGCGGCACCGCTCAGCTCGCCGCCGCCGCTGCTGAGCCTCCACACCGGCAAAGCTGTTGTGTGCCACAGCGACCTGCCCGCGCTGAGACCTGCCGCAGCGAGTCCCAACGGGGGACGCCGCACGCTGTGAGGCCGCAACACTGCGCTCGGCGGGCTGATCCCTTGCATCGCGGACCGGTGATGAAAACCAAGCAGAGTGCGGGTTGAAAGGCGATACGGCAGCGGCGATGGACCGAAGGGGCGCAAGATAGCTGCCGCCGCCCATGACATTGGCAGCGAAGGGTCGGATGCACCTGCGACGTCCCCAGGCAGCCAGCGCCAGGCTGATGGCAGGCGTGAAAGCATCACTTGTCACATCTATTTGCACACAACATGCATCATGCACCATGAAGTGCTAGCGGCGGTTGAGCACTGCCCTCAATCTGCACCTGCTCCACAGCAAGCCAGGGACGGGGCACGAAGAACAAGTGAGTGGTGCATGTGTGATGCAGCGAAGGGAAGGTTGGCTGATCATGACCCATCGCTCGCTGTCACTGGCCATATTTTGGCTCATGCCACCATAACAACCACCTCACTTTGCCAGTCACCTGCCATTCACACCTGACCCAAGCCTATGACTGTGCAGCATTGCGTCCGCACCCACCCTGGGTGGCGGCGCCCTGTGGGCCAAGGAGCCGCCGCATGCAACCAAGGGGGCGGGGGAGCTGCCCACCTCCCACTCTGAAGCCCCGCTGGCCACGGCTGGGGCCTGGCAGGGGCAGCTGCCTCGCCCTGCACCTAGCCGGGTGTCAGTGCAGCCAATCCCTGAAGCGCTGCCGCCAGGCAGAGGAGCTGCGTGGGGCTAAAGCGGCCCCTTGGGGGCTGCAGCACACTCATGAAGTTGCCATGGTGCTTGCTGGAAGTGCTTGAGGGTTGTTGCGCCTGCCTGAATAGTGTGCTGCTTTTAGCTGCAAGCCGGACAATCAGTGTGGGCTTGTTGATGCCCTCCGTCACGCCCCACCCCCTGGATGTAAATGTATGACTGCTTCAGGCACGTCTGCTGCCCGTTGCCTGGCATCGATGCCGTCCTGCCTGGCAGCAAGCTTCGACTTATGGGGATTGCTGCACATGTCGCTTGTCAATGCTGCAGAGTACAGGCGGCAGCGCATAAACAGTGTGCTCCGGCAGTGGCGGCATCTTCATTGGCAGCAAGTGAGAGGCAAAGCCAGTCATGTGACAGATCATGCAGCTAAACAACTCCTCATAGCAGGGATGTGCCTGCGCGGCGGCGCTTGTACTGTGGCCTCACAGCCTGCTGCAGCTCAGGAGGCAACACACCGACCAGCCGCTGCACCTCAAGCCCTGCCTCCTGCTGAGCCCACTCCCACACAGGGCCGCTGCCGGCAGGGTGAGCAGCCGCAAACACATCCCACTCCTGCTGGCTGCTGCCCAGCGCTGCCAGGAATCCAGGGTTGTGAGTTTTATGTTCAAGGTTGTAGGTGAGCTGGCGAAGAGGCCAGGGCCAGGCTACCCCCCTTGCTTGTTGCTGACTGTCGTCAAGCGATGACTGCCGGTGCTCCACATACTGCAGCCGCAACGCCAGCTGCTCGAGCCGAATTTGTATAAGGTGTTGTGCATGCTGTTGATACAGCTGAGCTGCTGACAGCCCAGTGAATCGCTGCAGCAGCAGGCGCCGAGCCACAAAGTCTGGAGATGCGTGGTCCAAAGGCAGCAGGCGAGGACTCTTCAAAAGCACAGCCCTTGCATTGCCAACGCCGCAAGCCGCCATGTAGAGCTTGTTGCGCTGCCACACGCTGGGCTCGCAAATCAGTGCCATCACATTGCGCACCACGATGCTGGCAGCCTCGTCCCTGCCAAACTCCTGCAGGAGTGAGGACACAAGACAGGTTTGCACACTGATGCTGCTTCCAACACAGCGGCTGCCTCACAAGTCGAGATGGGTTCATGGGCAGCAGCCACACGCGGAGCACCCACCTCAGCCAGCGCTGCAGCCCTCCGCCGCAGTGTGTCTTGGCTGCTGGTCATCCAGCTAGGAGCGTTAGATGCAGCCAGCTTCAATACCGTTTCAGGAGCCAGACCCAGCTCGTCGTGAAGCACTTCAGCAGCTTGCTCCAGCTGTGCAACAGAATCTGCACTTGCAAATAGCGCTGGCGACTTCCAAAGCAGCTTGGCAACAGCTGCGAGTGAGCAGCTCAGCGTCACAAGCCGATCACACTGGTGACGCAGCTTGGTGGCATCTAACCGTAAGATCTGCACAGAGTTGGGACCTGCACGCAGCATTGCCGCCGCCGTGCGCTCAGCTGCCGGCGCTTTGGGCTTGACACCTCTGTTGCTGTCCTGGCTGTGCGACAGAATCTCATCCACAACCGCAATGCTGCCCCCAAAGCTGATACATCGAGCTGCTTGTGGGAAGGCAACAAAGCAGCGTGCCGCCTCTGCTGCCGTCAGTCCACTGCTCATCAGCTCGCTGAACAGCCCCTTCGCCCGCTCCTTGGGTGGCCAACTGAACATTTCAGGGCATCGCACAAACAGCTCTTCCAAAAAATGCTGCTCCAGGCCCAGGCCACGCAGATGGGCAACCACCGTAACCGCATGCTGCAGCAATCCCCGCTGCCGTATGCCGTACATCTTGCTGATGCTGCGGCGCAGCTCAGCAGGCAAGCCGTTCAACCCCAGGCTGTGCAGCAGCTGCTGTGAATCGTAGGCAGGTGCTTCAGACTTGGGCGGCGCTCTGCGCCGTTTTGGCAATATGGGATCGCCATCGTTGCTGCCTACTGCGCTGCAAGCGCATGCCCAGCGGCTGCTGCTGTCTAGTCTCAAGGATCCCTGCAGCACAGGAAGGAACGGGTATGTGGAGCCGCTGAGAGTGCTATCCAGCTGGTCCGTGGGACAGGGCCCCGTCACAAAGCAAGGGACAGACCTGAGGAGGGGCAGGCTTGATGGCGGCACCGCTGCTGAGCCTCCACACCGGCAAAGCTGTTGTGTGCCACAGCGACCTGCCCGCGGTGAGACCTGCCGCAGTGGATCCCGACGGGGGACGCCGCACGCTGTGAGGCCGCAACACTGCGCTCGGCGGGCTGATCCCTTGCATCGCGGCCCGGTGATGAAAACCAAGCACAGCGCGGGTTGAAAGGCGATACGGCAGCGTCGATGGGGCGCAAGATAGCTGCCGCCGCCAAAACCCAGCACGCAAAGCAGGTGTTGGTCGTGAAGGATCGGACGCACCTGCGATGTCCCCAGACAGCCACTATCCGGCTGCTGGCAAGCGTGAAAGCATCACTTATCTCATCTATTTGCACACATCATGCATGCATCTTGCAGTGCTGGCGGTGCTTGAGCACGCCCTCAATTGATTGCAGCCGTCAGGCGGTGGCAACGGCTGCTGTGAAACATCCTCCTGCCCACTGCAGCTCCAGCCAACTCCTCCTGACTGCCTAGGCACCCACTACATGCTTCAGCACCGGCACATCAGCCAGCGCCAGCACTACGTCATCCTCGGGCACCTGCCAATGGTTGCAAGCCAGGGACGGGGCATGAATGAGTGAGCGAGGGCGTGTGCGTGTGTGGCATTCAATTTGTGAATTCAGTGTACAGAGCTGTCTGGGTGACAGGCAGGGCATCTGTGTAATGTCAAATACTGCTCCACAGCCAACACATGATCGACTCCGTCCTGCATCCCCTCCAACCCAGCAACAGCCCGGATCCACACTTGTGACACCTCACACCACCCACCCTGCCGCCCCGACAGACCCCGCTACAAATAGGCGAACAGAGGAGGAGGCCCAGCCCACCCATGCACACACTCAGCCACAGCCACAAAGGCAACCACAGGGGCAGGCACGGGCACACATCAATCCACCCATGCACACACTTAAGTGATAGCCACAACCACAACCACAGGGGCAAGCAGCGGCACACTTTAAAGTGTACCCATGCACACACTGTAGCCAAGATGGCCACAAGCACAGCCACAGGGCGCCCCCCCAGGCAGCGGCACTCATTAACCACCCATGCCACAATTCGGCCAACCATGGCCAAGGGCAAAAAAGCAGCCACAGCCCCCTTCCAGGCAGCGGCACACCTGGAGGGTGACCCGCCGCCACTTTGGGTCCCGGGCGGCAGACAGGCCCAGCAGGCCGCGGTCCTGCAGGGCCTCGCAGGCGGTACCGAATTCCAGAGAGTCGTACGGGTCCATGCCGACCTGCAGTACAACAGTACAACCCAAACCATGGTTTGAGGGAGAGAGAGAGAGAGAGAGAGAGAATTGGCAACTCATTCACGCCAATGATTTCATGACGTGACTTGGCGGCACGCGGCCCAACACTCGCCTGCTTGCACAGGTCTGAGAAAGCCTTCTCCAGCTGCCACAGCAGCACTTCCCGGCTCCGCACCACCCCGCTGGCAGCGCCGCTCGCCAGGCTAGCCGCACTGCAGGGAGAGGCAGGAGGAGGCCAGAGGGAGCGGACAGCAAGTTTGTGAGTTGTGAGGTGGAGTCGGGACAGTTACCGAGGTGTTAGGGACAGACTGCAAAGGCCTGATTGATTGATTAGATTATTTAATTGATTTATCTGGATGTATCTGTTGTTTGTATCAGCTGCATCTGCATGGACCAGCTGGCCAACAGGACGCTCCAGGCCAGAAGCCGCACAGCAACACCACGGCCACCGCACGATGACAAGGCGGCACTCGGACGGCCCTCCACTTGAAAGCCAGGAACAAGTCTATAGACTGCCAACAGAATACTACCACCACCAGGAGAGCGGTGCAAGAAGAAGAGGAGAAAAGTTTGCCACTCCCCTTATGAATGATGAGCACCTCCCCCCTTCTGTGCCTCCCGCTGATTCCTTTCCATCATCCATTTCCCTTGACCCTCACCCCAAACTCTCCACCTTGACCCACACTCCATGCATCCCTCCACCCCGCCACTGCACCCTGCACACCCTCCAACCACCACCCACCTCTTGATGCTGGAGGCAGCGCTGTTTGCCGGAGACATGAAAGTGACCTTGGCGCGGCCAGCGGCGGCAGAGGTGCCGCCCGCCTTACGGCTGCCGCCCGGAGTGGGCATGTGGGAGGGCTTGAGCACGGTCAGCCCACGGCTGCCCAGGCTGTCGCCTGCGCCAGCAAGGCGGCAAGCAGGCAGGGTCAGGCGCCAGCAAGGCAAGCAGACAGGACTGCAGGGCAGCAGCAAGGCAGGTGAACAGCTGTATGCCGGCACTCGAGCCGCCACACAAGCAACAAGCATTGCACACCGCCAGTGTGTGAGAGCGAGCTGTCGAATTCAAGCACTCCGCCAGCACCAGCACTGCAGGTGCCACCAGTCCAGTGCCACAGGCAGCACATCCGCATCAACACGCTCCAGCCTGGCGCGAGCAGCACCCTCAGAACCCTGGCAGCACAGCACAGCAGCGGGAGACACGCGTGCGGCAGCAGACCGCCCCTCACCCAGCAGCTTGCCGGCAGTGCAGACCAGGAGCTTCTGCTGTGGGGGCAGCGCACGGATCGCCTGCACATTGGTGTTGCTGAGGCCAATGCCGCCTGCAGGCAGCGGAGGTGGCAGGAGGGAGGCAAAAGAGAGTGTTAGGTCAAGCATTCGACGTCCAAGGACATGGTAGGAAACAAACACTCCAGATGCAAGCACACGTCCAAGGAAACACAGCAGCCAGAGGGAAGGGAAGGGGCAGAGAGGGAGAGGACACCCAGGGTGCAGGCACTGGCAGGGAGGCAAGGAGGGCGGCAGGCACACAGAGCTACAGCCGCCGGCCCTCTTGTTCTCCCTCTGCACCCACCCGTGATGCGTGAGAGCGCCGCCGCCATGTGCCGCAGCCCAACCAGCCGACTGGGTGGGGGCCCACTGCTGGCTGCAGCAGCGCCTGCTGGCCTGTCAGCCGCCGCCGCCTGAACCGCCGCAACCTCACTTGCAGCTGTAGCTGCGGCTGCGGCTGCTTCCTTGACAGCCAGCTCCAGGGCTTGCGAACACGCCTCCAGAGCCCACCGCATGTCTCCACTGCCGTTTGCCATCTGTGAAAGCGAATGGAGGGCAGGCAGTCAAGCAGGCAGTCGAGCAAGGCAGCAGCGCCCCGCAGCAGGAGCAATGCCAACTGCAGCAGCAATAGTGAGAGCCATGCACCTCACAGGCAGCGCACGGGCAGCAGCACGACAGTGCTGCGCAGCGTCAGCTGCCAAGTTGAGTTGAGGGGCAAAGGGCCGAGAAGGGCTGGGGAGGAAGAAGAAGGGACCGCAGGAGGAAGGAGCGAGGATGGTCGGGAGGAGGAGGAGGAGGGAGCCCCCCTCCACTTCTGTGAAGAGGCACCACTGTATCTTTCAAAGCGAAGGAGGCACCCCACACAACACCCTCATCACCTTGCGGGAACACAGCTCAATCGCCTTGCCGTCAAACACCTGGCCAGGCAGCGCACCCAGCCGCTGGTGCAGCACCTGCACGGGGCAGAGGGTCAGGCAGAGCAGCAGCAGCGCCGCACTTCCACCATCAACGAGTGTGCGGGGGGCCAAGGCGAGCATCGGGCGGCGGGGGAGACGCACAGCCACAAGTGTGTGCACCGCATCCCATCAGCAGCAGCAGCAGCAGGCAAGCAAGTCGCAGCAGCAGCAGCAGCAGCAGCAGCAGGCCTGCAGGCCACCTGGGAGAACTGGCGGGACAGGTAGGTGGCAAAGATCTCGTGGGCCGGCTTCAGGTTGCGCCTCTGCAGGGGCGCGGGTTGAACTGGGGTTGGGGTTGGGCAGGTGTGGTGTGCAGAGAAAGGAGTGGTGGGCCACACAGGGCAAAGGTTGCGGCAAATAGGGAGGACCGGCAAAGCAGCACAGGGTGCGAGTATGGGGGCACACAGAGAGAGACACACACACACACATACAGTGATACAGTCAACACATATAGACAGGCAAACAGACACACAAACATGCAAGCAGGCATGCAGAGATGGACTGCCACCCAATTAACCAACCAACCAGCCCAGCCAACCCAGCCATCCCCCCCTCTGAGCAGCCCTCACGTGCAGTGCGCCCCCCGGCCGCATCAGGCGCTGCACGAGGTCCACGGAGTTGGCTATGCCCAGCAGCAGCAGGCGGGAGCCGTCTGCCGCCGCCATGGCAAACAGGTTCTCCATCACCTTCTCGCCCTTGCTGCCTGCGCAGGCAGAAGCACAGGGAGTTATTTTAAAAAGGCAAAAGGCACAGCCCAGGGAGTCGCACACCAAGAGTCGAACTGGCAACACGCAACGCCAAAAAGAAGTCAAACAAAGCCAAACGAAAGGGTGACAAGAGTACATGCAGCAGGGCTTTGGCACAGGGGAGCGGCAGTGGGACAAGGCCTCGGAACAAGCAGAAAGCACTGCCGCCACAGATCCTGTCCCTCTCCATCTTTACAACACCAACCTCCCTTGCCCCACCCACCTGACAGCAGTGCATCAAGCTCATCCAGCACCACAACCAGCATGCCCCGCGCACACCCAGCACTAGCACAACCATCGCTGACCAACGCCGCCGCCTCAGCCGCCGCTGCCGCGCCGCCACGGCCACCAGTGCTCGATTTGCGCTTCGTGCCTCGCCTGGCTTTGGCCTTAGCCTTGGCGGGCGGGGAGGCAGCAGCAGGGGCGGCCGCGGTGACTGGCACAGCAGCAGGCGGCATCGGGGCCTGCGACAGGTGCCGCAGCTGCTTCAACAGGTCGCCATCGCTCTTGCGGCGGGAGGCGGCGACACCGCCGCCGCCGGCTTCAGCTGCCGTGGGATAGACAATGGTGTCTTGGCCGGCAGCAGCAACCGCCTCTGCACACACACACACACACACACACACACACACACACACGTGAAGCAGGCAGGCAGTGAGGGCAGCTTCAATATGGGAGAGCACCAGAGTTGGGTTGGAGTCACGCCGCACGTGCTAGCCAGCCAGCAAACAACAACAACAACTACAGCTGTCAGCCAACCAGCCAGCAAACGCCCTGCAAGCCAGCCAGCCAACAGCCCCTGCCAGCCACACACACACCCTGCAAGCCAGCCAGCCACCAGCCCTCAGGCAGCCAAGCCATGCACGCCTCGCTCACCTGGGTGAGGCGCAGCACAGGCCTGTGCGTAGCCCAGCAGAATCCGTTCAGCCACCTGGTGAGGATCCGTGATGCTCATGCAGTTGATGGATAGCAGCGCTGGCGGCGGCGCAGGCACAAGCACAGCAGCCGCTGCGGCACCGCCGCCGCCGCAGGGGCCCTCGCCAGCGCAAGCAGAGGGGGAGGGAGGGGCTGGCCGCCAGCACTGGCGAACGACTTCGTGAGCTGTCAGTGACTTGCCTGGAGGCAGCGGGAGAGGAGGGAGTGGAGAGGGAGTGAAGCGTCAGCGACATGTGTGTTGTGGCAGCAGGCGGTGTCAGCTGTTGCTGCATTTGGCTGCTGCTCTGTTGGAACACAAGCACATGATGATGCAAAAGCAGCAGTCTGGCTCCTGGATGCCTGGTCGGCTGTACGGCAGCAAGCCAAAGCAACACAGAGCAACAGCAGCAACAGCACAGAGCTGTAGCAGCAGCAGCAGCAAAAGAGAGCAGCAGCAACAGAGAGCAGCAGCAACAGCAAGCAGAGCAGCAAACAGCAGCGACTCGGCCGCACACGAGCTGATGCAGTGCAACGCAACGCAACACGACGTGCCTGTGCCCGGCAGCCCCGAGAGGTAGATGCTGCCACCCTGGCGCTGAGCCAGCTGGCGCTGCAGCCAGCCGCCCACCGCCGCCGCCTCCCTCTCCCGGCACACGGGAATGGAACCTGCAAGAGGAGAAGCAAACGAGCATGAGTCGAAGGGGAGGGAGGGTGCATGTGCATGCTGCTCAAGCCATCCAAGCCGTGCATGATGCACTGATGCGCACTGAGGTGCGCCTCACCGACCGCACACATGGAAATATCAGGTTTGGGTGTAGCACAGCACACAGCACAGCACGGCACAGCACAGCACAGCAAGGACTGCCACTAGCACCATCACAGCACAGCACAGCAAAGACGGGCACCAACACCATCGCAGCGCAGCACAGAACAACAAGGAGCAGGAGCACGGCGCAGCATACCGGTAGCGTAGCTGCCAACATGCAGGGCCGCCTTCACCTCCCGAACCTGCAGGCACACAGGCATGCAGGCATACAGCTGATACAGAGATAGACAGCAAAACACACATGCATACAGGCATAAGGAGAACAGGACAGCATCGATGGTCTGCTGCGCCTGCTGTCGCCGCCTGAGCCTCTGCCCACCCTCTGCACCGCAAGCTTCCTTGCTGACAATGCTGCAACACACAACCACGAACAAGCCGCGCTTCCCTTCGCAAGCTGCTGTCCTGACGAGCATGCCACACACCAACAAGCCTCGCTTCGATTCCCGCGCTTACAACACACACACACACAGAAGCTGCTGCTGCTGCTGAGCCCCACCTTGGAAGCATCCAGCAGGTCCCACCAGGCAGGTGCAGATGCCGCCCCCGCTCCCAGGCCAGGTGCCGCCGCTGCGGGCACAGAGGGCACACAGAGGGCAGGCAGGCATGGAGTGTGCGGAGCATGCGGCATTTGGAATGAAGCGCGGCAGGCAGCTGCAGCACAGTGTAACGGCCCCAGCCCTGACCGCCCTGTGTCGATTGCCTTCCAAAGCGATACTGCAACACAATGTAATGCCAGGCCCTCCCTGTGACGCTGCCGTTCAGCAGCAGCAGCCCGTCTAGCTGCAGAAGCCAGCAACGCACACCTGTGGAGGCGCCAGGGGAACCGCTCGTGGCAGCAGCAGCAGCAGCAGCCGAGGGAGTTGAGGGCAGGCTGGGCCTTGGGGGCCGTGCTGCCGGCAGGGCTGCAGAGGGGCAGCAGCACAGGCGATGGAGAATGTGCTGAGTAGGCAGGGAGGCAGCCGCAGCACTGATCGCATGCCCGCAGCAGTGCACGAGCAGCCATTACAGCAGAGGAATAAGCTTGCTGGTGTTACTCTACAGGCGGCCCTTCACTGCCCAACTTCAGCACCGACAGCACTTACTGATAAGCTTTCTGCTTGCACTGGCATTCTTCCAAGTGCAGCAGGCCAGTGGCTCACCTGTGACCTGCGAGGCTCCGGGAGCGGCCTTCTGCCGAGGTGAGTGCCGCCGAGGAGACACCCCTGCTGCTGCCGCCGCCGCTTGCACCGCATGGCTGGCCGACCTCTCTGCACTCCCCGGCTGCTGGCCCTGCTGCTGCTGAGCTTGCTGCTGCTGAGCTTGCTGCTGCTGCTGGGTCTGCTGCTGCGGTTGCTGCAACTTCTGCTGCTGCTGCGGTTGCTGGTCTGTGAGGGTGCGCTGCCGCTTGGCTGGGGGAGTGGTGACAGGTGAGCTGCCTGTGCAACCCAACGTTGCCTCCGCCTCAGCATCCACCCCTGCCGCGGCTTCGGGCTCAGAAACATCTGGCAGCACAGCAGCAGCAGCCGCAGCCGGCTCTGCAGCAGCGAAGCCGCGTGCCGCCGCCGCTTCAGGCTGCCCCTGCTGCTGGTGCTGCTGCGTCGGCTGGTGTGGAGCCTCCTGCTGCTGCTGGTGCTGGTGCTGCTGCTGGTGCGGCGCAGGCTGATCCACAGCCCCCTGCTCTGCCGCAGCCGCAGCCACCACAACGGCTGCTGCTGCCGCCGCTGCAGCTCCGCCTCCGCCAGCCGCCATCAACGCACGCGGCGCCACGCCTGCCGTGGAGGCTGCGGCCTTGCTGCGGCGTGTGGGGGTGGGGCTCTTCAGGATGCTTTCGTGGACCGACTGCATGGGTCCCATGTGTTGCACAGAGAGGTGGCGTGTTAGTGAGTTGGAGTGTGTGTGTGTGTGTGTGTGTGTGTGTGTGTGTGTGTGTGGGCCCGACACCCATTCAATCTGAGCTTGAGACCCGTGTGTGCGTTGAGAAACTGTCTCTGCCCCTCACACAGTTCCTCGTGCCACACCACAGCACTGCACCCTCACACACTGTAGACTCCCTCCAGCTAACTGTAGCCACACGCCGCCCTCTCACGCGCCTGCGAAGCCTGCACCCCTCGCGATTGCATCGATTCCTCTGCCGGCCGCTGCAAGGATGGCGCGGCGCGGCCGGGCCAGGCCGCCTGCTGTTGCTGCTGGGGAGGGGCTGCGGCTGCCGCTGGGTGTGCAGCCCGCCGCAGTGGCTCCATGATTCCAACCTCCTTCTCCTCTTCCTCCTCCTGATCCTGCTGCTCCTGCGCTTGCTGCTGCTCCTGCGCTTGCTGCTTTGCGTGCCGAGAAGACCTGCGCCTGCCGGCGGGTGCAGCCTCCTCGACAGCCGGCGCAGGAGCGGCTGGTTTGTGTGTGCAGCGAGGCCGCTTGCAGGCAGGCCCGGCTGCCGCCTCAGGAGCGCCTCGCTTCTGCTGCTGCTTGTGCTGCGAAGGGGAAGCCGCTGCTGCTGCGACGTGCTTGAATGGTGCTGCGCGCTGCGGGCGGCTCGCCTTCTTGCCCCGGACTGCGGCCAGCGGCTGTGGCGGCACCGGATTGCATGCACCCTCAGCTGCCAGTAGGGCTGCGTTGCTGGTGCTGCGCGTCCGGCCTTTTGCTGCCGTGACTGCTGCTGGCGCTGCAGCAGGCGTGCCAGCGGCCTTGGCGGCACCAGACTTGCTGGCAGAAGCGTGCCTCCGTCGCTGCCCACCGCCTGCCATTGCTTGGCGAACCGTGCCGTTCCGTCTGTGCCTGTCAGCAACTGGCGGGGGCGACAGCACCTCGTCCTCGTCCCAAACGCCGTCTAGGATTACGGCAAAGCTTCCACTCGTACTCTGGCCGCGACAGACCGACATGCAAAGGCTCAAGGGTCCTGCAAGCTCAATCAGGCGGCCATGCGTGGCGAGTTTAGGCTCGCTCCAGGGCGTGCACGCGGCCGTCAAATATCGTCGTGAAAGTGTGTGAGGCACCGGAGGGCGGCAGCGGGGGATCGGGCGGGCCCAGCTGGTGAGTTAGCACAAGCGCACCTCGCCTGGCGCGCCGGGATGCTGGCACAAGCTGCCAAAAGCGTCGTGAATACCGAAAGCGGGCAACATGCCGCGATGCCAGCGTGTGCAGCGAGCTGGAAATTCAAACACGAGGAAGAAATGCAGTGGAACACATCGGTGCCGGCTATCGATGGCTTGCAATCGGCCAACGGCAGATCTATGACGGATGGCGGGCAGACAGCTGGCCTCTGGCCTTGTCCGCGCTTGCGGGATGGCCTCGGCCGCTCGCTCCCTATCCACTGCGTTCCTGAATGCGGGCCACATGACTGTTGGAACATTCACCAGCGTCGCCAGTAGTAGGGCAACCCTGGATCAGCACACTTGCCCCGCATGGTGGCAGCAGCACTGCATCACCGCTGTCTATGGGAGCGGGTCAGCGTGGTTCACCAGTTGCCTGCCTCTGTCCAGCATGGTAAACATGTACGAGTTGACGAGCTTGCTAGAGATGCGGACGGTTGCATGTGCATATCTCGCTGTATGGGCTGCAACCTGTCACCCTCAAGGCTTGGCTGAGGTTCACACCAGTGCATGCATTTTGCAGAGCCTGAAAACACTTCCCGAGCCATCCAATCCCGAAGGTGCTGAGCAGCATGAAGGCAGCAGCAGACCAAGAAGTATGAGCCCAGTGAGCAGCAGCGGTGGCGATCCTGTACTGCCTGAACGGCGCGCAGGGCGGCCTAGATGTGAAGCACCAGCCTACGATGCACAGCAGCTGCTGCACAGCCTGGGCTTGAACGGCTCGCCTGCTGCGCTGCGCCAGAGCTTGAGCAAGTTGCGATTCGGCGCCCGGCAGCAGGGAGTGCTGCAGCATGCAGCTGCGGTAGTTGCCTACCTGCGTGGCCTGGGCCTGGAGCAGCAGTTGTTGGAGGAGCTGTTTGAGCGATGCCCTGAATTGTTCAGCTGGCCACCCGAGGAGCGGGCAGAGGGGCTGTTCAGCGAGCTGATGAGCAGTGGACTGACGGCAGCCGAAGCGGCACGCTGCTTTGTTGCCGTCCCAATAGCAGCACGATACATCAGCTTTGCGGGCAGCATTGCGGTTGTGGATGAAATTCTGTCGCACGGCCAGGACAGCGCCAGAGGTGCCAAGCTCAAAGTGTCGGCAGCTGAGCGCACGGCGGCGGCAATGCTGCGTGCAGATCCCAGCTCTGTGCAAATTGTACTTACAGATGCCACCAAGCTGCGTCACCAGCGTGATCGGCTTTTATTGCTGGGCTGCTCACACGCAGCTGTCGCCAAGCTGATGTGGCGGTCGTCAGCGCTGTTTACAAGGGCAGATTCTGTTGCACAGCTGGAGCAAGCCGCTGATGTGCTGCACGACGAGCTGGGTCTGGCTCCTGGAACGGTATTGGAGCAGGTGGTAGTCAAAGCTCCTAGCTGGATGAACAGCAGTCAAGACACGCTGAGGCGGAGGGCTGCAGCGCTGGCTGAGGTGGGTGCACCGCGGTTGGCTGCTGCCCACGAACCCGTCTTGACTTGTGAGGCAGCCTTTGTGTTGGAAGCAGCATCGGTGTGCAACCCTGTCTGTGTCCTCACCCCTGCAGGAGTTTGGCAGAGACGAGGCTACAAGCATTGTGGTGCGCAATGTAATGGCATTGAACTGCGACACCAGCGTGTGGCAGCGCAACTTTCTCTTCATGGCGGCTTGCGGCGTTCGCGATGCACGGGCTGTGCTGTTGAAGACTCCCAAGCTGCTGCACTACAACCACTCAGCACCAGACTTTGTGTCTCGACGGCTGCTACTTCAGCAATGCACTGGGCTGTCAGCAGCGCAGCTGTATCAGCAGCATGCAAGTCATCTTAAGCAACTTCAAGTCAAGCAGCTGGCGTTACGGCTGCAGTATTTGAAGCACCGGCTGTCATCGCTTGACGACGGCCAGCAGCTAGCAAGAGGGGTAATCTGGCCCTGGCCTTTGCACAAGCTCACCTACAGCCTTGAAGGATTCCTGGCAATGCTACGCAGCAGCCAGCAGGAGTGGGATGTGTTTGTAGCTGTGTCACCCTGCCGGCAGCGGCCCTGTGTGGCAGTGGGCTGAGCAGGAGGCAGGGCCAGAGGTGCAGCGGCTGGTCGGTGTGCTGCCGCCTGAGCTGCAGCAGGGGGCGGCTGTTGGGCGGCCACATTACAAGAGCCGCCGAGCAGGCACCCTCAAGCTGTGATGCAGCCCTGCACTTTTATCTGCTCTTGTAAGGTTGTCGCACATGCCTGTTTACTGCTACTGCGGCTGTACGAACTAAATTACATCACGATGCAAGGTGGTGAGGAGGGTGGAAAGCGGGGAGGAAAGCAACCTGAAAGGGAACGCTGCCGCTCATGGCACTGGTAAGGAGTCGGGGGCAGGCAGCAGGCCAGCCACAGACCCCCAAAAAGCCCAAAGCGGCAGAGCCGTGCGTCGACCGCTGCCCTCAATCACTTGCACTGCTGCCACCACACCCTGGCAGCAGCGGCGGCACGGCACGTTGCTGCTTCGCTCCTGTCAGTGGTTGTCAATTTGCGCTGCCAGCTGGCGTGCGCTGTTGCGTGCTGGTGTCACACAGGGCGGCTGCCGCAGCATCTGCCAGCAGGTGCTGCAGGACCTGCGCAGCTGTGGGCCTGCGCTGCGGGGTGGGGCCGATGCACAGCGTAACCAGGTCTGGACCACAGCCTGGTGCAGGCAGTGCTGGCCATGAGCAGGGGCGGGATGGGAGTAAAGAGGAGGGAGGTTGGTTGTATGGGGCCATGGTAATTGCGGACAAGTTGTCACAGGCAATTGTTGCCCTCAACCGCTGTAATGCACTCAAGCGGCGGCAGCTATCTTGCGCCCGATCGGTCCATCGTCGCTGCTGGGTCTCTCTTCAATCCCACACCCTGTGTGGTTTTCATCACCAGGCTTGCAGTTGCCGCGATGCAAGGGATCAGCCCGCCGAGCGCGGTGTTGCGGCCCCACAGAGTGCGGCGTCCCCCGTTGGGATCCGCTGCGGCAGGTCTCAGCGCGGGCAGGTCGCTGTGGCACAGAACAGCTTTGCCGGTGTGGAGGCTCAGCAGCGCCGGCGGCGGGCTGAGCGGTGCCGCCATCAAGCCTGCCCCTCCTCAGGTCTGGCCCTTGTTTTGTGACGGGGCCCTGTCCCACAGACCAGCTGCATTGCATCCTCCAACAGCTCCACATGACCGTTCCTTCCTGTGCTGCAGGGATCCTTGAGGCTAGGCAGCAGCAGCCGCTGGGCATGCGCTGGCAGCGCCAGTGTCAGCAGCGGAGCGGGCAGCAGCGAGGGCGGCGATTCTTTACAGCCAAAGCAGCGAGGGCGGCCTAAATTTGAAGCACCTGCCTACGATGCACAGCAGCTGCTGTACAGCCTGGGCTTGAACGGCTCGCCTGCTGAGCTGCGCAGGAGCATGAGTAAGCTGACTGGCATACGGCAGCAGGAAGTGCTGCGGTATGCGGCTGCGGTGGTTGCCCACCTGCGTGGCCTGGGCCTGGAGCAGCAGCTGTTGGAGGAGCTGTTTGTGCGATGCCCGGAGCTGTTCAGCTGGTCACCCGAGGAGCGGGCAGAGGGGCTGTTCAGCGAGCTGATGAGCAGTGGACTGACGGCAGCCGAGGCGGCACGCTGCTTTGTTGCCAGCCCAGAGGCAGCACGATACATCAGCTTTGCGGGTAGATTTGCGGTAGTGGATGAGATTCTGTCCCACAGCCAGGACAGCAACAGAGGTGTCAAGCCCAAAGTGCCGGCAGCTGAGCGCACGGCGGCGGCAATGCTGCGTGCAGATCCCAGCTCTGTGCAAATTTTACGGTCAGATGCCACCAAGCTGCGTCGGCAGTGTGATGGGCTTGTGACTCTGGGGTGCTCACCTGCAGCTGTTGCCAAGCTGTTTTGGCTGTCGCCAGCGCTGTTTACAAATGCAGATTCTGTTGCACAGCTGGAGCAAGCCGCTCATGTGCTGCACGACGAGCTGGGTCTGGCTCCTGAAACGGCATTGGAGCTGGTTGCATCTAAAGCCCCTGGCTGGATGAACAACAGTCAAGACACGCTGAGGCGGCGGGCTGGAGCGCTGGCTGAGGTGGGTGCACCGCGTGTGGCTGCAGCCCGTGAACCCGTCTTGACTTGTGAGGCAGCCGCTGTCTTGGAAGCAGCATTAGTGTGCAAACCTGTCTGTGTCCTCACTCCTGCAGGAGTTTGGCAGGGACGAGGCTGCCAGCATCGTGGTGCGCAATGTGATGGCACTGATTTGCGAGCCCAGCGTGTGGCAGCGCAACAAGCTCTACATGGCGGCTTGCGGCGTTGGCAATGCAAGGGCTGTGCTTTTGAAGAGTCCTCGCCTGCTGCCTTTGGACCACGCATCTCCAGACTTTGTGGCTCGGCGCCTGCTGCTGCAGCGATTCACTGGGCTGTCAGCAGCTCAGCTGTATCAACAGCATGCACAACACCTTATACAAATTCGGCTCGAGCAGCTGGCGTTGCGGCTGCAGTATGTGGAGCACCGGCAGTCATCGCTTGACGACAGTCAGCAACAAGCAAGGGGGGTAGCCTGGCCCTGGCCTCTTCGCCAGCTCACCTACAACCTTGAACATAAAACTCACAACCCTGGATTCCTGGCAGCGCTGGGCAGCAGCCAGCAGGAGTGGGATGTGTTTGCGGCTGCTCACCCTGCCGGCAGCGGCCCTGTGTGGGAGTGGGCTCAGCAGGAGGCAGGGCTTGAGGTGCAGCGGCTGGTCGGTGTGTTGCCTCCTGAGCTGCAGCAGGCTGTGAGGCCACAGTACAAGCGCCGCCGCGCAGGCACATCCCTGCTATGAGGAGTTGTTTAGCTGCATGATCTGTCACATGACTGGCTTTGCCTCTCACTTGCTGCCAATGAAGATGCCGCCACTGCCGGAGCACACTGTTTATGCGCTGCCGCCTGTACTCTGCAGCATTGACAAGCGACATGTGCAGCAATCCCCATAAGTCGAAGCTTGCTGCCAGGCAGGACGGCATCGATGCCAGGCAACGGGCAGCAGACGTGCCTGAAGCAGTCATACATTTACATCCAGGGGGTGGGGCGTGACGGAGGGCATCAACAAGCCCACACTGATTGTCCGGCTTGCAGCTAAAAGCAGCACACTATTCAGGCAGGCGCAACAACCCTCAAGCACTTCCAGCAAGCACCATGGCAACTTCATGAGTGTGCTGCAGCCCCCGAGGGGCCGCTTTAGCCCCACGCAGCTCCTCTGCCTGGCGGCAGCGCTTCAGGGATTGGCTGCACTGACACCCGGCTAGGTGCAGGGCGAGGCAGCTGCCCCTGCCAGGCCCCAGCCGTGGCCAGCGGGGCTTCAGAGTGGGAGGTGGGCAGCTCCCCCGCCCCCTTGGTTGCATGCGGCGGCTCCTTGGCCCACAGGGCGCCGCCACCCAGGGTGGGTGCGGACGCAATGCTGCACAGTCATAGGCTTGGGTCAGGTGTGAATGGCAGGTGACTGGCAAAGTGAGGTGGTTGTTATGGTGGCATGAGCCAAAATATGGCCGGTGACAGCGAGCGATGGGTCATGATCAGCCAACCTTCCCTTTGCTGCATCACTCATGCACCACTTACTCATGCCCCGTCCCTGGCTTGCGGCGGAGCAGGTGCAGATTGAGGGCAGTGCTCAACCGCCGCCAGCACTTCATGGTGCATGATGCATGATGTGTGCAAATAGATGTGACAAGTGATGCTTTCACGCTTGCCACCAGCCGGATGGTGGCTGTCTGGGGACATCGCAGGTGCGTCTTACCCTTCACTAACACCTGCTTTGCGTGCTGGTCTTTGGGCGGCGGCAGCTAGCTTGCGCCCCTTCGGTCCATCGTCGCTGTATCGCCCTTCAACCCGCACCCTGCGTGGGTATTCATCCCCAGGCCTGCAGTTGCCGCGATGCAAGGGATCAGCCCGCCGAGCGCAGTGTTGCGCCCTTACAGCGTGCGTCGTCCCCCGTTGGGATCCACTGCGGCAGTGCACAGCGCGGGCAGGTCGCTGTGGCACAAACCAGCTTTGCGGGCGTGGAGGCTCAGCAGCGGCGTCAGCGGGCTGCGCTGCGCCGCCATCAAGCCTGCCCCTCCTCAGGTCTGGCCCTTGCTTTGTGACGGGGCCCTGTCCCACAGACCAGCTGGTTTGCATTATCCAACAGCTCCACATGACCGTTCGTTCCTATGCTGCAGGGATCCTTGAGGCTAGGCAGCAGCAGCCGCTGGACATGCGCTTGCAGCCGTGCCAGCAGCGCAGTGGGCAGCAACAGTGGCGATCCTGTACAGCCAAAGCGGCGTGTGGTCCGGGTCAAATCTATGGCACCTGCCTACGATGCACAGCAGCTGCTGCACAGCCTGGGCTTGAAAAGCTCACCTGCTGAGCTGCGCAGGAGCATGAGTAAGATGAACGGCAAACGGCAGCAGGGAGTGCTGCTGCATGCTGCAGCTGTGGCTGCCCATCTGCGTGGCCTGGGCCTGGAGCAGCAGCTGTTGGAGGAGCTGTTTGTGCGATGCCCCGAGCTGTTCAGCTGGCCACCCAAGGAGCGGGCAGAGGGTCTGTTCAGCGAGGTGATGAGCAGTGGACTGACGGCAGCCGAGGCGGCACGCTGCGTGGTTGGCTACCCAACAATAGTAAAATACATCAGCTTTGGGGGCACCATTGCGGTAGTGGATGAGATTCTGTCCCACAGCCAGGACAGCAACAGAGGTGTCAAGCCCAAAGTGCCGGCAGCTGAGCGCACGGCGGCGGCAATGCTGCGTGCAGATCCCAGTTCTGTGCAAATCTTGTGGTCAGATGCCGCCAAGCTGCGTCGGCAGTTTGATCAGCTTGTGTCGCTGGGCTGCTCACCCGCAGCTATCGCCAAGCTGCTTTGGAGCTCGCCATCACTGCTCTGCTCAAACGCAAATTCTGTTGCACAGCTGGAGCAAGCCGCTGATGTGCTGCATGACGAGCTGGGCCTGGCTCCTGAAACGGTATTGGAGCTGGTTGCATCTAAAGCTCCTGGCTGGCTCACCTATAGCCAAGACACGCTGAGGCGGAGGGCTGCAGCGCTGGCTGAGGTGGGTGCACCGCGGTTGGCTGCTGTCCTCGAACCCGTCTTGACTTGTGAGGCAGACATATGGTTGAGGCAGCATCAGTGTGCAACCCTTTCATCCGCTTCATCACCCCTGCAGGAGTTTGGCAGAGACGAGGCTGCCAGCATTGTGGTGCGCAATGTAATGGCACTCAACTGCGACACCAGGGTGTGGCAACGCAGCCAGCTCTACATGGGGGCTTGCGGCGTTTGCAATGCACAGGCTGTGCTGTTGAAGACTCCCCGCCTGCTACACCTAGACCACGCAGCTCCAGACTTTGGGGCTCGACGGCTGCTGCTGCAGCAATTCACTGGGCTGTCAGCAGCGCAGCTGTATCAGCAGCACGCAGCGTACATTCTACGACTTCCAGTCGAGCAGCTGGCGATGCGGCTGCACTATGTGGGGCGCCGGCAGTCATTGCATGACGATAAGAAGCAGCAAGCAAGAGGGGTAATCTGGCCCTGGCCTTTGCACAAGCTCACCTACAGCCTTGAAGAATTCATGGCAGCGCTGGGCAGCAGCCAGCAGGAGTGGGATGCGTTTACGGCTGTTCACCCTGCCGGCAGCGGCCCTGTGTGGGAGTGGGCTCAGCAGGAGGCAGGGCTCGAGGTGCAGCGGCTGGTCGGTGGGCTGCCTCCTGAGCTGCAGCAGGCAGCGGCTGATGGGCGGCCACAGTACAAGAGCCGACGAGCAGGCACCTGCAAGCTGTGATGCAGCCTTGCGCTTCATCTGCTCTTGTAAGGTTGTCGCACTTCGAAATGCATGCCTTTCCCTTGAATTTGTGGCTGTAGCTTGTATGAATTAAAATCTCCATCACGAAGCAAGATTGAGAAAAGGTTGAAACCAGGGATGAAAGCAACTGGAAGGGACGCTGCCGCTCATGGCACTGGTAAGGAGTCGGGTGCAGGCAGCAGGCCAGCCACAGACCCCGGCAAAGCCCAACGCGGCAGAGCCGTGCGTCAACTGCTGCCCTCGATCACTTGCGCTGCTGTCACCATTCCCTGGCAGCAGCGGCGGCACAGCAGGTTGCTGCTTCGCTCCTGTCAGTGGATGTCAATTTGCGCTGCCAGTTGGCGTGGGTTGTTGCGTGCTGGTCTCACTCAGGGCGGCTGCCGCAGCATCTGCCAGCAGGTGCTGCAGGACCTATGCTGCGGGGTAGGGCCGATGAACAGCTCAACAAAATCCAGCTCTGTCTGCAGCAGATTTGCCACGAGGGCCGGGGTGGGAGTAAAGAGGAGGGAAGTTTGGTGCAGCCATATGGGATCAAAGCAAGTGTGGACGAGGGTCGAAAAAGGGGCTTGATGCCTTAACCGCTCCAAATGCACTCAAGCGGGCGGTATTGGGCGGCGGCAGCTATCTTGCGCCCCATCGGTCCATCGTCGCTGCTGTCTCGCCCTCCAAACCGTACCCTGTGTGGTTTTCATTACCAGGCTTGCGGTGACCGCGATGCAGGGGATCAGCCCGCCGAGCGCGGTGTTGCGGCCTCACAGCTTGCAGATTGCTCCTTCGAGATCCACTGCGGCAGTGCTCAGCGCGGGCAGGTCGCTGTGGCACAAACCAGCTTTGCGGGCGTGGAGGCTCAGCAGCGGCGTCAGCGGGCTGCGTGGCGCCGCCATCAAGCCTGCCCCTCCTCAGGTCTGTCCCTTGCTTTGTGACGGGGCCCTGTCCCACAGACCAGCTGGTTTGCATTATCCAACAGCTCCACATGACCGTTCGTTCCTATGCTGCAGGGATCCTTGAGGCTAGGCAGCAGCAGCCGCTGGGCATACGCTTGCAGTGTCAGGGCCAGCAGCGCCGTGGGCAGCAACGGTGGCAATCCTGCAGCCAAAGCGGCGTGTGGTCCGGGTCAAATCTATGGCACCAGTCTACGATGCACAGCAGCTGCTGCACAGCCTGGGCTTGAACTGCTCGCCTGCCGAGCTGCGCCGGAGCATGAGCAAGATGTGCGGCAAACGGCAGCAGGGAGTGCTGCAGCATGCGGCTGCGGTGGTTGCCCACCTGCGTGGCCTGGGCCTGGAGCAGCAGTTGCTGGAGCAGCTGCTTGTGCGATGCCCGGAGCTGTTCAGCTGGTCACCCAAGGAGCGGGCAGAGGGGCTGTTCAGCGAGCTGATGAACGGTGGACTGACGGCAGCCGAGGCGGCATGCTGCTTTATTGCTTACCCAGCAGCAGTTCGATATGTCAGCTTTGCGAGCACCATTGCGGTTTTGGATGAGATTCTGTCACACAGCCAGGACAGCAACAGAGGTGCCGAGCCCAAAGTGCCGGCAGCTGAGCGCACGGCGGCGGCAATGCTGCGTGCAGATCCCAGTTCTGTGAAGATCATACGTTTAGATGCCACCAAGCTGTGTGGACAGCGTGATCGGCTTTTGGTGCTGGGTTGCTCACCTGCAGCTGTCGCCAAGCTGCTTTGGAGCTCGCCATCACTGCTCTGCTTAAACGCAAATTCTGTTGCACAGCTGGAGCAAGCCGCTGATGTGCTGCATGACGAGCTGGGCCTGGCTCCTGAAACGGTATTGGAGCTGGTTGCATCTAAAGCTCCTGGCTGGCTCACCTATAGCCAAGACACGCTGCGGCGGAGGGCTGCAGCGTTGGCTGAGGTGGGTGCACCGCGGTTGGCTGCTGCCCATGAACCCATCTCAACTTGTGAGGCAGACTTTGTGTTGCAGGGCAGCATCAGTGTGCAACCCTTTTCTCCGTTTCATCACCCCTGCAGGAGTTTGGCAGGGAGGATGCTGCCAGCATTGTGGTGCGCAATGTAGCGTCACTGAGCTGCGACATCAGCGTGTGGCATCGCAATATGCTCTATATGGCGGCTTGCGGCGTTGGCGATGCACAAGCTGTTTTGTTGAAGACTCCCAGTTTGCTGCACTTCAATCACGCAGCTTCAGACTTTGTGGCTCGGCGCCTGCTGCTGCAGCGGTGCACTGGGCTGTCAGCGGCGCAGCTGTATTAGCAGCACGCGGGTCACCTAACACAAGTTCAGCTTAAGAATTTGGCGTTACGGCTGCAGTATGTGGAGCACCGGCAGTTGTTGCTTGACGATAAGAAGCAGCAAGCAAGAGGGGTAGCCTGGCCCTGGAACCTTAGCAGGCTCACGTACAGCCTTAAAGGATTCCTGGCAGTGCTGGGCAGCAGCCAGCAGGAGTGGGATGCGTTTGTGGCCGCTCACCCTGCCGGCAGCGGCCCTGTGTGGGAGTGGGCTCAGCAGGAGGCAGGACTCGAGGTGCAGCGGCTGGTCGGTGTGTTGCCGCCTCAGCTGCAGCAGGCAGCGGCTGATGTGTGGCCACAGTACAAGAGCCACCGCACAGGCACCCGCAAGCTGTGATGCAGCCCTGCGCTTTGTCTGCATCTGACAGACTGTCACACATGCCTTTTTACTGCTACTGCGGCTGTAGTTGTATGAACTAAATCACATCACGATGCAAGATTGAGAGGAGGTTGAAACCAGGGATGAAAGCAACTGGAAAGGGACGCTGCCGCTCATGGCACTGGTAAGGAGTCGGGTGCAGGCGGCAGGCCAGCCACAGACCCCGGCAAAGCCCAACGCGGCAGAGCCGTGCGTCAACTGCTGCCCTCAATCACTTGCGCTGCTGTCACCATTCCCTGGCAGCAGCGGCGGCACAGCAGGTTGCTGCTTCGCTCCTATCAGTGGTTGTCAATTTGCGCTGCCAGCTGGCGTGCGCTGTTGCGTGCTGGTGTCACACAGGGCGGCTGCCGCAGCATCTGCCAGCAGGTGCTGCAGGACCTGTGCAGCTGTGGGCCTGCGGTGCGGGGTGGGGCTGATGCACAGCTCAACCAGGTCCAGCACCGCCTGCAGCAGTCGGCAAGGCATCCAATGAGCAGATTCATGAACGAGTGAACAAGAGTGAACCAATGAAGCTATTTGTTAAAGGCAGCAGGCAGGCAGGCAGGCACGCACGCCACACCTGCGAGCACTCCTGTGGTACGTGTGGCAGGCGCCACTCGCCGCGCTTGCTGCCCATGTGCTGCGTGGTGAGCTGTACCAGCAGCACACCAAAACTGTACACGTCCGCCGCCAGTGTGCACCGCAAGCCCATCACTTGCTCGGGGGCTGCTTGAGGGGGGGCAAGGGAGGCGAAGGGAGGAGGACACAGGCAGGCAGGCAAGGTAAGTAAATAGGAAGGCACGAAGGCAGCGAGGCAGGCAGGCAGAGGGAAGGCGTGAGGCACACCACAGGGAGGTGAGCAGGCACGTCAAAGGACACGCACACAGAGAGCGGCTGTGGATTGTTCGCAAGGTCGCTTGAACAATGCGGTGGTCAAACCACAGCTGTTTGCATCGCCAGCGCAGCAGCACTCAGCAGCTGCCACTGACAGCAGGGTGGTTCGCTAGCAGCCGCCCACTGCCGCTGACAACAAGATGGTGCACCAGCAGCACTGCCAGGTTCGCCAGCAGCTCCCCACTGCCACTGACAGCAGAGTGGTGCACCAGCAGCCCCACTGCCACTCACCCGCGTACAGCAGGCTGAGGCCTGCTGCCGAGCGTGCGCTGTTGAGCAGCACCTGTGACACACCCAGGTCAGCCAGAGAGGCACGGCCGTCACTCGACAGCAGCACGTTGCTGCACGGGGTGCGGGCGGGGCGGGGTTGGAGGGCTTAGTGATGGAGTTCGTGCTAGCGGGTGTGCTGGGGCGGCACATGCTCGTGTACAAAGACGAGACAAGAGCAAGGAAAGGCACTTGATGGTTGCGGTACCACCACTGAGGCACCGCCACCAACGTTCCCCCTCTGCCTCTGCCTCCACTTTCACATATCAAAATGTTGTAGAACTACACACCAAACGACAGACTGATAAGGCCAAAAACAGCAACACACAAAGTTGCAACACACGCCCCGAGTGGGGGACACCGCTGTACACCACACCATCACCCAAACAACCCCTGGGCTGCCTCGCTGTCAGTCACCCGCCCGCTGACACCACTGTTATTGTTGCAACCACTCACAGCCCCGACTACAAACGCTCCAGCTAACCGGACCCCTTTCACACGCACACACACACACCCAGGCACCCACCCACCCACACACACACCGTTCTGCAATCCCACCTGTACAATCCGCACCCCTCACCCTCCTCAGCACTCTCCTCAACACCACCCCTCACTCCCAACCAGCCACCCACCCACCTGGCCTTCAAGTCGCTATGCATGATCTGCCGCTGGGTGTGCAGGTAGTCCACTCCCTCTGCCACATCTATGGCCACCTGCCTGCCCCTGCACACGGTGCACCAGCCGCACAGCACACAGGTGAGGGAGAGGGCAAAGAAACAGGAAGAAAACATTTAAAAAAAAACAACGAGTAAAGTAAAGGCTGCCCCTGCACAACAGGTGAGGGCGCAAGGCCTGGCAGCTGAGCAAATCAGGCCCTGACCGACGGCCGATGGGCGGAGGGCAAGTAGCAAGCAGCGCCAGTACTTGCGGCAGGCAGGCCAGGCAGCTGCTCACCACGATGCACCAGCCACGCAGCACACACACAGCGCAGGTGAGCAACAGGGGCAGCAGCAGGGCGGCAGATCAGTGCGGCAAAGCCCCGAGAAAGGGGGCTTCAAAAGGGCGGCAGATCAGTGCAGCACAGCCGTGCGAGGAGAAGCAGGAGCAGCGAGGCAGAAGAGGGCAAGGTGGCGGGGTGGTAACAGAACGAAGGTAATAGAACGATGACTTGCTAAATTAGAGATACCTTTTAAGAATTCAGAGACAGTCAGTCGTATTCCAGATTAGAGAAAGGTGTCCCTCCCTCCCTCCCTCCCCTCCTCTATTCCCACCAGCACTCATCCCCCCGCCTTGGCACGACTCACCCTCGCGCCCACGCCAGCGCACGCCGCCGCAGCGGGTCCTGCAGCGCTGTGAGCAGCGAGCCGCCCTCCATCAGCTGCATGGCCATCATCAGCACGGGGCCCTGCGGCAGTGGGGGGGTGGGGGGTGTTCATTGGTGTGGCGGTGGGAACAGGGGTGGCTGTGCTGGAGGGTTGATTACAATGCAATGGTGGTGGTAGGTGGGGCGATGGCTTGCTGTTCAAACCCATCGTCTTGGCCACCCGCCTACCCAGCAGCCCTGCCTGCCTGCCCCACACCACCCCACCCACCCACCTTCATGGCCACCCCATAGACGGGCACGATGCGGGGGTGGCGGCACTGCCGCAGCAGGGCCACCTCCCTCCACACAGCCGAGGAGTCGAGCTCGGGCAGCAGCTCAAACACCTGGGGCAAGGTGTGTGGGGGGGGGGGGATGAGAAAGGGGGGTGAAAGGATGCGGAACGTTTGTGTGAAAGTGTTATGAGTCCTACACCCCTGCGCTGTTTTAATCCAAGAGCCTGTCGCCGAAACAAAAGCCATTCTCTCCCCACCACCGCCAAGCCCCCCTATCACCCTCTCCACCACCACCAGGCCCCCCTACCGCCACCAGCAGCACCACCACCAAGCCCCCCTACCGCCACCAGCAGCACCGCATCAACCCTTCCCCCTCACCTTGACCGCCACCGGCTGCTGCCCCAGCAGTGCCCTGTACACCACCGCAAAGCCGCCCTCCCCCAGCACCACCAGCTGGCCTGAGGCATCCTTGGCGAACTGCAGCAAGGGGGGGTGGATGTGGGACGGGAGAAGGAGGCAAGGGAGGGAGTGAGGGAGAGGCAAAGCGGAGGGTGGCGCAGGGTGGACGAGGCAAACGTGGGGCAAGGCAAGCGCTTGCCCGCGCACACACACACACAGCAGCAGCCAGGGCACTAGCCGGCAGCCCAGCGGAAGCCACAACCTCCAGCCAAGCCGGCAGCCCCCACCAGCAGCCAGGCAAACCACGCAGCCACCAGCCCCTAAACTCTTGTTAGAATTGTTTAATGAGTGGTTGGCTCCTCAGCACCCACCTTGAGCGATTTGGGTGACAGCTGCATGGACTGGCTGTTGTGCGCCCATCGCTGCAGCTCACCACCACCACCACTACTACTCCCGCCACTACCGCTGCCGCCGTCGTGCTGCTGCTGCTTGTTGTGCACGTTGCCTGCTGTGCCTGCTGTGCCTGCTGCCGGCCCTGAGGGGCTGGGGGAAGGTGGCAGTACCGTGGTCCCGCTGGATACTCCGTTGCCGCCGAGGAAGCCGGAGTCTGGGGGGGAACTAGCCGCGGAGGGGGCGTCCTGCCAGGTGCTGGTACTGCCGCTGATACTGCACTGATACACGTACCGCCAGAAGGGCGGCGGTCCCGCAGGTTCCCCTGGCGGCCCCGCTGGGGGGGCTGCAGGCAGCCAGCCGTCGCTGTTGCCGCTGTCGCCGGGCAAGCCGCCGCCACTCAAGCCGCCGCTGTAGGCGACGCTGGCGCTGCTGTGGGCGGCTGAGCCTTGTCGAGAGGAGGAGCAGCGCTGAGCTTGCAGCTGACTTCCTGGCAGCTGCCGCCGCCGCTGCTGCTGTACCGCCCTCCCAGTCATCTCTGCTATCGCCACTGAGCAGGACGCCAGGCTGCTCGAGGACAGGCTGCTTCCTGTGGGCAGCAACGGCGCACTGTCGCTTGCGGTACCATGCCCATGCGGTGCAGTACCACCGATACTGTTAGGAGGGCTACCATCCCCGGAGTCGGAGTCGCCGCTGCCGGTCGGCGACGGCAGTGCCGTCGCTGCCGCTGCCGCCGCAGCCTCCACCTGATCTGCTATGTCAGCCGGCAGCCCCGTCATTGAGTGCATCTCTATCTCCCGCCCCTCCCGCCCAGCCTGCACCAGGGTTGCGGCGAGGAGCTGTGCGGTACGCTCGCTCTTGTCCCGCCGCAGCTGGCTGCGCAGGGACGACGCGCCGGCGGCGGCGGCGGCAGCAAGCATGCACCCGGGCCGCTGCCGCTGCCTGCCGGAGCCGGCACGTGGCGGCGCTCCCCCAATCAGCGGCATGAGGTCAGGGTTTGCGGCAGTACTGACAGTACCACCACCAGCGCCGGATATGGGCTCGCCGCTGGTGCTGATGCTGACCAGCAGCTGCTGCCTGTCGCCGCCTGTGCCACCGAGCTCGCCGCCATCCCCGCCGCCCGCTCTTCTTCGCCGCCGCTTGCGCTGGTGCCGCCACACCAGCACGGCCACAGCCGCCGCCACCAGCAGCGCCGCTATGGCACCTACGGCAGTGAGCGCCACAAGGGCTAGGGAAATGCGCGTGCCGCCGCCGCCAGTGCCGCCGCCGCTATTGCCGCCGCCGCCGTCAGCCGCCGGCTGATGGTCAGGAGAGTGCCGGCGATCGCTGCCGGCAGGCAGATCGCCGGGCAGCAAGCTGGCGCCACCACTGCCGCTTTCGCCACCGCTATCACCGCCGCTGCCACCATCGCTGATGCCAACAGTGCCGGTGCCGCTACCACTGCCTTCACTGCTGCTGCCGCTGCCGCTGCTGCGGGGATCCGGTTCGGCGGCAATGGCAGCATCGCCGCCGCCGCTGTCCAGCTGCAGCTGAGCATACGTGCGAGCAACGTCTCTGTCCACGCAGACAGGAGGGACTGGGTCGACTGCAGTGCCGCTTACCCATCTGCGGACGGGCATGTGAGTGGAGGCAAAAGGAGCGGCTGGGATCAGGAAATAGGGTGGTTTCTTTTGCTTAGCGGGCACTCAAAGGCAGGCAGGCAGGCAGGCAGGCAGGCAGGCAGGCAGGCAGGCAGGCAGGCAGGCAGGCAGGCAGGCAGGCAGGGGCAGGCAGGCAGGCAGGGGCAGGGCAGGCAGGCAGGCAGGCAGGCAGGCAGGCAGGCAGGCAGGCAGGCAGGCAGGCAGGCAGGCAGGCAGGCAGGCAGGCAGGCAGGCAGGCAGGCAGGGCAGGCAGGCAGGCAGGCAGGCAGGCAGGCAGGGCAGGCAGGCAGGCAGGGCAGGCAGGCAGGGGGGGGGGCAGGCAGGCAGGCAGGCAGGCAGGCAGGCAGGCAGGCAGGCAGGCAGGCAGGCAGGCAAGACAGTGTTTGTTCAGAGCAGAGCAATGCAGGCAGGCAGGCAGCTCACAGGTTGCGGAGGGTGAGGCGGAAGGGTACCTCACACCACTCCTGTGGTATGCTGCCCTGCAGGCCAGTGCCCTCCAGCAGCCTGCAGCCACACACACGCCAGACCAAGCAAACTTCAACAATTTGAGAAAGTGTTTTCTTAACTGTTTCATCAATTGAGAACTGCGGGGCCCCAGGTATAAACCGTGCGTTACCCAAACGCGAGTGGGTGTGCAGTGAGGGCTCACACCACACACACACGCCGCAGGCCTGCAGCCTGGGCTGATTTCCGGCAACACCAGCACCAGCACCAGCAGGCTGCAGTGCACAAGGCAGGAGCAGTGCCACCGGCACCGCCGGACAGAGCGCACCAGCAGCAGCACCAGCACCAGCAGCACCAGCAGCAGCTGTGTTGCAGCGCACTCACAGAGACTTCAGCGCCGGCCAGGGCAGGCGAGGCGGCAGGCTGCCGCTCAGCCCGGCGTTGCCTGACAGCCGCAGCAGGCTGAGGCTGGGCAAGGTGCCAGGCTGTGTCCAGGCGGGTGGAAAGGCGGGCCCAGTGAGGTTGTTGCCTCCCAGCGCTAGCACTTGCACCTGCAGGGTTGATAGCAAGGCAGAGGGGAAGGGCGAAACATTGGTGAAAGCAGCCGTAAAAGCAGGGACGGAGCAGGTGCGCCATAAAAGCAGGGACGGAGCAAATGCACAAGAGGCCGCCTTGCAGTGGCTGCAGGGACAGCAGCAAGCAGCAGCAACAGCAGCGACGTACCCGAGACTCTGCCCACGCTGGCGGCAGCCTGCCGGTGAGCTTGTTGCTGTCCAGCTGCAAGGCACGGCGTGACAGCAGACGGTTGACAAACGCAAGTGCAAGCATGAAAGTAATGTGAGCAGACACTGCCGGGCAGGCAGGCAGGCCAGCAACCAGGACATTCGACAAAGACGGCCAGGCAGGCAGGCAGGCAGGCAGGCAGGCAGGCAGGCAGGCAGGCAGGCAGGCAGGCAGGCAGGCAGGCAGGCAGGCAGGCAGGGCAAGGGCAAGGGCCAGAGGCGCTCACCGCCAGGTGGCGCAGGCTCGGGTGGGCCTCGAAGATCAGCGGCGGCAGGTGCCCGGTCAATAAGTTGCCAGACAGGTCTCTGTGACAGAAGAGGGGCGACGGCGCAGCACAGCATCAGGATCTGGGAGATGGCGGATCAGTGCAGCACGAACAACAGAGCAGCTGACAGCTTGGCGAGCTGGCAGCTTGACGAGTGCGCACGCGGCAGCAGGCAGGTCACACAGGGGCAGCAGGAGCAGCAGGAGCGAGGAGCAGCGATGCACGTGAACCTCGGCAGGCAGGTTTAAGCAGGGAAGGCAGCAAAACCAGGCTTCAGGGTTGACAGCAGGGCAAGGCAGGGCACGAAGGCATCAGGATTGGCAGCAGGGCGAGGCAGGGTAGTAAGGCAGCAGGCAGGCAGGCTAGCACGGCCAAAGCCAGGCTAACGACAGGCGGGCGGCAGTGAAAGCAACTCACAGTGTGAGCAGCTGCGGAAAAGCGGTGCTGGAGAGCCAGGAGCCGGGGAGGGAGCCTGTCAAGCCCAGCCCATTCATGGCCAGGTGCCGCAGCTCAGGGAAGCCTGCTGCCCACTGGCTGGGGAGCCTCCTCGCCTCCCCTGCCCTGCCAGCCCCCGGCCCGTGGCCCCCCGCAGCCTGGGCAGGTGCCGCCGGCTGGCCCAGCAGCCAGCCTACACGCAGGCGATCCAACGGCAGCGGCCAGCTGGAAAGGTCTGGTGCCGCCGCCACCACTGAGGCAGCAGCAGAAGGCACCTCGTTCTCTTGCGCGCCGCCGCCGCCGCCGCTGCTGCTGCCGTTGCCGATTCCGGCCAGGCTGCCCGCCGCTCGCCCGCCGCTGCTGCTGCTGCTGCTGCTGCTACCGCTTGTAACAGCGCTGCCGTCCCAGCTGGCCGCCGTCCACAGGAACAGGCCTTGCAGGCGGCGGAAGCCGCCTGACCAGCTTCCCGGCAGCTGCCCCTCCCACGCCGCCGCCTGCAGCGCCAGCGACTGCAGGGCCGGCAGCACGCCCCTCTGACCCCAGCTGGCAGGCAGGCAGGCGGCTGTTTGTGTCCGGAGGTCGAGTTGCTGCAGGGCTGGCAGTGCTTGCGGAGAGATGTCCGGGAGGGGCCCCCCCAGGTCAGGCACCCAGAGCTGCAGCCTGCGGGCGGCGGTGGGCCAGCGGGCAGCACAGCAGCCAGGCAGGAGAGTGAATAGTAGAGCATAAAGGCAAGGCAGGCATGGCGGGTTGCAGCAGGCTCGGCACCACGAGCAGTGAGCACAAGCAACCCCAACAATACAGCCGAGTGACCAGCAGCAGCCATGCAACATACACACGCACACGCCTTGCCTCCCTCCCCTCCTCTGACAAACCGGTGAAGCAAACATACTAGTAGGGTGTTATATTGGTCGTGCAAGGCAACCCGGCACTCACCGCTGCAGGCGAGGGAAGGCCCCCGCTGCCACCCAGGCAGCAGGCACGCCATCCTTGAGTGGCGCCAGCGGCTGCGCCAGGCGCAGCTCACGCAGGCAGCGCAGGCGGGCGAGGTCCGGCGGCAGCGCCAGTGGTGCGGCCTGCTGCCGGCTCCACCATGCCTCCTCCTTCGTGCTGCCCGGGGCCACCTGCTCGTGTCCCCCCCAGCAGCTGAGCCGTCAGCAGCAGCTGAGCCGTCAGCCTGGCCCGCATCGTTGCCCGTGTGAGGAGGAAGGCCGGCAGGCTCGTTTCGGCCATTGGGTCGCGCGGGCACACCCAGCAACACCCTGCACGATCCAAAACGTTGGTGAAGGACACGCCCCAGGCTTGAAGCAGTGCAGCCAAGACATGCAGCGTTGGTGGTGAGCGCCTGGCGACTGCCTGCCACGGGAAGCGGGCCCAACCACAGCAAACCCCAAACCCCAATGCAACACTGCACGCCCAAGGGGGCCCCCCCACGGCACGGCGATCCGGCTGCACAGCGACTGCACTGCACAGCAAACATCCGCGCAAGATGATGCAACTGACAGTGACAGTGGCAGTGACACACACACACAAACACACACACGCACGCACGCACGCACGCACACATCAGTGGTTCTGATGGACCTTCAACAAACTCACAGGGAAGTGACGCGACCCTGCGCATCACACCCCACTCCCGACCAGGAGCAGTGGGGGGACCTGCTGGCCGTGCTCCAGCCAGGCCTGTACCCAACCCACAGCGGCAGCGATCCAAACAGAAGGCTGCGCAGGCCAAGCATGACGCCCGCCTCTGCACACACAGGCAGGCAGGCAGGCAGGCAGGCAGGCAGGCAGGCAGGCAGGCAGGCAGGCAGGCAGGCGTGTTAGGATGAGGCAGGCAGGCGTGTTAGGATGAGGCAGGCAGGCAGGCAGACAATTGGGCTGGCAGGCAGTTGGCGAACGCAAACACAGCAGCAGCAGCCTCACCTTCGGTATGGTTGGTGGCGGCGGCTGCAGCTGCCGTGGCTGCAAGCAGCGCCAGACGCAGCACCACACGCAGCGCCGCCGCTGCCAGCGGCGCTCGTTGTCGCCCGCTGCTGCGGCGTCCCCTCATAGGTGGACGCTACGTCAGCAGCACCAGATATGGCTGCATTCCATGCGCTTGAATGCTGCAGGGCATTGCAGCTGCGTTCAGCATTGCCAGTTGAACATGACGCCGACAGTGACGCCTGGCGGCGGGGAGTGGCGGGTTCGTCACACGATGAGTTTTGCTGCCCTGGCGTGCACGGGCACCCGTACGCTGCACTGCCGCCCAATTGGGCTGGCTGAATCGAGGGTGCGAGCAAGCAGCGACTTGTCAATATTTGTCTTTTGTTGAGACACACGCTATTTCAGGCCTGGGCGATGGCCGATGGCGACATGAGGGTCCCTGGAGCCGCACACGTGCATGAAACTCGCAACTTCCCCATCGTCCAACACTGAACGTACGTTTCCCTTTGGGAGCCGTTTTTCGAGGCCGGCGGCATGGAATCTCAACCGTGGCATGTACACAAGCTCATTTAGGCTGCAACTGGCAGGCCCGCCCTGGAACCATGGAATGCCGCCGTCACAGTGAACTGAATAACAGTGAGCACTAGGAGCATGAGGCCTTACATACGAGCCGTGCCGTGGTGAATGTACCACATAGGCAGCAACAATGAAATCGTGGGTGTGCAACGAACTGAACACGCTTCATATATGCAAGAAGCGGCGGGGGTGGCGGAGGGCGGTATTGCTGAAGGTGGGTGGCCGACATGCTCAGGCGGTAGGCAGTCAGGCAGACGGTATATCATGGGAGCACAGCATGGCCGTCAGCAGGGAGACGTAAGGAGAGGTACACAGCACGGGTTGGTTCAACAAATAGAGATAGCAAAATGGAGAGCTTGGGTGGCAAGGCATCGCGCAGGTGTCCGCTTCACGGCAAGGAAGTCCAAAACGGCATGCAAGACCAGACCCATCAGAGAATCAGAAGCGGAAGAGCACTGAGCCGTCGGCCTGCTCCCCTAACGCGTGGCCACAGCACGTGTGGACGTTTCGGAACATAACACTGCCATCCGCCAGCTGCTCGCCTATCGATGTGCGGCCGGCCGAACTGGCGACTGGGACCGACAGCTCGGGCACGGCCTCCGCAGCGCCAGCCGCTGCAGCTGTGGGCTGCTGGGTGACGCTGTGGGCACTGCAGGGCGTAGGCAGAGAGAAGGGTGGAGGCGTTAGGGGACGTGCGCCCTTGCGGCGGCGACACCGCAACCACCAGTACTTAATGCGATGCGCTTACCTCTGCACCCTTGGCAGCATGGAACCAGCAAGCGGCTTGGCCTCCTGCACATAAAGTTGAGCAAACAACTCTCTCAGCTTCAGGAGCCTTGCCGCCTGCAGCCGGGCGGCGGTGGCTGCAGAGGTTAGCGGTGGCAAGGTTTTGCACCGCACCATTTCAGCGGCCGAGCTCAGGGCTTGTGCTGTCAACCTCATGGTGGATCGCGTGCCGCGAGCTGCGCAGGCGGTGGTGCAAGGCGCGGGGAGTGTGAGGCTCCTACTGGCGACTAGCATGGCTGGATGCCGGCTTTAAGGCGCCTTTACAGTGTGGAGGGTTCGTTGAAACAGAAGAGTGCGCAGGCAACCTGCATGGAGAGTGGGCCCCATTGGGGTTTGCTCGCGCAAATGCGAGCCGTGCGGCGCATTTGAACCAGCTGAGATTTGCATCACATTCTGGGTGCCACAGAACGCCTCTGCAAGCTGGCGCAGCGGCTCCAGAGGCCCAGACGCGCCGTGCCGCCGCTCAAACCGGCGCCCTCACCTGTGTTGCCGCCCTCACATCCCGCTCCTCCGCAAATGTTCAGCTTGTATCAACAACTGCTGCCCATTACAGCATCGACCCATCCCAATGCCATCAAGCACTTCAGGCTCCGGGAAGACCAGCCGCCACCAACTCCGCTTCTGTTTCGGGTGTGGCCAGGTGGGTCGCGCCAGGCCTCGCGCCAATGCGGCTGCTGCCTGCACACGAATTATACGGCAGTGGCCCCGGCTCAATGGCTTTGCGCGACCATGCCTTCTCAATGCCACTCTTCCATTCTGCATGTTGAGTGCTGCAGCAAGCCCTGCAAAGCCGCCACCCCCCCAGCCGTATGCAGCAGGCGGCTGTTTCCAAGGGGGATGCAGCAATGACGCCACAAGCTGCCCTGCTCGCCTGACCCAGGATGTGGCTTCTCAGCAACTGCCGCCATTACGGGGGGCTCGGACCCTGCTCGGGGACGCAGGCCGGGCGAAAAGGCATGTACATGAGACCAAGGCGGCCGTTCGCCTCCCTGCACGCTTGCCAGACCAACTTGCGAGCCCGAGGCCACAGATGGCACACCCTGAGCAGGCTTTCAAGGGTCCCTCCCTGGTGCGCAACCCAACACAAGCAGAGGTTGGAGGCAGCACTCACCACATGCTGCACCGTGCCTTGCTGCCGCCGCTGGTGCCGTCGATTGCGCCGGCGGCACGTGTTTCCCCTCAGCCTGAAGCACGGCATCTGCCGCCGCAGCTTCCGGCTCTCTCGGGTCGGTCGGGCTGCACAGCGGGGAGGGAGGGGCAAGTGCTTAGGCTGAGGCCAAACCCATGCAGCGCGCGGCTTTTTGGACGCAGCAATCTTGCCTGGCCATGATGCCGATTGCCGTGCGCGATAAGAAATGCGGCAAGTGAAGTTGGGCAGTACGGCGGAGGAAGTGAGCCTTTCTGATCCCCTTTGCACGCACCCTATCGATTTAACACCTCCCGTGCGACAAGTCGATCACCCCACCAGTTCAAGAAGCCAAAAATGGCGACCGGCGGCGGCTCTCAAGGTGCTGCTCATCCAGCCAGCACCCTGCAGCAGTCACACACTGCAGCCTTGTCTTGTGGCGGCCACAGCATGTAACAGGCCATGAACAGCAGCTGCAGGCGGCCACTTGACTTGCTGGCGCCCGCTTATTGTGCCGCCGCGTGTTGTGCCCCTCCGCTTGCCTGCCCGTGCCTCAGGCCCTGAGTTCCAGGTTCACGTGCTGGGTCACCCCAAAGAAGGCGCCGAGAACACACACGGCCAGCTGGGAGCATGTGCGCTCGCTGCGCCACTGCCGCCGCCAGTAACTATATGCCAATCAACATGATTTGCCAGATTGCTGCTGCTGCTGCTGCTGCCGCTGCTGCACCACCCTTTGAGCCATGTCGAGGTCACGGGCTCTGGTTGTCACCGTTCCTCAGCCCAGGCGGTGCTGCCAGCTCAGCTTTCGCCGACTGTGCGCTGTGCTGTGTGCTGCATGATGCATGTATCATGCATTCGCCTTTTCCTAGTGTGCAGGCCCCTTCTCCAGCCACGTGCTGCTGCTGCTGGAGGAAAAGGCAGTGCCCTACACGGTGAACTTTGTCGATGTGCAGGACAAACCCGACTGGTGGGTGAATCAGGACCCTGTTGATGCAGCCAGCAGCTCGCCTGCCTTGCCACGCCACTTGTGTCCTACCCGCCTCTGCCAGCCTCGTCTTGCATCCAAGGCATGCAGACGACACCCTCGTGACTTTGGCAGTGGTGCGAGCTGTCACTTGCCAGCCAGCCCCACCTTGAAAGTTTGGATCGGTCACCCTGGCACGGCGCCTGCGGTTAGCTACTCAGGTCATCATACCTTTTCGCTTTGCCACGCGCTGTGTGCCGTGCAGGGTGAGCAGGGCCAACCCTCAAGGCTCTCTGCCCATCCTCAAGGACCTGAAAGGGGGCGGGCAGTTCCTGTACGACTCAGATGCAATCTCAGGTGGGGCGTGGTGTGTGCTGCCCCTGTGCCTACCTTGCCTGCCCCTGACCCGCCCGTGCCTTGCAGCGAGTATGCCGCCTGCACCGCCGCTGCCTGTACTGCTTTTCGTAAAGGCCACGGCACGCATTAGAAATACGGTGAACCTGTACCGTCACGTGTGACGTTCACCCGTACCATGCGGTACTGCATTTGTACCGCAGACTTCTTGGAGGACAAGTATGGCGGCTCAGCAGACCCAGAGCCAGACAGCAGCGGCAAGCGCCCGCTGCGCAAGCTGGCCGACTGCCCGCAGCCGTGAGTGCGAGCTGTTGAGCCGGCTGCTGTTGCTGAAAGTGCTTGTTATGAGCTATTGGTTGATAGCGTATGGAGTGCCGGCCAGTTGGATGGCGGGAAGCATGGGAGGATGTGAGGATGCGGCACAGCACTGTGGGGCAGCGATCAGCAGCAGCAGGAGCTGCATGCACACCAGCAGTTGGCTATGGCAGACCCCAGAGCCCGCTGTGGCTTGCAGGCTGCTGCTGCTGCTTTGCTGCTGCACTTGGGGGCGCTGAGGCTGGCCTCTGCACCTGCACTCGTTGGCACATCATGCTGCCCGCTCACTGCTCACACAGCGTGCTGTCTTGCCCATTTATCGAAACGGACCGCACAACGAGAGCCGTGTGCTTGTTTGGTGCAGCGGACCGCAGCTGTGGCCTGCCTTCATCTCCTTCCTCAGCGCGGCGCCAGGCAGCAGCGAGGAGGGTCAGGCCAGGAGCGAGCTGCAAGCCCAGCTGCAGGTGAACCGCCAGCTGTCAGTGCGTCACAGTCACGGGTCTTGGAATGCTCGCATGGAGGCTTGCGTCACTGCACATGAGGAGTGGGCTCACCACATTTGGCCGCACAGCCCCGCCTCTACTGCTACCATGCCCGCCCGCCAGCTTTGGCTGCACGCAGCTAAGCGATGACTGTGCATGCGCCCGCCCGCCTGCCTCCCTGCCCTGCCTGCCTGCCTGCCTGCCTGCCTGCCTGCCCGCCTGCCCGCCTGCCTCCCCTGCCTCCACTGCCTCCCCTGCCTGCCATCCCTGTCTCCCCTGCCTCCCCTGCCTGCCGCCTGCCTGCCTGCCTGCCTGCCCTGCCTGTCTCCCCTGCCCGCCCGCCTGCCTGCTCTGCTCACTGCCTGCCTGCCATCACCCTGCTCCCCTCCTCCCTCTCCTGCCGCAGGCCATCGAGCAAGCAGTGACCAATGAGAGCCCCTTTGTTGGAGGCCAGGACGTGTGTGCCTACGACTGCGCCCTCGCGCCCCGCCTCTACCTCGCCCGCCAGGGCTGCAAGCTGCTCAAGGTGGGTGAGGGGAGGGAGGGAGGGAGGGAGGGAGGGAGGGAGGGAGGGAGGGAGGGAGGGAGGGAGGGAGGGAGGGAGGGAGGGAGGGAGGGAGGGAGGGAGGGAGGGAGGGAGGGACGAGGCAAGGGAGGGACGAGGCAAGGGAGGAGGCAAGGAGGGGAGCGAGGGAGGGGAGGGGAACAGGAGAGGAGCGGGGCAGCCTTGCCAAGGTGGTGGGATTGTCGTAAGTATATGTTTGGTATTGGTCCAGCGAGGGACAGGAGGGGAGGGGACGGGAACAAGAGAGGAGAGGGACAGCCCTGCCGATGGGGAGTGGTTGCCGCAGGGGCTGGCACACCAGCCAGGGCGCTGCGCCGCCTGCCAGGCGGCGGCCAGCGGATCCTTCAACTGCAATGCTGCCGGCTGCAGAGGGACTTTCAGTCCACCTCGTTGGCCCCTCCATACTGATGCCGACGACCAGTCACTGCTTTGCTTGGCTGCCATCTACTGAAGTTACGAATCCAGCCAGTAAGATTGAATAGACTGTGATTGAATAGACTGTTGCCGACCAGCCTGTGTGGCACTGTGCAGGGCTGGGACTGGGCCGAGGAGCACGATAACGTGAAGGCGTACCTGCACCGCATGATGGGCCGCCCCTCCTGGCGCAACATTGCTTCCTGGGACGACGAGTGCATCGCTTCCGACCTGCGCCGCAAGATGCCCAAGGCCTGAGGCTCGAACCAACTGGGCAGCTGCCCGGTTCAAACGCACAGCGTTGCAGGCGGTGCGGTGGCATGCAGTGCCGCTACGAGGGTGCATGCAGTGGCATGCTGTGTCGTTTTGTGTTGTGATTGATGCTGAAGGGCCGTGCATTGTAATGGCAAGCAACAAGGCATGCAGTCTCACCGCACATGCGGCGCCCCGTCACCGCCACATGGCGCAAGGCATAGCTTGCCGCATTGCATTGCCCCTTGCTGTTGCCGCACGATGATCATAGACGGCTCGCGGCTGGTTGTGACCGACAATTCTGGCGCCAAGGAAGTGGAATGCATTAAGACGAGGGGCCGCTACGCATCCATCGGCGATATCATCACCTGCTCCGTGAAGAAGGCAGTGCGCGGCAAGGTCACCCAGGTGCGGCGCATCGCAACGTGCTCCACCCCGCACCCGCCACAGCACCATTGATGTGTGCTGGTAGGTATGCTGCAGCCAGCATACATCGATCCGTTGACATCGACGTTCCGCCGCCTGCCGCCGTTGGTCGGCAGGCCTCTCGCCCTCTATCACAGTTCACACCTTCGCTCTCCTTGTCGCAGGGCCAAGTGGTCAAGGCCGTCATCGTTGAGACGAAGAAAGAGGTGCAGCGCAAGGACGGCAGGTGCGTGGGCTGGCGGCGAGGTGGAGTGTCCGTAGGAAGGGGCGGTGCGTGGATGGCATCACTCACTCCTGACACTTTTCTCTTGGCACGTACTCTGGGAGGGCATGCAGCACCTTGCACGTCGCACTGGCCCACCTTGTCAAGCCATGTCTTTGCCCTCTGCAGCGTGATCAAGTTTGACCGCAACTCAGCTGTGCTGGTGAACCCAAAGGGCATCCCCATTGGCACACGCGTGCTGGGCTTTGTGACTCACGAGCTGCGCGCTCGGCAGATGATGAAGGTCCGCTGCACTGAAGCTTACCGCATGGTGCTGTGCACTGTGTTGTTTCTGTTGTTGTGCTGTGGTGTGGTGCGCAGTGCTATGCTGTGCCGTGCTGCATGTGTCAATGCTGCTGCCGGCCTGCGCTGCGTCTGGCGGAACAAACGACTGATTGATGTGTACCATCCGCCCCCCTGCGCTTGCTGCCTGCAGGTCCTGTCTTTGGCAGCGCGCGTGTTCTGAACAAACCAGCAGCAGCACCAGCCTCAATCCTCAACAGCAGCAGCGTAGCAGATAACAGCAGCAGCAGCAGCGGGGCTGCCTCACAGCCCGCCAGGCAGTTCACCAGCAAAGGCGTAGCCTCTCGCTGCTGAGTAGGAGTCCACCCCACTCGTCCTTTTCAGCGCTGGCAAGCCAGGAGGAAGCCAAGAGGTAGCCAGGCGCAAGGCAGAGAGAAGCTTAGAGGAAGCAAGAAGGAAGCCAGCCGGAGGAAGGCGGCCAGCCGCAGTTCAACAAAAGCTAGAGGGCAGCCGAGCAACAATGTTTCGAGTGGGCGACCGCCTGTCGCTGATGATCATGGGCCTGTGCTGCGGAGGCACCTTCATCGCGCTCACCCTGGCGAGCGTGGCCAAGCGCCACGGCCAGACGGGGCCGCCCCCCAAACCCGACTTCCCATGGCTAAAGGACACAGAGAGCGCCTTTGAGCAGCGCATGGGCAAGCTGAATGTGACGCCCTCAACCGCTGCCACGCCCGCCTCCGGCTCCTCAGCACCCGGCAGCGCTGCGGCTGCTGGCACGGCCGCGGCACGCGGCGGAGGCGCGCCGGGGGCAACTGCCGGTGCACTGGCGAGGTGATGACAAGCGCTTTGCTCATGTGCCTGTTACTCGAACCCAGCTCGCTGCTTGCAGTCAGCTGCTGTCATAGCAACCAGCCCGGATGTTGTGACCGCCACCAGGGGCCATCAACTCTGCTGGCTGCAGTGGCTGCCTGATGCACGGCGGCTAGCGGCGGCAGGCAGGGGCAAAGATGCTGCACCCGGATGTTCCGCTTGCAGTCTTGGAGCGGCCAACATGTAAATCATCACTTGCTCTCATCTTCGGCCCCACTTCTCCTTGCTGCTGTTGCATTGCACACGCTGCGCACCACACACACACTTGCCTTAATGCCTACGCAGCGGTCAATACCGCCACGGCAGTGCAGCCGTCCCCTGGTGTAACACATGCTGGCATGCTTTGCAATGCTTATTGGCCCACGCATGAAGGACACTTGGCCAGGATTGTTCCCATTGCTCGTAGGCAGCTTCTGCTGCTGCAGCAGCCTCAGAGCTGTAAGCGTGAAGGGCGGTAAGCGCTGGCTGCGTGCACGTGGGCAGGCTTTACAGAGGCGTCAAAGGTGGGAAGCGCGGTGGGAGAGTAGTTTGGTGTAGGCAAGTAACGAACATGCTTGAGGAACGTTTAGACATCTGTAGACGTCGAGAAGAGTGCAAGCAATCCCACCACAGACTCATAGTGCACACAGCCAGCAGGCCTACGCAGCATTAGAAGAGCTTGAGGCGTGTGTCAGGCTTGCAGCAGGGGCTTTACAGGTGATGTGACACCGCTAAGACAGCCAGCACAATGCCCCAGCACACCACTCACTCAAACATCACACAAACAGCAGGCCTACTCAGCACAGCCACCACCGTCCTCTGCCTCCCCTGCCACTCGCCGCAGCTCAGGCGGCAGCTTCCTCTCCAGCTCAATCACATCCGCGTCTGCCTGTGCCAGCAGCTGCTTCCAGGCGGGCAGCTGCAGCAGGCGGCCCTTTCGAAAGGCCTCAAAGCTGGGGCTGCTGCTGCTGCTGCTGGACAGGCCGTCATTGTCCTGCTGCTGCTGTGACAGGGCGCTGTCAACCAGGCTGTCAAACTTTGCAGCTGGAATGGCTGCCACATCACGAACACTGTAAAACACCGGCTCGCCAGCTGCCTTCTTGCTGCCTGACAGTCCCTGCCTCAACCGCCACTCCCGCTTGGCTGCCAGCTTGTTTGACACCAGCAGCGGCAGCAGGCCCAGCTGCTCCAGGTACAGCAGGCGGCAAGCCATTTTGTCAGCTGCTGCGCATATAACGTAGCTGCCATAGCACTCAATCACCTTGGCAGCCGACACCTCCCATGGCAGCCACTGCTGCAGCGCCTGCAGGTTGGCCAGCCGGGAGCGATGCAGCCAGTCCACTGTAAGCAAATTAGGGTTGCTGCTTGCCACCGCCCGCGGGTCAGCCACGCCGCACTGTTGCCACACCGCCAGCGCACGCCGCCACACGACAGTGTTGATAGCTAGCAGCTGAGGTGCGACATCAACCATCCTGCATGCCTCCTCCTTGCCAAACTCCTGCGTGGCAACAAGTGTGCAGGGTCAGCAGCACAGCTGTCGATGGCTGAAAGCAAGCAACAGGTCACGGCAAGCACTCTGACTGCATCAGTTGGCCACCACAATCTGCTGAGTGCACAAGCCATGCACGTGCCCAGGCCCCACACACAATCACTCACCACCACAAGCGCCTTTGCACGCTGCCTGATAGTGGCATCGCTGCAGCTAGCCGTTTGAGGTTGGCTGACCAGCATCTTGACCCACAGCTGGCGGTCAGCACCCAGCTCCTGCTGCACCACTGCCTCCACCCTGGCCAACTGCTCGGGAGTTCGAGCAAGCAGGGTCCATCTCGATCTTACAGCTGCCACGACCTGCTGCTTGCTGAGCCCCAGCTGCAGCAGATTGTCGAGCTTATGCTGCAGCGCTTTAGCCCTGGATTGCAGCAGCCCCACAGCTGCAGCCTGCCCCTTCAGCAGATCACCCAGCAGCTGCTCGCCTGGCCTGCCGCGACCTTCGCTGCCAGCAGCCATCAGGGGTGCCAGCACAGCAATGGCCGGCTCAAAGCTGCGATTGTGAGCTGCAGATGGCTGCTGCTTGAAACAGAGGGCAGCCTGCCCTGCTGACAGCCCCAGCCGCATCAGCTGGCTGCACAACGCTCCTGCACGCTCCTCTGCTGGCCAGCTGAACAGCTCAGGGCACCGACAGAACAGCGACCCCAGCTCACTGCTCCCAAAGCCCAGGCCCCGCAGATGGGCCGCCACTTGAAGCCCATGCTGCAGTATGCCTTGCTGCCGGATGCCAGGCAGCTTGCCCATGCTGGCCGCCAGTCCATTGGCCGAGCCATAGCCATCCAGCTGCATATCTCTCAGCAGCTGCTGTGCATCAAACTCCGGCACCACGCTTGCAATAAACTTGCCTCTGTGCCGCCTGACCGGGACAGGCTCGGCAGAATGCACAGTTGCTGACCTGCTCTCGAGGCTGCTGCTGCTGCTGCCGTGTGCAACGAAGCTGCGCTGCCAGCTGATGCCGCAAGCTCCCCGCTGCTGCAACCTGAGTGGTTGTGGCCGCAGCCCCAGCAGAACCCACAAGCTTGTCTTGGGCTGGAAATACAGTGAGCTAGAGTTGGCGCACTGCATCAAGCGGAAGACAGGCCAGTACAGCACTGCTCAATAAAGCAGACAGCTCAGCGGCCCTCGCACTGAGCCTGTGCCAACACACCAATGTCATCAGCCAGGCAAGGTTGCATACCCACCATGCCAGCTGAAGTCGCCACACCGGCAGTGTCAGAAAGGCTCTCGCCTGATGAGGTGCCACACCGGGAGGCCCTTTTGGTTGCGGCCCAGCTGCTACTGACAACACTGGGTTCAAAGACGCCGCTTGTTGAGCAGTGGGCGGCAGAGGCGGGGCGGCTTCTGCAGGCGTGATCGAGCTGGTCAAGCACTGATTCCATCCAGCAGCCTGCAGGGCAGGTGGCACACTGAGAAGGCGCTCAGCGGCGAGGCCAGGTTCGTTCTCGCGAGCTGATGGCTTCCACCTGCTCCGTTAGAGACATCAAGCCTTTGTGACACACATCGAGCTCGTTGCCTGCCGCAAGCAAGCCTGCCGCGCGACAGGAACACCCACATCGCCGGCTGCTGTGCCAATGGTGAACGGCAACGCCCCTTGATCGGCTAAGGAGCGATTCTCAACACGCCACAGATCGATCGGGCTTCCAGGAGGGAAGCAGCCAGCCCCAGCATTCACAGCATGTCTGCCGCCGCTTGCTGCCGTCGTTGCTGACCTCCGAGCCCATTCCAGGTTCACCACGACCATGCAGATCCCTCTGTGACCTCTGGCACGCAATACATTCCGCCGCGAACCGGCACTTGTTGCTGCCGTCAACCCCACAACCACCTGATGCGACCAAGTGCGGTTGACAAGCTGGGCTTTGTGCGACTGCTGGTCTCCAAGCCAGCAGCTGGACCCTTCAAGGACCCTCTCTGTGTGCGCGTGCTTCACTGTGTTGCAGTTGTTTTAATTGCAGTGAACTCAGCTTCAAAGCCTGCATGGCGTGTTGCATGCCGGAGTGGTGTGGTATTGTGCTGTGTGTGGGCAGTCAGCGGCTTGTGCTCCCTTCACTGCTTGCCTTCCCGGCCACCACTGCCACACGTTCATCGAGACACGTCACTAGGCCGCCACACAGCTGCCGCTGGCGCCACGCCTCCCGAGTGCCAGGGCTGCCAGCATGCGCTTGTGAGCCGCAAAATCCTTGTCGTGCTGCTGCCGCGCCACCGCCTTGCTGGGCTTCACCTCCTGCAAGGATGGGCAGCAACAGCATTGCAGCAGCCTGTCGAATCAGCAACGCAGGAGGCAGGCGGGCACGCAGCCTTGCGCAGCATGCAGGCACGGTGGCGGCCTTGGGCAAGCAGCCAGGCGGTCGTAGCAAGCGGCATCCCATCCGCATCCCAATGGCATCCGATGGGATCCCAATGCATCCAAGTGCGTTGGCTTGCAGGCTGGTGCAGGGTTCTGCTGCTGGCTACGCGTTCACTTGCAATCGCAGCATACAAACAACACACACATGAACACACAGACCACACACCTGCAGGCGTCGGTAAATGCGCATGTTCTGTCCCATTACTTCCTTGGCTGCCGTGCGCCGCCGTGCCGCGCTGCTGGTGGCAACGTTGACTCGGAACTGCAGCGGGGCACGGCAGGCAGGTGCAGACAGCAGTTCAGGAGTCGCAGAAGGATGGGAGGAAACTACCCTTCCTTGCTCCCCCGCCTTTCACTGCCGCAAACAGTGGGATGCTGCCGCTGGCGAGCGGCGCCGCTTGCCCAGCCCCCAGGCCCCCATCCCCAGCCCTGGGCCCTTCTCACTCTGTCCAGCTGCGCTTGGCCCTTTTCGTGCGCGGGCGGCTTCCGAGCAATCTCCCTGCGACAGGCCAGGGAGTGGAGGAGGCACCCACACGCAGTGCCACACTTGCTTGTGCAATGGCGCACGACAGATGTACCACTCAATGGATGGCTGCAGCGAGCGGCCGGCATGTTACGGCATGGCCAGCTCCAGATTGAAGCGGGGAGCATGCAGGGTTGGTCCAGCCCCTGCCAGCTGGCATCAGCGAGTTCCCGGCAGGATCTGCCATCCATCACTCACCCAAGCCGCTTGACCAGCACAAGGTTGTCCTGCAGGATCTGCCGCACCCTCACCCGGCTGTGGCTGTAGTCAGTCCGAGCCGCAATGCGGGGCTGCAGGGCAGGGCAGGGCAGCCGGGGCGGCAAGGGCGGCAAGCGGCATGCAGCGCTCAAGAAGCTCCCATTGGGCCATCAGGCAGCAGTGGGTGGAGGAAACGGCGGCTTCAGTGCACAGCAAGCGGCTCATCTCGCGCTGCCGTCATTCGTCGGCTCTACAGCAGCGTTTTTCGGCGGCGCAGCGGCAGCACCAACTCTTAAACCCTAGACCTCACCATCCCCTCCAGGCACTTTGGCGACGCGCTGAAGGTGAGGCGCTGCTTGGCAGGCTTGGAGACAATGGCGGGGCGAGCAGCGGCCTGCAGGGTGCTGGACGGGTGGCAAGGCGTTGAGCATGTGAAGGGTCGGCAATGCGCTGCACTTGGCAGCTGTTGGGCAGCTGCAGCAGCCGGGGCGCAAACAGTTAGTCGTGTCCTTTCCAAAGGCTCTCCTTTCAAAGGCAGTGAGACAGGCAGTTTGAGTGGCTCACCTTGCCTTGCGCTGCAGCACCCGGCTCAAGGGCAGCACTTGCTGAAGCTGCAGCAGCGGCGCTGGAGATCGCGCTCCCACCACCTGTGTCGCCGTTGGTGCTGGCGGCACCAGATGTTGTGGTCGGGTCAGATGCCGGCGCCTCCTTTGCAGCGGCTGGCCCGGTCGGTGGAAGCTCGGTCGCAGTGCTCTCCAGAGCCGCTGCTGAAGATGACTCGTCCGCAGGGCATGCTGGGTCCTGTGACGGCGTGTCTGTGGCTGTTGCGGGTCTTGATGCTGCTGCTTGTTGCTCCTTGCGCCCCTGCTGTGGCTCACCCTGTTGGCTGTCGGCCTCTGTCACGGCGGCAGCGGGTGGCTGCTCGATGTCGGCCGCTTCTGGCTCGGTGGCGCGGTCTGAAGCTTCCGCAAGCGGGGTACTTGCGTCACGCGCGGCTGTCTCGACCTGTGAGGACGCCTCGTCCTCCTGCCGATCGACCTCGAGGCTTTCACTCGGCTGGAGGGCGTTGCGATGGTCGTTCATTGGATGTCTGATCGACTTGGCGCGGGTTGAAAGCGATCGGGGGCCGCAGCGCACACCACAGGGTCGGAAATTGTGTGCGGCAGATAGAGCGCTCCCTTATTGACTTGGGGATAAACGCACAAAGCTATGATTGATCGTAGGGGAAGCATGCAACTGAGAATGCGGGTGAAACGTTTTCGCGCCCAAACCTTCTTCCAACACCAACCCGAATTTCGCCCCAAATGGCGCCGCTGCACATGCCACCGTGATCATTCGCTTACACAAGACATTGCCAGGCCGATAGGCGCCCTGTGGTTCGTCCCTCGCGCAGCGGCCTCCCGAACGTCGCACGGTGGCTTGCCGTGCACCCGGCATCATCTCACTGACACACAGGTGACTCGCTGAAAGCGCATTGTGCCGATGTCTTGGTTTCGTCTGCAAGTGCCGCGCCTCCCTTGTTCTCAAGCCCCTGCCCTGGTTCCCGATTGCGGTCGCATCGATGTGCAGCCGTCCACGCGGTCACTCCGCCCCTCGTGCCACCTCGCAGGCGGCGGCCCGCGTAGCGGCACCTCGTCGACCGCCGATCAGCGGCTGGCGCAATGACCGGGCGGCGGGGGCCCCTGTTGAAGAAGATGCGTTACTACCTTGCCATGCTGCCTCCGGAGAACATCCAGCCGCACAAGAAGCTCAACGCCTCCTCACGGGCGGTGCTGGACACGCGCACGCTGCGGGAGGGCCTGGCTGAGACCCTGGAAGGCATCCAGCAGTCCCTGCTCTACTCCCACCTGCTCAAGCTCAAGCGGCGCGGACAGATCTAGAACACGCCGCTCGGCTGCCGCAGCCGTCAGCGATGCGGAGAAACGGCGCATTGCCAGCGCCTGCAGGCCTGCAGCTGCCCACCCTGTTGCAGCCTCCGAGTCCTGCCAACATTTCCTGCCTGCCGTCTTCAGTTCCTTGCATTCTCCTTTTCTTTCCTACTGCCCTTCACTCCCTGCCAGCTCCCGCCACTTCCCTGCCCCTATTGTGCGTAGACCTCACCCATCTGCCTCGCTCTCCAAGCTTTAAAATAACATCCGCTCAGGTGTCGGATCTCTCTGCTCATGCACTGGCTGGCCTGTGCTGGCAGCGGTGGCGCGGCTCAGTCCGCAGCAGTAGCGGCAGCATACTTGACAGGGCAGCAGCCACTGACAATGCCTTTCCTGCTCCGGCCAGGCAGCACAGACGAGGCAGTATTGCAAGCGTGACGCGAGAGTTTGTTGCACAGCAGCCGCTGAGGGATATGCAGCTGGATGGCTATGGCTCGGCTGTGATCTGTAAGCTGTTTGGCAGCAAGGCATACTGCAGCATGGGTATCAAGTGGCAGCCTCCCTGCGTGGCCTGGGCACTGGGAGCAGTGAGCTGGGTCCGCCGTTGTACTGGTGTCCTGAGCTGTGAATTGCTGCGCAATTCCAACAACCTGTTGCAGCTTGGGCTCAGCACGCAGCAGGTGGTGGCAAACTTGCTGCAGGACTGGACCCTGCTCGCTTACACTCCCGAGCATCTAGCCAGGATGGAGGCAGTGGTGCAGCAGGAGCTGGGTGCCAACCGCCAGCTGTGGGTCAAGTTGCTAGTCAGCCAACCTCGGATGGCTGGATGCCGCGAGGCCACTCTCAGGCAGCAGGCGCAGGCGTTTGTAGCGGTGAGTGATTGTGGGGGCTGGCCGCAGCTAGAGCGGTCTCTTTGAGTGAGTCATTGCTTGCCCATCCGATCAGCATACGCTGTCCCTGCAGGAGTTTGGCAGGCACGAGGCACTTCAACGGGCGGACAGAGCACCCCAATCGCTGAGATCTGGCTGGAAGTCTATACTGGTATCATTGTTTCAACACAGCGGCCGACCAGATATACCTGCAAAACAAGGGAGACCAGCAAGCGGCAAGCGGGCAGACATGGGCTCGGAGGTCAGCAAATGCTGCAGGCGGCAGCGGCGGCAGCGGACGTGCTGCGAATGCTGGGGATGGCCGCTCCTCTCCTGCAGGCCCGATCGAATTGTGGCGTGTTGAGAATCGCTCCTTAGCCGATCAAGGGGCGTTGCCGTTCACATGCGGCACAGCAGCCGGCGATGTGGGTGTTCCTGTCGCGCGGCAGGCTTGCTTGCGGCAGGCAACGAGCTCGATGTGTGTCACAAAGGCTTGATGTCTCTAACGGAGCAGGTGGAAGCCATCAGCTCGCGAGAACGAACCTGGCCTCGCCGCTGAGCGCCTTCTCAGTGTGCCACCTGCCCTGCAGGCTGCTGGATGGAATCAGTGCGATGCATGCAGGGCTTTACCAGCTCGATCACGCCTGCAGAAGCCGCCCCGCCTCTGCCGCCCACTGCTGCAACAAACGGCGTCTTTGAACCCAGTGTTGTCAGTAGCAGCTGGGCCGCAACCAAAAGGGCCTCCCGGTGTGGCACCTCATCAGGCGAGAGCCTTTCTGACACTGCCGGTGTGGCGACTTCAGCTGGCATGGTGGGTATGCAACCTTGCCTGGCTGATGACATTGGTGTGTTGGCACAGGCTCAGTGCGAGGGCCGCTGAGCTGTCTGCTTTACTGAGCAGTGCTGTACTGGCCTGTCTTCCGCTTGATGCAGTGCGCCAACTCTAGCTCACTGTATTTCCAGCTCAACACAAGCTTGTGGGTTCTGCTGGGGCTGCGGCCACAACCACTCAGGTTGCAGCAGCGGGGAGCCTGCGGCATCAGCTGGCAGCGCAGCTTCGTTGCACACACAAGCAGCAATGAAGACCCTGGCAGCAGGTCAGCAACTGTTGATGCTGCCAGTCCTGCCTCGGTCAGGCGGCACAGAGGCAAGTTTATTGCAAGCGTGGTGCCGGATTTTGATGCACAGCAGCTGCTGAGGGGTATGCAGCTGGATGGCTATGGCTCGGCCGATGAGCTGTCGGCCAGCATGAGCAAGCTGCCTGGCATCCGGCAACAGGGCATACTGCAGCATGGGCCCCAAGTGGCGGCCCTCCTGCGGGGCTTGGGCATTAAGAGCAGCGAGCTGGGTTCGCTGTCGTGCCGGTGTCCTTATCTGTTCAGCTGGCCAGCAGAGGAGCGTGCAGGCGTGCTGTTCAGCCAGCTGATGCGGCTGGGGCTGTCAGCAGGGCAGGCAATCAACTGTTTTGAGCAGCAGCCACCGGCAGCTGCCAGCTTGAGCTTTGAGCCGGCCATTGCGCTGCTGGCACTCCTGATGGCTGCTAGCAGCAAGGGTGGCGGCAGGTCCGGCGAGCAGCTGCTGGGTGATTTGCTGAAGGGCCAGCCAGCAGCAGTTGGGCTGCTGCAGTATCGATTTGAAGCGCTGCAGCGTAACCTGGACAACTTGCTGCAGCTGGGGCTCAGCAAGCAGCAGCTGATAAATTCATTGCGGCAGAACTGGGCCCTGCTCACTTGCTCTCCCGAGCAGTTGGCCAGGATGGAGGCAGTGGTGCAGCAGGAGCTTGGTGCCGACCGCCAGCTGTGGTCAAGATGCTGGTCAGCCAACCTCGAATGGCTGGCTGCAGCGAGGCCAAACTCAGGCAGCGTGCGCAGGCGCTTGTAGTGGTGAGTGATTGTGTGTGCGGCTGGCCGCATGCATGGCTGTTGCATTTAGCTAGGTGTAGGTGGCCAGCTGATGCATTGTGTTGCCTGCTTGCCTTTGAGTTGTCGCTTGCTTCCAGCCATCAACAGCCTTGCTTCGTACACTGCTGCTTAACTGCCCGCGCAGGAGTTTGGCAAGGAGGAAGCATGCAGGATGGTCGATGTTGCACCTCGGCTGCTTGTCATCAACACTGTCGTGTGGCGGCGTACGCTGGCGACGTGGCAGCAGTGCGGTGTGGCTGACCCGCGGGCAGTTGCACACAGTAGCCCTCGTCTGCTTGGCTATGACTGGCTGCATGCCTCTCGGCTGGCCAACCTGCGGGCGCTGCAGCAATGGCTGCCATGGGACCTGTCGGCTGCTCAGGCGATTGAGCGCTATGCCGGCTTTGTGGCAAGCATAGCGGCAGAGAGACTTGCCGGCCGCCTGCTGTACCTGGAGCAGCTGCGCCTGCTGCCGCTGCTGGTGGCAGACAAGCTGGCAGCCAGGCAGGAGTGGCGGCTGCAGCGGGGACTGTCAGTCAGCAAGAGAGCAGCTGGCGAGCCGGTGTTCATCACTGTGCGTGATGTGGCAATGTCAGCACCAGCAAATTTTGACAGCCTGCTTGACAGCGCCCTGTCACAGAAGCAGCAGGACGATGACGGTCTGGCCAGCAACGGCAGCAGCAGCAGCAGCAGCAGCCCCAGCTTTGAGGCCTATCGAAAGGGCCGCCTGCTGCAGCTGCCCGCCTGGAAGCAGCTGTTGGCACAGGCGGAGGCGGATGTGGTTGAGCTGAAGAGGAAGCTGCCGCCTGAGCTGCGGCGAGTGGCAGCGGAGGCAGAGGACGGTGGTGGCTGTGCTGAGTAGGCCTGCTGTTTGTGTGATGTTTGAGTGCTGGTGTGCTGCGGCATTGTGCTAGCTGTCTTAGCGGTGTCACATCACCCTGTAAAGCCCTGTCTAGGTTGACCCATGCCTCAGGCGCTTTACATGTCACGGTTGCATGGCTCAAGCAACGGTCATTGGGCCTGTGTGCTGTCAGTCATATCAGTGTGAAGCAGTCCACCACTCCAGCTCGCCTGCAGGGTGTGGCAGTGAGGGGCGGCAAGGGCTGTGTGGTGACAGCAACAGCTCAACCAAGCAACTCGCTCTGCCCTTCCCACGTGCCGCCACTAAACATTTCCACCCCCATCTGCCTCTCCACCTGCACGCACGCACACACACACACTGCTCCCTGAGCTGTACGCACCCGACGACTTGTCCCGAAATGCGCCCTTTGCTCGCTGCCGCCCGTCGGGACGGTACTGCAAGTCCCAGGCACGGTACCCTCCTGCCAGTTCCCGCAGCGGGCGGTACCCCTGGCTTTGTAGTGCTGCCGCCGACGCCGCCACAATATCCTGCAGCATGTATTGGTACATTCAAGCAGCAGGCAGTCGCAGCGTTGGCCCCGGTTGCACACAGCAGCCCCTGATCGGCTCTGACTGACACCACAGGCACCCCTGCTGCCAGCCACAGCCAGCCAGCAAGCCAGGTTCCAGCCGCACCTGCCCTTCCACCTGCACTGCTCCCGCTAGCGCGATGCTCACAAACTGCTCCTTGCTGACATAGGCAGCGGCCGCCTGCGATTGCAGTGGTGTGCTGGGCCCGTACAGCACTATCGGCGGCGGGGCATCGGGGCTGTCCCGCTCGGCTCCTGTTGCTTTGAGGTGTGTACGGGGTTGAGATGCTTTATCCTGGAGCTCAGTCAAGTGAGAGTGACTTATCCTAGCACAAAGTTGTGCATGCAGCTAAGTGGGGCTCACGTCAGGCTACCTGCGGCGGCAGCGGGAGCGGGACGTATTGCCGGTTGCAAGGATGAGCGCACCAATCGGCGCATCTGGACGTGGTGGATGGATTCTGCACACAGAGTGCGTATGTCTGTCAAGGCCCGCAAGGCTGCAAGCGCATGAGTGTGCGGCTGTTGTCGGCTTGCAGCGGTTGGTGAGCAGCGGCATGGCGATCACCTCGCGTGCAGTAGTTGAATGGCAGCTGCGCGGCCCGCCGATCGCCCAAGTGAGGGATCCGCCGCCGCTGGTGCCACCGCCATCGCCTGCTCGCCTCAAGCCGGCTCAATGTGCTTCTTTCTGTGCCATAGCTCTGTGACCCCACATTGTTGCTCTCACATGTGCCCTGCACTGGGATCACCAAAGTGCAGGCCCGTCGCAGCCCTGCCCACCAGCTAGTGCTGCAGCGGCAGCGATTGCGTTGCTCAGTTCACAGCAGCGGCAACGGTAGCATGACAGTAGCAGCGGTCACTGATGATGCCGTTCCTGCTCCGGCCAGGTGGCGGGTTGGGCGGCCCATAAGCGTGGTGCCGGAGTTTGATGCACAGCAGCTGCTGAGGGGTATGCAGCTGGATGGCTATGGCTTGGCCGATGAGCTGACGGCCAGCATGAGCAAGCTGCCTGGCATCCGGCAGCAGGGCATACTGCAGCATGGGCCTCAAGTGGCGGCCCACCTGCGGGGCCTGGGCATTGGAAGTAGTGAGCTGGGATCACTGTTCTGCCGATGCCCTGGGCTCTTCAGCAGGCCAGCAGAGGAGCGTGCAGGCGTGCTGTGCAGCCAGCTGATGGGGTTGGGGCTGTCACCAGGACAGGCAGCCCGCTGTTTCAAGCAGCAGCCAGAGGCAGCCACCACACTGGGCTTTGAGCCGGCCATTTCAGTGCTGGCACCCCTGCTGATTGCTGGCAGCAAGGGTGGCGGCAGGACAGGCGAGCAGCTGCTGGGTGATTTGCTGACAAAGCACCCGTCAGCAGTTGTGCTGCTGAAGTATGGCAGTGAATCGCTGCAGCAAAAGCTAGACAATCTGCTGCAGCTGGGGCTCAGCAAGCAGCAGGTGGCTGCAGCATTGAGGCTGAGCTGGGCTCTGCTCACTCGCACTCCCGATCAGTTGGCCAGGATGGAGGCTGTGGTGCAGCAGGAGCTGGGTGCTGACCGTCAGCTGTATGTCAAGGTGCTGCGCAGCAAACCTCGAATTGCTAGCTGCAGCGAGGCCACTATCAGGCAGCGTGCAGAGGCGCTTGTAGTGGTGAGTGATTGTGTGTGGGGCTGGCTGCATGCACATGTTGTTCTAGTCAGTAAGGTGGTGGCGGCCAGCAGCTGCTGCTGCTGCTGCTGCTGCTGCTGCTGATGATGATGATGGTGATGATTCTTGCCTTGAACTGCTGCTGAATGCTTTCCATCGACATGTTGCTTGCTTCCAGCCGCCGACAACCGTGCTGCTGACCCTCCTCCGTTGCTGCCGCACAGGAGTTTGGCAAGCAGGAGGCATGCAGGATGGTTGACGCTTCAACGCAACTGCTTGCCATCAACACTGTTGTGTGGCGGCGTGCGCTGGCGACGTGGCAACAGTGCGGCGTGGCTGACCCGCGGGCAGTTGCACACAGTAGCCCTCGTCTGCTTGGCTATGACTGGCTGCATGCCTCTCGGCTGGCCAACCTGCGGGCGCTGCAGCAATGGCTGCCATTGGGCCTGTCGGCTGCTCAGGCGATTGAGCGCTATGCCGGCTTTGTGGCAAGCATAGCGGCAGAGAGACTTGCCGGCCGCCTGCTGTACCTGGAGCAGCTGCGCCTGCTGCCGCTGCTGGTGGCAGACAAGCCGGCAGCTAAGCGGGAGTGGCGGCTGCGGCAGGGACTGACAGTCAGCAAGAGAGCAGCTGGCGATCCGGTGTTCATCAGTGTTGGTGATGTGGCAGCCATTACAGCTGCAAAGTTTGACAGCCTGGTTGACAGCGCCCTGTCACAACAGCAGCAGGACGATGACGGCCTGTCCAGCAGCAGCAGCAGCAGCAGCAGCAGCCCCAGCTTTGAGGCCTATCGAAAGGGCCGCCTGCTGCAGCTGCCCGCTTGGAAGCAGCTGTTGGCACAGGCAGAGGCGGATGTGGTTGAGCTGGAGAGGAAGCTGCCGCCTGAGCTGCGGCGAGTGCCAGCGGAGGCAGACGGCGGCAGTGGTGGCTGTGCTGAGTAGGCCTGCTGTTTGTGTGATGTTGAGTGATGGGTGCTGCGGCGATGTGCCCCTGTTGGCTGTCTTAGCGGTGTCATCACCCTGTAAAGCCCTGTCTAGGTTGACCCATGCCTCAGGCGCTTCACATGTCACGGTTGCATGGCATGGCTCAAGCAGCGGTCACCAGGCTTGAGTGCTGTCAGTCATATCAGTTGGAAGCAGTCCACCACTCCAGCTCGCCTGCAGGGTGCGTCGGTGAGGGGCGGCAAGGGCTGTGTGGTGACAGCAACAGCTCAACCAAGCAACTCGCTCTGCCATATTTACGTCCCACCACTCAGCAATTCCACCCCCATCTGCTGCCTCTCCACCTGCACGCACGCACGCACACTGTTCGCTGCTCGCACCCGACGACTTGTCCCGAAACGCGCCCTTGGCCCGCCGCCGCCCATCGGGACGGTACTGCAAGTCCCAGGCACGGTACCCTCCTGCCAGTTCCCGCAGCGAGCAGTACCCCTGGCTTTGTAGTGCTGCCGCAGCCGCCGCCACAACATCCTGCAGAGTGTATTGGAGCATGCAAGCAGCAGGCAGCGTTGGCCCCGGTTGCACACAGCAGCACCCCTGATCAGCTCTGACCGACACCACAGGCACCCTGTTGTCAACGAATGCCAGCAAGCCAGGTTTCAGCCGCACCTGCCCTTCCACCCGCCCTGCTCCTGTTGGCGCGATGCTCACAAACTGCTCCTCGCTGACTAAACAGCGGCCGCCTGCGAGTGCAGTGGTGTGCTGGGCCCGTACAGCACTATCGGCGGCGCGGCATCAGGGCTGTCCCGCTCGGCTCCTGCTGCTTTGAAGTAGGCAGGGTTGAGATGTCAGATTGTGAGGTCCAGGCTAGTGCCTGATCATAGAACAAAGGCGTGCATGCAATTGAGTTCGGCGCACATGAGGATGCCATCAGAGGCAGCGGGAGCGGGACGTATTGCCGGTTGCAAGGATGAGCGCACCAATCGGCGCCCCCTGGGTGCGGTGGATGGACTCTGCACACAGAGCGCGTATGTCTGCCTAGGCCCGCAACGCTGCAATGGATTTGAGTGTGCGGCTGTTATCGGCTTGCAGCGGTTTGTAAGCAGCGGCATGACGAGCGCCTCGCGTGCAGTAGTGGGATGGCAGCTGCGCGGCCCGGCTATCGCCCAAGTGAGGGATCCGCCGCCGCTGGTGCCACCGCCATCGCCTGCTTGCCGCAAGACGGCCCGATGTGCTTCTTTCTGTGCCACAGCTCTGTGACCCCATGTCCCTGCTCTCACTTGCGCGTTGTTTGCACTGCACTAACGTCACTGCGCAGGCCCACCGCAGCCCTGCCCGCCAGCTAGCGCTGCAGCTGCAGCCGTGGCGCGGCTCAGTCCGCAGCAGCAGAAGTAGCAGTCGTGGTAGCATGGCAGCAGCAGCGGTCACCGATGATGCCGGTCCTGCTCAAGCCAGGCGGCAAAGAGGAGGCAGCATTGCAAGTGCGGTGCCAGAGTTTGATGCACAGCAGCTGCTGAGGGGTATGCAGCTGGATGGTTATGGCTCGGCTGATGAGCTGTTGGCCAGCATGAGCAAGCTGCCTGGCATCCGTCAGCAAGGCATACTGCAGCATGGGCCTCAAGTGGCGACTTACCTGCGGGGCCTGGGCATTGGGAGCAGTGAGCTGGGTTCGCTGTTCTGTCGATGCCCTGAGCTGTTCAGCAGGCCAGCAGAGGAGCGTGCAGGCGTGCTGTTCAGCCAGTTGATGGGTCTGGGGCTGTCAGCAGGGCAGGCAGCCAGTTGTTTCGAGCAGCAGACCACAGCAGCTTTCAGTTTGAGCTTTGAGCCGGCCATTGTCATGCTGGCACCCCTGCTGGCTGCTGGCAGCAAGGGTGGCGGCAGGTCAGGCGAGCAGCTGCTGGGTGATCTGCTGCAGGGCCAGCCAACAGCAGTGGTGTTGCTGCAGTGTGGGGCTGAAGCGCTGCAGCATAAGCTGGACAACCTGCTGCAGCTGGGGCTCAGCAAGCAGCATGTGGCTGCAGCATTGAAGCTGAGCTGGGCTCTACTAACTCGCACTCCCGCGCACCTGGCTAAGTTAGAGGCAATGGTGCAGCAGGAGCTGGGTGCCAACCGCCAGCTGTGGGTTAAAGTGCTGTGCAGCAAACCCGGAGCGGTTATTTGCAGCGAGGCCGCTCTCAGGCAGCGGGCACAGGCGCTTGTGGCGGTGAGTAATTGTGTGGGGGTCCTGGCCGCATGCATGGCTTTGCACTCAGCAGCTGGTGACGGCCAGCTGATGCATCGTGTTGCGTGGATGCCTGTTGCTTGCTTCCAGCCATCGACAGTCGTGTTGCTTGTCCCTCGTTCACTGCCGCTGCAGGAGTTTGGCAAGCAGGAGGCATGCAGGATGGTTGACGCTTCAACGCAACTGCTTGCCATCAAAACTGTTGTGTGGCGGCGTGCGCTGGCGGTGTGGCAGCAGTGCGGTGTGGCTGACCCGCGGGCAGTTGCACACAGTAGCCCTCGTCTGCTTGGCTATGACTGGCTGCATGCCTCTCGGCTGGCCAACCTGCGGGCGCTGCAGCAGTGGCTGCCATGGGAGGTGTCGGCTGCTCAGGCGATTGAGCGCTATGCCGGCTATGTGGCAAGCATAGCGGCAGAGAGACTTGCCGGCCGCCTGCTGTACCTGGAGCAGCTGGGCCTGCTGCCGCTGCTGGTGGCAGACAAGCTGGCAGCCAGGCAGGAGTGGCGGCTGCAGCGGGGACTGTCAGTCAGCAAGAGAGCAGCTGGCGATCCGGTGTTCATCACTGTTCGTGATGTGGCAATGTCAGCACCAGCAGATTTTGACAGCCTGGTTCACAGCGCCCTGTCACATCAGCAGCAGCAGGACTATGACGGCCTGGTCAGCAACGGCAGCAGCAGCAGCAGTAGCAGCCCCAGCTTTGAGGCCTTTCGAAAAGGCCGCCTGCTGCAGCTGCCTGCCTGGAAGCAGCTGTTGGCACAGGCAGAGGCGGATGTGGTTGAGCTGGAGAGGAAGCTGCCGCCTGAGCTGCGTCGAGTGCCAGCGAAGGCAAAGGGCGGCAGTGGGGGCTGTGCTGAGTAGGCCTGCTGTTTGTGTGATGTTGAGTGATGGGTGCTGCGGCGATGTGCCCCTGTTGGCTGTCTTAGCGGTGTCATCACCCTGTAAAGCCCTGTCTAGGTTGACCCATGCCTCAGGCGCTTTACATGTCACGGTTGCATGGCATGGCTCAAGCAGCGGTCACCAGGCTTGAGTGCTGTCAGTCATATCAGTTGGAAGCAGTCCACCACTCCAGCTCGCCTGCAGGGTGCGTCGGTGAGGGGCGGCAAGGGCTGTGTGGTGACAGCAACAGCTCAACCAAGCAACTCGCTCTGCCCTTCCCACGTGCCGCCACTAAACATTTCCACCCCCATCTGCCTCTCCACCTGCACGCACGCACACACACACTGTTCGCTGCCCGCACCCGACGACTTGTCCCGAAATGCGCCCTTGGCCCGCCGCTGCCCGTCGGGACGGTACTGCAAGTCCCAGGTACGGTACCCTCCTGCCAGTTCCCGCAGCGAGCAGTACCCCTGGCTTTGTAGTGCTGCCGCAGCCGCCGCCACAACATCCTGCAGAGTGTATTGGTACATGCAAGTAGCAGGCAGTCGCAGCGTTGGCCCCGGTTGCACACAGCAGCCCCTGATGGGCTCCGACCGACACCACAGGCACCCCTGCTGCCAGCCACAGCCAGCCAGCCAGCCATGTTCCGGCCGCACCTGCCCTTCCACCTGCACTGCTCCCGCTGGCGCGATGCTCACAAACTGCTCCTTGCTGACGTACGCAGCGGCCGCCTGCAATTGCAGTGGTGTGCTGGGCCCGTACAGCACTATCGGCGGCGGGGCATTGGGGCTGTCCCGCTCGGCTCCTGCTGCTTTGAGGTGCTTATGGGGTTGAGATGTCAGATTGTGAGGTCCAGGCTAGTGCCTGATCATAGAACAAAGGCGTGCATGCAGCTGAGTTCGGCGCACATGAGGATACCATCAGCGGCAGCGGGAGCGGGACGTATTGCCGGTTTGCAAGGATGAGCGCACCAATCTGCGCCCTTAACTACGGCGGATGGACTCTGCACACAGAGCGCGTATGTCTGTCAAGGCCCGCAACGCTGCAAGCGCTTGAGTCTGCGGCTGTTATCGGCTTGCAGCGGTTTGTGAGCAGCGGCATGGCGAGCACCTCACGTGCAGTAGTGGGATGCCAGCTGCACGGCCCGCTTATCGCCCAAGTGAGGGATCCGCCGCCGCTAATGCCACCGATATTGCGCTCGCCTCAAACTGACTGTGCTTCTTTCTGTGCCATCGTTCCTCTCACATGTACCTTGCAATGCGCTCTCCTCAAAGTGCAGGCCCGTCACAGCCCTGTCCACCAGCTAGTGCTGCAGCGACAGCGGTGGCGTTGCTCAGTCCGCAGCGGCAACATCAGCGTTAGCATTGCAGCAGCAGCGGTCACTGGTGATGCCGGTCCTGCTCCGTCCAGGCAGCATAGAGGCAGGCCCCTGAGTGCGGTGCCAGAGTTTGATGCACAGCAGCTGCTGAGGGATATGCAGCTGGATGGTAATGGCTCGGCTGATGAGCTGTCGGCCAGCATGGGCAAGCTGCCTGGCATCCGTCAGCAAGGCATACTGCAGCATGGGCCTCAAGTGGCGACTTACCTGCGGGGCCTGGGCATCGGGAGCAGCGAGCTGGGTCCACTGTTGTACCGGTGCCCTGCGCTGTTCAGCAGGCCAGCAGAGGAGCGCGTTGGCGTGCTGTGCAGCCAGCTGATGGGTCTGGGGCTGTCAGCAGGGCAGGCAATCAAATGTTTTGAGCAGCAGGCGATGGCTGCTCTCAGTTTGAGCTTTGGGCCGGCCATTGTCATGCTGGCACCCCTGCTGGCTGCTGGCAGCAAGGGCGGCAGCAGGTCAGGCGAGCAGCTGCTGGGTGATCTGCTGAAGAAGCAGCCCGCAGCAGTGGGGCTGCTGCAGCATGGGGCTGAATCACTGCAGAGCAACATGGACAATCTGCTGCAGCTGGGGCTGAGCAAGCAGCAGGTGGTGAAAGCGTTGAGTCAGGACTGAACCCTGCTCGCTTGCACTCCCGAGCATGTAGCCAGGATGGAGGCAGTGGTGCAGCAGGAGCTGGGTGCCAACCGTCAGCTGTGGGTCAAGGTGCTGCGCAGCAAACCTCGAATTGCTAGCTGCAGCGAGGCCAAACTCAGGCAGCGTGCAAAGGCGCTTGTAGTGGTGAGTGATTTTGAGGGCTGGCTGCATGCATATTGTTCTAGTCACTAAGGTGGTGGCGGCCAGCTGCTGCTGCTGCTGCTGATGATGATGATTCTTGCCTTGAACTGCTGCTGAATGCTTTCCATCGACATGTTGCTTGCTTCCAGCCATCGACAGCCGTGCTGCTGACCCTCCTTCATTACTGCCGCACAGGAGTTTGGCAAGGAGGAGGCATGCAGGATGGTTGACGCTACAACGCAACTGCTTGCCATCAACACTGTCGTGTGGCGGCGTGCGCTGGCGATGTGGCAACAGTGCGGCGTGGCTGACCCGCGGGCAGTTGCACACAGTAGCCCTTGTCTGCTTGGCTATGACTGGCTGCATGCCTCTCGGCTGGCCAACCTGCGGGCGCTGCAGCAGTGGCTGCCATGGGAGGTGTCGGCTGCTCAGGCGATTGAGCGATATGCCGGCTATGTGGCAAGCGTAGCGGCAGAGAGACTTGCCGGTCGCCTGCTGTACCTGGAGCAGCTGGGCCTGCTGCCGCTGCTGGTGGCAGACAAGCTGGCAGCCAGGCAGGAGTGGCGGCTGCAGCGGGGACTGTCAGTCAGCAAGAGAGCAGCTGGCGAGCCGGTGTTCATCACTGTTCGTGATGTGGCAATCTCAGAAGCAGCAAAATTTGACAGCCTGGTTGACAGCGCCCTGTCACAACAGCAGCAGGACGATGACGGCCTGTCGAGCAGCAGCAGCAGCAGCAGCAGCAGCAGCCCCAGCTTTGAGGTCTTTCGAAAAGGCCGCCTGCTGCAGCTGCCCGCTTGGAAGCAGCTGTTGGCACAGGCAGCGGCGGATGTGGTTGAGCTGGAGAGGAAGCTGCCGCCTGAGTTGCGGCGAGTGCCAGCGGAGGCAAAGGGCGGCGGTGGGGGCTGTGCTGAGTAGGCCTGTTTGTGTGATGTTTAAGTGAGTGGTGTGCTGGGGCATTGTGCTGGCTGTCTTAGCGGTGTCACATCACCCTGTAAAGCCCCTGCTGCAAGCCTGGCACATGTAGCAGCCAGCGCTTTATAGGTCACGGTTGCATGGCATGGCTCAGGCAGCGGTCACCAAGCTTGAGTGCTGTCAGTCATATCAGTTGGAAGCAGTCCACCACTCCAGCTCGCCTGCAGGGTGTGGCAGTGAGGGGCGGCAAGGGCTGTATGCTGACACTAACAGCTCAACCAAGCAACTCGCTCTGCCATATTTACGTCCCACCACTCAGCAATTCCACCCCCATCTGCTGCCTCTCCACCTGCACGCACGCACGCACACTGTTCGCTGCTCGCACCCGACGACTTGTCCCGAAACGCGCCCTTGGCCCGCCGCCGCCCATCGGGACGGTACTGCAAGTCCCAGGCACGGTACCCTCCTGCCAGTTCCCGCAGCGAGCAGTACCCCTGGCTTTGTAGTGCTGCCGCCGCCGCCGCCACAATATCCTGCAGCATGTATTGGTACATTCAAGCAGCAGGCAGTCGCAGCGTTGGCCCCGGTTGCACACAGCAGCACCCCTGATCGGCTCTGACCGACACCACAGGCACCCTGTTGTCAACGAATGCCAGCAAGCCAGGTTTCAGCCGCACCTGCCCTTCCACCTGCACTGCTCCCGCTGGCGCGATGCTCACAAACTGCTCCTTGCTGACATAGGCAGCGGCCGCCTGAGAGTGTAGTGGTGTTCCGGGCCCGTACAGCACTATCGGCGGCGCGGCGTCGGGGCTGCCCAAGGCTGCGGTTGCCGCTTCCATGAAGCCCGGGTTGAGCTTGGCGGCGGCGGGGTTGGTGGCTGGGCCTGCTGCCAGCACAATAGGTGTGTGTATCGCTCCCTTGATGCGGCCCCAGTCCCACTCTCTGGCACTACGCACATCCAGCACACGCACGCCGCCGCTTCTAGTCGCCGCCCAAAGCTCGTCCGGACTGATTGGCGGCAGGCCGCTGGCTGTCGGAGGCGGCCCAGCCTCCGCCTCCTCCTCCTCCTTCTCCTCCTCCTGCCGCTGCTGCTGCTGCTGCTGCTGGCTGCTGGCAAAGACATGCGCTGCATCCCAGCCTGCCACCGCCGCAGCCGCCCGCGCAGCCGCTGCTTCACTCCGAACCACGTCCGCCGCCGCCCTCCGCAGCTCCTCGGCAGCCTGAGCAGCAGCGACCCTCCGTGCCGCTGCAGAGGCGGCACTGCGCCGCCAGCGGGCGCTGCGCTCGCTGGCCAGCTTCCTGTCAGCTTCCAGCCCTCGCACATATTCCAGTGACAGCCGGGTGTCCAGCACTGCCTGCTGCTCAGCCGCCAGGCTGGCACCGGCCGCCATTGCGGCTGCAAGACAGCCCTGCTCTTCCACCTGGTTGATTGAAGGGCTGCAGTTGCCTGCAGCCAGCTGCGCCAGGGCTGCGTTCACGCCTTCCTGCAGCGGCAGGGAGGCGGCAGGCAGGTGGCAGGCTGTTGGCAGCCTACACGGCAGGTTGCCTTCTGGCCAGACTGTGCACACACAAACAAGCCAGGCAGGGGAACAGGGAAGGAGCGGGCCGTTGTTTTGAGGGCAACCAGAGATGAAGGAAGAGAAAGACCGTGTCAGCAAAAGGGACGTGTTGGCAAGAGGGAGCAAGCAAGACGGGCCGGGAAGCGACCCGACTGGGCCAGTTTTAAGCAGCACGTTGGCGCGTCCCAGTGCGCCACTTGCCACATTCTCACCTCTCCGCCTCCTCCGCCGCCGCCGCCGCCCGCCGCCGCCGCCGCCGCGTCGTGCAGCCAGCTGCGCACGGCGCCATCCACCATCCTCGACTTGATGGCTCCGAAGAAGTCCATGGGCTGGTGCGGGAAGGCCGCCAGCAGGGCGTCCACGTCAGCGGGGGGCAGCTGCGGGGAGAAGAGCAGGCACAGCGCCGCCGCCATCTCGCCCCTGCTGGGCTCAAACAGGAATTTGTCCATGCGGCCCTCCCTCACCAGTGGCTGCAGGGCAGAGTGGAAGTTTAACAGGGGAAGTGTGTGAGTTATCTAGCTTGACCATATGACCTAGCTTCATGGAGCAGCATACTTTTCGTTTCCATTCATTTTGCTGACCCAAAAGATGAAAGTCTGACTTGGGGCAGTGGCAGGTGTGTGCAGGGAATAAGACGAGCTGAACGGTGACAAAGCAGGCAAGAAAGGGTATCGCAGACCCAGCCACACACTGACACGCACACCCCAACCTGCCCCCCACACTGCCTCAGACACATACTGTCACCCAGCTCACCAGCCACCCAGCCATTCACCCAACCACCCAGCTCACCAGCCACCCAGCCATTCACCCAGCCATCCACCTCATCACCTCTCCGCACCACCCCACCTTGACCGTCAAACCCTCTCCAACCCTCTCCAGCCCTCTGCAACTGTCCCACTCACCGCATACAGGCAGGTGAGGTCGTTGGCGGTGACATAGATGGGCACTCTCGGGCGGCGCCTCACGGCCGCCCAGTCCTGGCCGGTGGAGAGGCAGTCTGGGTCATCACAGAGGGCCATGAGCGAACCTTGAAGGTTCTGGGGGGAGGCAGAGGGGGAGGGAGCGGCAGAGGAGGAGGGTGGTGGTGGTGGTGGTGTGGTGTGGTGTGGTGTGGTGATCAACAGAAGCAGCGGCAACCTGTCGCCCCGCTCCCCTTTTCATCCTCCTCTGACCCACCGCTGCTTGGCCCTCCCCAAAACCCTCCAAGCACACCTTCTTCCTACACACACACTCCATGGCTCGAGACATGCCTTGCTGAACACCCGCCCCCCCCTTTCCCACGCAACCGCGACCCCCCCCCCTTCCCCCCCCCCCCCCTCTCCCATCCCCCCACAACCACACACACACACACACACACACACACATCACCCCCACCACCACCACCAGGGCCCCACCTGCGTGTTGACCGTGTTGGCTGTGTGCGCCCAAGTGCCCACCCCCGCATCCAGGTCACTGATAACCAGGCACGTGGGCTGCCCGGTGGACTCGGCGTGCCGCGCTGCAAGGGGGGGCCAGGAGGGGGAGGGGCTCATTGGAGGGAGGCAGGCAGGCAGGCAGGCAGGCAGGCAGGCAGGCAGGCAGGCAGGCAGGCAGGCAGGCAGGCAGGCCCAGGCAGGCAGGCAGGCAGGCAGGCAGGCAGGCAGGGACTGTGTTGTGTTGAGACCATCATACCAGTACCACCCACACATTCACACCCACCCACACACCAACATCCACCCACAGCATCACACCAGTGCCACCACCCACCCGCAAACTGGTACCTCTCCCTCAGACGCCTCCCCGGCTCCCCCGCCCACTCATCCTCCAGCTCCCCCGCGGACAGGCACACGGGCAGCACGCCCAGGGCTCGCAGGCTCAGCTCAAGGCTGAAGGTCTTGCCCACGCCCTGCGCCGCGATAAGATTGGGGGGAGGAAGGGCGTTGAGAGGAGGGGCAGGGGGGAGGCGGAGGTATGGCATGGCTGCTTCTGCTCTGGCGGCGGCGGCAGCGTGCCCCAGCCGGGGCGGCAGCAGGGCAGCGAGAAGCAGCAGCAGCCGCAGCAGAAGCAGCAGCAGTAGCAGCTGCTGCCCTCGGGCTTCTTTTCTGCTGCAGCTTCCCTGCTAGCTTCCCCGTAGCTTCCCCGTAGCTTCCCCGAAGCTTCCCTCACCTTGGGCCCCCAAATGCCGAGCACCAGCGGCACCTGCCCCTGAAGCTGCCCCAGCCCTGCCAGCGCATTGCGCGCAAAGTGCAAGGCCACGCGCTGCAAGAAGCGAGGCGGCGGCTCCAGCCCGGCTGGCAAGTGGCTGAGGGTGCTGAGACGCATGCCGTCCTGCAAGCCGCCGCCGCCACCGCTACCGCCCGCCACATCTGCATCCACTCCCAGGCGGCCGCCTTTGAACAGCTCTTCACTCACACCGCTGCGCTGGCTCAGAATGAAGTCCTCGCCGCCGAGCACTGCCACCTCCCGCCCGCCATCGCGCCCGGCGGCGGCGGCGGCGGCGGCAGCGTGGGCGGCGGCGGCACAGGCGTCGCCGGCTGTCGCTGCCGCTGTTTCCGCGCCGCGTTTGCGAGGACCATCGGTGCCGCGTGGCAATGAAAGCACGGGACTGAGCTTGACTGAGCCTGCAGGCTGAAACAAGCGCATTTCAAGAGCTGCGCGCGTGAATGATGTCCAGCACCTCAGACTTGTCATGAAACGTGAACCAGCAGCATCGCCTTTTACAAGTATGGGCAACCTACTCGCCGCCATCTCGCACATGTGCATGCACAACAGCAGTGCCGTAACCTATGAGCACACCAGCCGCATCTTCATGAGAGTCTGAGACATTGAAAATAACGATTCATGGGAAAAACATGGCTAGAGCCGTGCACGGCAGCTGCACTTCGGATGACGGCGGCGGCGGAGGCAGCGGCAGCGAGTGACAACGTACTGCCGTGTCCAAATTGCCGCCTGCGGATGAAGTCTGCACCAAAGCGGCTTATCTCTGGCAGAGCCCGGGAAGACTGCAAGCGTTTTGAGGCTGCGGCGCTTACGGCTTGCAGCGGTCCGTGATGGCGAGCGCTTCGCGTGCACTTGTGGGAGCTGGGGAATGGCAGCTGCGCTGTTCGCCGATCGCCCAAATGGTGAGGGCCCGCCGCCGCTTGTCGCCGACATCGCCCTGCTCGCCTCAAGCCGGTTGTGCTTCTTTCTGTGCCATCCTTGCTCTCACTTGTGCCCTGCACTGCACTCTCCTCAAAGTGCAGGCCCATCGCAGCCCTGCCTGCCAGATTGTGCTGCAGCGGCAGCAGTGGCGCTGCTCAGTCCACAGCAGCAACATCGGTGGTAGCATAGCAGTAGCAGCGGTCACCGATGATGCCGTTCCTGCTCCGATCAGGCAGCAAAGAGGCAGGCCCCTGAGTTTGGTGCCAGAGTTCGATGCTCAGCAGCTGCTGAGGGATATGCAGCTAGACACTACCTTCGCTGATGAGCTGTCAGCCAGCATGGGCAAGCTGCCTGGCATCCGTCAGCAAGGCATACTGCAGCATGGGCCTCAATAGGCAGCCCACCTGCGTGGCCTGGGCATTGGGAGCAGTGAGCTGGGTCCGCTGTTGTGCCGGTGCTCTTATTTGTTCAGCATGTCAGCAGACGAGCGTGCAGGCATGCTGTTTAGCCAGCTGATGGGGCTGGGGCTGTCAGCAGGGCAGGCTGCCCGCTGTTTCAAGTAGCAGCCAGAGGCAGCCACTACACTGAGCTTTGAGCCGGCCATTGCGGTGCTGGCACCCCTGCTGGCTGCTGGCAGCAAGGGCGGCAGCAGGTCAGGCGATCAGCTGCTGGGTGATCTGCTGAAGCGGCAGCCAGGAGCTGTCACGTTGCTGCAGCATGGCGCTCAAGCTCTGCAGCGCAACATGAACAATCTGCTGCAGCTGGGGCTTGGCAAGCAGCAGGTGGCGAAAGCGTTGAGTCAGAGCTGGGTCCTGCTTGCTCTCGCCCCCGAGCGTCTGGCCAAGCTAGAGGCAGTGGTGCAGCTGGAGCTGGGTGCCGACCGCCAGCTGTGGGTCAAGGTGCTGGGCAACAAACCTCGCGTGGCTATCTGCACTGAGGCCGCTCTCAGGCAGCGTGCGCAGGCGCTTGTCGCGGTGAGTGATTGTGTGTGGGGGCTCGCCGCATGCATGGCTGTTGCAGTAAGCAAGATGGAAGTGGCCACGTGATGTTCCATGCTTTGCTTTGACCTTTGCTTGCTTCCATTCATCAACAGCCGTGCTTTCACGCCGATGCTTAACTGCCACGCAGGAGTTGGCAAGGAGGAGGCATGCAGGATGGTTGATATTGCACCTGCTTGCCATCAACACTATCGTGTGGCGGCGTGCGCTGGCGGTGTGGCAGCAGTGCGGCGTGGCTGAACCGCGGGCGATGGTGCGCAACAACCCTAATTTGCTTACAGTGGAATGGCTGCATCGCTCTCGGATGGCCAACCTGCGGGTGCTGCAGCAGTGGCTGCCATGGGAGGTGTCGGCTGCCCAGGTGATTGAACGCTATGCCGGCTATGTCGCAAGTATAGCGGCAGACAGACTTGCCGGTCGCCTGCTGTACCTGGAGCAGCTGGGCCTGCTGCCGCTGCTGGTGGGAAACAAGCCGGCGGCCAGGCAGGAGTGGCGGCTGCAGCAGGGGCTGTCAGTCAGCAAGAAGGCAGCTGGCGATGCAGTGCTCATCACTGTTCGTGATGTGGCAATCTCGACGGCAGCACAATTTGACAGCCTGATTGACAGCGCCCTGTCACAGCAGGAGCAGGACGATGACGGTTTGGTCAGCAGCAGCAGCAGCAGCAGCCCCAGCTTTGAAGTTTTTCGAAAGGGCCGCCTGCTGCAGCTGCCCGCCTGGTAGCAGCTGTTGGCACAGGCAGAGGCGGATGTGGTCGAGCTGGAGAGGAAGCTGCCGCCTGAGCTGCGGCGAGTGCCAGCGGAGGCAGAGGGCGTCGGTGATGTCAGTGCTGTGTAGACCTGCTTTTCGGTGGCAGCACACATTGTTTTCCTGAACCGTCCCTTCCTGTGATGGATGATACACTGTAAACCAAGGAAACCTCCGTATGGGTTTGAGGTGAATCTTTCATTTGTTTTGAGGCTGTTCACTGCCAGCCACTGCCAGCCACACTCCAGTACCGTCCGGCAGGAGATTTGCATCGGTGCAGCAGCGCAGGGCGTTGCAGTTACAGGGAATCAGAGGATACAGTCGTTGGGAAAACAGGTTGGTTGATTGGTTTGTGCGCCAGGTTGGCATTCCCTGGCCGCCTCAGCGCACAAGGCAGGGCATGCAAGGCAGACAACATGGGCGCAAGCTGGAGGCGGATCCGTGCGCCTTGCACGTGCAGTGACGTTAGCAGGGCAGCAAGGGGCCAGGAAAATCGGGAGCAGAACAGAAAAGCCTTGCACTTTCACAACCCACTACCCCCTCACCTTGACAGTCCTTTTCCACAAGCAGGTTGGAACACTTCTAGCCTCGGTGCACAGCACAGCACAGCACAGCACAGCACAGCACAGCACAGCACAGCACAGCACAGCACAGCACAGCACAGCACAGCACAGCACAGCACAGCACAGCACAGCACAGCACAGCACAGCACAGCACAGCACAGCACAGCACAGCACAGAACAGAACAGCACAGAACAGCACAGCACAGCACGTGCACCTTCAGAATCGCGGGAGCCTTGCACGACAGCCGCACTTTGTGCTGAAGGTGATCTGCTGAAGGGGCCGCCAGCAGCAGAGGGGCTGCTAAGTTGTGGTAGTGCAGTGTTGCAGCATGAACTGCAACTGGGGCTCAGCAAGCAGCAAGTGGCGGCAGCATTGAAGCTGAGCAGTGTCCTGCTTGCTTACATCCCCGAGCGGCTGGCCCGGATATAGACAGTGGTGCAGCAGGAGCTGGGTGCTGAGCGCCAGCTGTGGGTCAAGGTGCTGAGAAGTGCACCTCGAACAGCTGCCTGCAGCGAGGCCACTCTCAAGCAGCGGGCGCAGGCGCTTGTAGCGGTGAGTGATTGTGCGTGGTGGCTGGCCGCATGCATGGCTTGTGCAGATGGTGGCGGCCAGTTGATGCATTGTGACGAGTGCTTTGTCTTCACCTGCTGCTTGCTGCCAGACATCAATAGTCGTGCTGCTGGCCCTCATTATGTACTGCCTTGCAGGTGTTTGACAAGGAGGAGGCATGCAGGATGGTCGATGCTGCACCGCGACTGCTTGCCATCAACACTGTCGTGTGGCGGCGTGCGCTGGCAGTGTGGCAGCAGTGCGGCGTGGCTGACCCGCGGGCGATGGCACACAGCACCCCTTAATTTGCTGGGCTATGATTGCCTGCTCTGTTTGCTTCAAAGCAGCTGGCCCTGCTGCCACTGCTGGTGGTAGACAAGCCGGCAGCCAAGAAGAAGTGGCGCCTGCAGCAGGGACTGTCAGTCACCATGAAGGCAGCTGGCGAGCCGGTGTTCATCAAAGTTAGCAGTTGCCCGCCTGGAAGCAGCTGTTGGCACAGGCAGAGGCCGATGTGGTTGAGCTGGAGAGGAAGCTGCCGCCTGAGCTGTTGCAGAAAGCGGTGGAAAGAAGAGTGCGGGCTGAATTGAGGGCCCGAGAGCAGGCAGGCTGTTGAGGATTGTGCGGCGTTGCTGCCTCCTTTTCGCGTGTGCAGCAACCGCTGTGCTGTTGAGCTTTCATGTCCGCTTTCAATCAACACTTCAGAAGCTGAGGTGGTGAATCAATGCATTGATTGATCTGCAGCGTGCTTGCAGTGTTGCAGGTGACACACTGTGCTGTGGCGTCACCGCAGGAATGGCAGCTGGGCGCTCGCCACTCCCATTCTGCCACCACGCTGGTGGCTGTCAGGTGGCGACAGCTGGCGATTGCTGTCGGCGTAGCCTCTTTCTCTTCCTGCTCCTTTGGCCTGCCCCTCTGCTTAAGCAGGCAGCAGCAGAAAGGGGTGGCGCAGCGCCTGGCTGCATGACAGCCGGCCGCGGTTGAGCTTGTTCTTGAGGCGCAGCAGCTTGACTGCCAAGTCCCAGCCTGCAGCGGCAGAACAGGTGCAGCACACGGAACAAAGGCAGTGCTGCCCGTCCACCAGTCATTTGTGATGTGTGCAGTGCGGTGCTGGTGTGCATGCTGGGTGGGCTGGCTGTGCATGGCAGGTGTGCACGTTGAAAGAAAGGAGCACACCAGGCGCCTTGTCCCGAAATGCGCCCTTGGCCCGCCGCCGCCCAACGGGATGGTACTGCAAGTCACAGGCGCGGTACCCTCCTGCCAGTTCCTGCAGCAAGCGATACCCCTGGCTTTGAAGTGCTGCCGCAGCCGCCATACATCCTGCAGGTTGGCTTGGGGGATGCTTGCAGCAGCAGCGTTGCACTGGGGTGGAGTTGGCCCCGGTTGCACACAGCAGCCCCCCCGGCCCTGAATCATACCACAGGCACTCTTGCTGTCAGCCTTTGCCAGCAAGCCAGCCTCAACCGACCACTGCCCTGCCCTGCCCTGCCCTGCCCTGCCCTGCCCTGCCCTGCCCTGCCCTGCCCTGCCCTGCCCTGCCCTGCCCTGCCCTGCCCTGCCAGGGCTGGCCTGCACAGCAAGCGATCTGCGGCACAGCATCAGGGCTGTCCCGCTCCGCTCCTGAAGCTTCGAGGTGAGTACGGGGTTGAGATGCTTTATCCTGGAGTCCAGCCAAGTGAGAGTGACTTATCCTAGCACAAAGTTGTGCATGCAGCTGAGTGGGGCTCACGTCAGGCTACCTGCGGCGGCAGAGGGAGCGGGACGTATTGCCGGTTGCAAGGATGAGCGCACCAATCGGCGCCCCTGGATGCGGTGGATGGATTCTGCACACACAGCGCGTATGTCTGTCGAGGCCCGCAGCGCTGCAATGGATTTGAGTCTGCGGCTGTTGTCGGCTTGCAGCGGTTTGTGAGCAGCGGCATGACGAGCGCTCCGCGTGCAGTAGTGGGATGGCAGCTGTGCGGCCAGCCTATCGCCCAAGTGAGGGATCCGCCGCCGCTGGTGCCAACGCCATCGCCTTCTTGCCGCAAGACGGCCCGATGTGCTTCTTTCTCTGCCACAGCTCTGTGAGCCCACACCGTTGCTCTCACATGTACCCTGCACTGAACTCTCCTCAAAGTGCAGGCCCGCCGCAGCCCTGCCCACCAGCTAGTGCTGCAACGACAGCGATTGCGTTGCTCAGTCCGCAGCAGCGGCAACGGTAGCATGACAGTAGCAGCGGTCACTGATGTTGCCGTTCCTGCTCCGGCCAGGCGGCGGGTTGGGCGGCCCATGAGTGCGGTGCCAGAGTTCGATGCTCAGCAGCTGCTGAGGGATATGCAGCTGGATGGCTATGGCTCGGCTGATGAGCTGTCGGCCAGCATGGGCAAGCTGCCTGGCATCCGGCAGCAAGGCATACTGCAGCATGGGCCCCAAGTGGCGGCCCACCTGCGGGGTCTGGGCATTGGAAGCAGCGAGCTGGGTCCGCTGTTCTGCCGGTGCCCTGAGCTGTTCAGCTGGCCGGCAGAGGAACGTGCAGGCGTGCTGTACAGCCAGCTGATGCGGCTGGGGCTGTCAGCAGGGCAGGCTGCCCGCTGTTTCGAGCAGCATTATGGGGCAGCCACCACACTGAGCTTTGAGCCGGCCATTGCTGTGCTGGCACCCCTGCTGGCTGCTGGCAGCAAGGGCGGCAGCAGGTCAGGCGAGCAGCTGCTGGGTGATCTGCTGAAGCGGCAGCCAGGAGCTGTCACGTTGCTGCAGCATGGCGCTCAAGCTCTGAAGCGCAACATGGACAATCTGCTGCAGCTGGGGCTTAGCAAGCAGCAGGTGGTGAAAGCGTTGAGTCAGGACTTTACCCTGCTCAATCACAGTTCGGAGCATCTAGCCAGAATGGAGGCAGTGGTACAGCAGGAGCTGGGTGCTGACCGCCAGCTGTGGGTCAAGGTGCTGCGCAGCAAACCTCGAGCGGCTTGCTGCAGCGTGGTCATCTTCAGGCAGCGTGCGCAGGCGCTTGTTGCGGTGAGTGAGTGTGTGAGGGGGCTCGCCGCATGCATGGCTGTTGCTGTAAGCGCGATGGAAGTGGCCATGTGACGCATTGTGTTCCATGCTTTGCTTTGACCTTTTGCTTGCTTCCATTCATCAACGTCCATGCTTTCACGCCGCTGCTTAACTGCCATGCAGGAGTTTGGCAAGGAGGAGGCATGCAGGATGGTTGACGTTGCACCAGCGCTGCTTGCCATCAACACTGTCGTGTGGCGGCGTGCGCTGGCGGTGTGGCAACAGTGCGGCGTGGCTGACCCGCGGGCGGTGGCAAGCAGCACCCCTAAATTGCTTGCAGTGGACTGGCTGCATCGCTCTCGGATGGCCAACCTGCGGGCGCTGCAGCAGTGGCTGCCATGGGAGGTTTCGGCTGCTCAGGCAATTGCGTGCTATGGACGTTACATGCTTTACTCATCAACAACACTGGTGGGTCGCCTGCTGTACCTGGAGCAGCTGGGCCTGCTGCCGCTGCTGGTGGCAGACAAGCTGGCAGCCAAGCGAGAGTGGCGGCTGCAGCAGGGGCTGTCAGGCAGCAAGAAGGCAGCTGGTGAGCCGCTGTTCATCAGTGTTTTTGATGTGGCAGGCTTGACAGCAAGATTTGACAGCCTGGTTGACAGCGCCCTATCACAGCAGCAGCAGGAGCAGGACGATGAAGGCCTGGTCAGCAGCAGCAGCAGCAGCAGCCCCAGCTTTGAGGCCTTCCAAAAGAGCCGCCTGCGGCAGCTGCCCGCCTGGAAGCAGCTGTTGGCACAGGCGGAGGCGGATGTGGCTGAGCTGGAGAGGAAGCTGGCCCCTGAGCTGCGACGAGTGGCAGCGGAGGCAAAGGGCGGCCGTGGTGTCAGTGCTGATATTGAGTAGGCTTCTTTGTGTGATATTGAGTGCTGGGGTGCTGGGGCAATGTGCTGGCTGTCTTAGCAGCAGCTTATCACCCTGTAAAGCCTGGCACATGCAGCAGCAAGCGTTTACAATGTCATGGATGCGCGCTACGGCTTCAGCTGCGGTCAGCAAGGGTGAAATGCCGCGCCGACGTTTCGCCGCCAGCTGGAAACATGTGCCGCCTGCGGATATCGTCAATGCGTGTTTATTCGGGCTGCCGCGATGTCTTCTTTTAGGCGCCTTCAAGTTTGAGCCGCGTTCGCGCGTTCGCGCCTGCCGTTTGCCAGGCACCTTGCCGTTCCCTCAGGATGCGTGATGCAGCTTGGATAGCGGCGTGGGTCGCAACGGTGGCCCTCTGCGCCTGTGCGCGGCCCGTGGCGGCCATGGACCTCCTCCTGCTGCGCCAGTGAGTGCCGGTTTGGCGTCCAACAACCTGCAGCAGCCGCCACAGGCAGCGGGCAAGAGCTTGCCGGTCGCTCAAATTCCGGCTGACCTCCCGCTGCGCGGCGGCCGCCGCTGCGCCCCCCTCCCTGCAGAGACTGGGCACCCAATGCTGCCTACGACCCAGTGTGTGCCAACGGCGCATGTGCCAACAAACTGGACTAGTGAGTCCGGCTGTTCCCGCTGCTGTTGCATGCTGCATGCAGGCTGATCTGCCTGCAGCTCGCCCGGCAGCTCACCGCCGGTGTGTGGCCTGCCCAACACTGTCCCTCACCTGCCGCCTTGCACGCCCCCCTGTTGCTTTCCTGTGGCTGTTGTGTCCCACGGCAGCGGCGCGTTCACTGTCCGAGACCTGGCGCCCAGCAAAGCCACGACGACAGGGCTGGCGGGGTGCTTGGGACCGGCCTTTGACGCTTCACAGATCACAGCGGTGAGTGCCATGGGTGGGGGAGGCGTGGGTGGAAGATGAACAAATGAAACAGGAGAGAACATGGATGAAGAAAGGAAGAAAAGGCGCCGCGCAAGCTGCACGGCCGGGCGCCATCGCGTGTTGCCTGCGCTGCTTTTTGGGCCCTTTGCTCAGATGTGCCGACGCGCATACGGGTGTCTCTGGTTGTGAATGACGTCTCATGCATGCATCTCATACTTCCAAATCGCCTGCACGACGTAGGATGTGCGAGCGGAGCTGTCCTGTGTGCTGAGCGGGGCTGAGAGCGTTTGGGAGGCGGTGTGGAACACTGAGGGGCGGTGCAGCGGCATGAATGTGAGCCGCTACTTCACCTTCCTGGCGTCAACCTACAACCTCTTCAACGCAAACGTGAGCTTGCTGGTTGTGATGTGGTGGGTGTCCTTTTGGCGGTTGCGTTGGCCTTGGTGGCGGTGGTGGTTGTCTCACGGGAGTGCGAGTGTGGTGTTGTTTCTTTGGGAGTGGGCCCTCCAGTCCTTTCTGCCAGCAAAGCCGCTGGCTGGCTGGCTGCTGGCTGGCCGGCTTGCACGTGCGCTTGGTGGTGGTCCTTCAGGTGTGGTGGTGTTGGACCACCGCCAGATATCCGTGCACACCAGCACACCCCGCCACTGCTCCATTCTTCCTCCGCTTCCACTGCCACTGTCCCCTCTTCTTGCTCCCCTCTGGTCCTGCTTCTACCCTTGTCTCCAAGCTGGCCCCTCTTCTGTCCCCCCCGCCCACCCACCACCCAGCGGTCCTTCTCCTTCCAACCCCTTGCAGGTACCCCTGGGCAGGGACCCTCGCTTTGCGCTGCCCAGCGTCGATCGCGACCAGGTGCTGGACGCTCTAAAGGAGGAGTGGGGGGTGAAGCCGTGGGTGGCCTGCGACCCCGGGTGGGTGCGCTGAGGCAGCTGCTGCCGCCTGCCCGCCTGCCTGCCGCCTGCCTGCCTGCCCGCCTGGCTGCCTGCCTCCGTGCTTTCCCACTCACTTTTCTATCTGCCTGGTTGCTTACCCAACCACTGGGCTGCCTGCGCTGCTTCAACCCCACAAGCCCGCCCTGCTTGCTCTCATGGGCTCCTGCCTGGGGCCCACACCTTTCATGCCTCAGCTTGCACCGCCACCCTGCCCCTCACCCTCGCACCTCCTCCGCCCCTCCTCTGCCCCTCACCCTCACACTGCACGCCAGTTTTTCCAAGGCCATGGTCTTTACGACTTTGTTTATTTGACTCAAGTCTCAAGAACATTTCTGTTCACTTGATTCAACCTCTCCCCCCCCCAATCTTGCAGCTCCAAGGCCCTGCTCTACCTCACTCTGTGCCTGGACCCAGCGGCGGCGGCAGCCTCTGTGGTGCTTCCAGTCGACTGCCCCTGGGACCGCACCACCAACGTGCCTGGCGGCTCAGAGTGTGAAGGGGCGCTGACGCTGGACCAGGGCGTCAAGGTGTGTGTGTTGGTGTGGGTGCTGGCATGGTGTGGTGGACGGTGTGATGGTGTGATGGTGGCATGGTGCGGTGGGTGCTGGCATGGTGTGGTGGCATGGTGGATGGTTTGTGGTGATGTGTAACACAGGCCTTGGTTTGTGGTGTGATGGTGTTTGTGTTGTGTAACACAGGCCTGTGATGCTGTGAGGGCTCTGTGGTGTGGGTGGGGCTTGCACAGGGGCTGCACTGCAAAGCTGTCGGGGCTGGCTTGAGCCACCGCCCGCCCGGGAGCACTGCCGCCGGCCCTTGCTGTGTGGTGCCGTGTCTGCTCGACTCCCCTGCTGGCCAAACCTATTTGTATCATGATATTGATCGATTCAAGATTGAAAGTGACCTGCGCTTTCGCCACCCTCCTGCCCCACTTCCCTGCCACTCCTTCTTGATCCACCCTGCCTCAGCTTTCCTGCTGACCCACCTTCTTGTGTGCCACCCTCCTGCCTGCAGCCACCCGCCACCTGCAACAGCTACTACCTCACATCTCTGGAGGGCGCCTGGCCAGGACAGGCGGCCGAAGCAGGTCCCGCATTCGGTGCCATCGATGTGCCTTCTGGTACCGGGGGACAAGATGCGGCGGCGGGAGGCGGCACCGCCGACTTCCCGGCGGGTGCCGCCCTGGTCGACGACCAGCAGCCGACGCCCGCGCCCGCGGCCTTTGGCGCCGGCGCCGGCGGCGGCACGAGCGGCGGTACCGACAGCAGTACAAGCAGTACCGCCGAAGATGTCGGGGAGACGGCCCCGGGCATCGACTCACCGCCTGAGGCTGAAGCTGCACCTGGGGCAGCAGCAGCCTCCCCCTCCCGTTCACCTGGGGGTGAAGGAGAGCCGGGCGCTGAAGACAGACCAAGCCCCGGCGTGGGCAGCGGCGGCGGCGGTACTGGCGGTGCCGCCGCCGCCATACCGCCCCCCGGTGCGGCGGCGGAGCTGCAGCCGCAGCCGCAGCCGGCCGGCGGTTTCAACCCAGGCCAGGAGCGGGTCGAAAACGGCGTGGCCTTGCTTCGGGCGATTGCAAAGGGGCTGGGTGACATCGTCCTGACGGGTGAGGTCGAGGGTATGGCGGTGCAGCAGCCCAGGGTACGCGCAGCATCTGCATGCCAGCACATCACACGGGGAGGGCAGAACAAGCAGGGCGCAGCACTGGCCACACGGCATGGCAGGGCGCACAGCTGCCCGGCACTGCTCTGCTACCGCCGGCGCTGCCCTGCTACCCTTGCCCTGGCTGGCAGTGGCACCGCCAGCACGGCAGTGCCTGTCGCCATCCTCCTGCTGTACTGCTCATGTAGTACCGTAGTGTAGTCCTGCAGCGACCTTTCTTCTTCCTCCCCCCCCTCGGTGGTACCGCAGGTGACATCACCATCAACAACCCAGACATCCACTTTCAGGAGTATGATGTGCCCATTAATGTGACGGGCGCCATGCGTGTGCGGGCGGGTGAGCGAGGGGGGTCAGCGGTGGTTGTTGCTGTCTGTTGCTGTTTGCTGTGGGCTGGTTGTTGGCCGTTGGTTGTTGTGTGTTTGTGTTTGTGTTTTTTGGTGTGCGGAGGGTTGAGTGTCTGGTGTTTTTCTGGTTGTTGGTTTTTGGCTGTGTGTGGTGTGTGGAAGGGGGCTGGTGTGTGAGCCGGTGGCAAGCGGGTGGCGGCGGCTGCGCTCCGGGCTGGCTGGCTGACTGACTAGCTGGCATGCACCGTCACCCTGTGTGCTGCCATGCCTCTCTCCCTCTCCCCCTTGCGTGTGTGTGTGCTTGTGAAGTCGTGAAGTTGTGCTTGTGCAGCCCCCAACTCACCCCCATCCTACCTCGCCCCCCAAGCCATGCCCGCATAGCTCACTCACTCTCTTTGCTTGTTTGTCTCACTCACTCCCTTCCCCTGCTCATCTGTGTGTGGCTTCCCGTGCCTGCTTGCAGCCGACCTCACCACTCCCGTGGTACTGGACTGGAACAACTTCTCGGCCCTGATCAACCTGCAGACCGGCAGCCTGCTGGTGCTGCAGGGGCTGGTGTCCAAGAGTGAGTCAAAGCACGCGGCTTTGCAGCCAGCCAGGATACCTGCTCCGTCACTGCTAGCTCGGCCTGTATGCACAAGGCATGCCTGCTAGCTTGGCTTGCCTGCCTGCCTGCCTGCCTGCCTGCCTGCCTGCCTGCCTGCCTGCCTGCCTGCCTGCCTGCCTGCCTGCCTGCCTGCCTGCCTGCCTGCCTGCCTGCCTGCCTGCCTGCCTGCCTGCCTGCCTGCCTGCCTGCCTGCCTGCCTGCCTGCCTGCCTGCCTGAAACAAATGCCCTGCTAGCTCGGACTGTCGGCACATAACCTCGCACCTGTCCTCCCAACTTGCCCCCCTCCTCCACCTGCCACCCTCCCACCCGCCTTCCCTTTGTCTCCCTCCCACACACTCTCTGCCCCCCCTCTGCTGCCGTAGACGTTGCCGACGGCAAGGTGGCCGTGGCCGAGCGCTCTGTGAAGGTGCAGGTGGTGGGCTCCCCCATTTGGCCCACAGTGACGGGGGACAGCGGGCACAGCGTGCAGCTGGTCGGCTGCCGCCTGCTGGTGCCGGAGCCGCTGCTGTTCACAGAGGTGTGTGTGTGCAGAGGGAGGGGGTTAGGGGCGGCCGTACGTGGTCGCCTAGCGGTGGTGTGGGGACATGGGCGGGTTGGAGGGCCTGGGTACTTGAGAGGTTGGCCGGGGTGAAGTGGTGCGGCTGTGTGTGGCAGTCTAGAGGTGGGTGAGGGTGAGGAGGTGCGGCGGCTGCGAGTGTGGTGTCGAGCCAACCACTGACAGCGCCACTGACACGGTGGGGGTGAGCTGCGGGTGGGATGGGGAGGCTTTGTGTGTGCAGGCGGTCAGGCTGAACCTTGAGCCTGTTTGAGCCAGCAGCATGAGCCTCAGCACCCACTAAGACAGAGAGGGAAATTCGTGGGTCATTCCATTGTCCCTCGCGGCGTCAAATCCACACATGCGCACACGCTCTCACACGCACGCACAGACACATGATAGCATCGTCGCTGACAGCCCCCCCCCCCCCCCCCCCGCCTCTGCCGCCGTTACAGGCCGCCAAAGTGTTGGCCAACTCCTCATGGCCGCTGGGGGAAGGCGGCAACGGCAGCAGCAGCAGCGGTGCAGGCAGCCAAGGCAACCGGGTTGAGATGGCGGCGGAGCCATCTGGCGACCTGCAGCAGCAGCAGCAGCAGCAGACGGAGCAGCAGCAGCAGCAGCCAGAGGCTGTGTTTTACCGCAACCTTACCGTGGTGACTCGCTCCCTTGCGCTGGTGGACCTCACGCAGCTGCAGGGTGGGTGGGAGGGAGGGAGGGAGGGAGGTGCAGGGCTGTTCTGCTGTGCTGTGACGTGATTGCTGTGGAGCGTGTGCGCTGTGCTGTGCTGCGAGATGCTGCGCTGTGGTGTGGCTGTTACAGGGAATCCAAAATCGGATCCTTTGAAAAGCATCGTCCGGCCCCTCTGCTTTTCTGATTCCTTCTTTTCTTCTTTTCTACCAACTTCCGTTCCTCTGCCTGCTGCCACTGCTGCGCCCCCTGCAGGCCTGGGCCTACAGCAGGACGCCAGCTACTCGGCAGGCAGGGTGGCTTACTCCCTGCTCAACACCACTGCCGTCGACTCAAATGCGGCGGTACCGCCGCCGCCGCCATCACCGCCTCCGCCGCCGCCACCATCTGTGCCGGTACAGCCAGACAACACCTCTGGTGGCCTCAGCACAGGCGCGATTGCAGGGCTGGCAGTGGGTGCAGCGGTGCTGCTGGCGGCCGCCGCTGCCGCCGCCTGCTGCATCTGGCGGCGGCGCGGCGGCGCCAAGCAGGTGGTGGCGGCGCCGCGCAAGGGCAGCAACGGTACTGCAGCCTCTGGGGATGGTACCGCAGGCTCCACCCCCAAGACCAGCGGTTCCTTTGGCAGCAAGCCCTCTTTCCCCTCGCTCCTGCCCCTCAGCGGCCCTGGGCTGGCAGGGCTGGCAGGCGCCAAGCAGCAGCTGGGTGACGGCGGCGGCGGTACCGCAGTCGTACTGCATCTGGGCAGGGGCAGCGACGATGCCTCGTCCAGCCAGGAAGAGGACGCAGCCACCATCAGTGCTGGCAGCGGCGGCAGCGGCAGAGGCAGCGGCAAGGGTCTTGCTGGACCGGGCCTGCTGCCACGCTTTGCACGGCGAGAGGGTTCGGTTGGATCGGGCGGCACTCCCGGCACAGCGCACAGCGTGCTGCCTGGCGCCAAGAACCCGTTTGCCAGGTGCGCTTCAGGAGAAGATGCTTCTTTGGCGGCAGCACCCCCCTATGTGGGCGTTTGCTGCATGGGAAGGGGTGGTGTGTGTGTGTGTGGTGGCACACGCACGCTTGGGTGCGTGTTGCTGCTGGTGTGTGTAGGGGCTGTTGTGCTGTGGGTTACCGCTGCTGCGTGTCGAATTTCGGCCTGCATCCAACCCTCCAGCTGCCTCTGCCTCTCCTTCCTGCTTGCCTCCTGCCAGGGCCACAGCTCGTGCCTGACCGCCTGCCTTTCTTCTGCTACTTTCCTCCCTCCCTCCCCCTGCTGCAGCGTGACCACCCTGGACCAAGCTGGGGACCATGGGGGCGACGACCTGTTCCTGTCGTACATCCGAAGTACAAAGGTGCGGTACATCGCTGCCGCACATGTAATGTCGCGGCACAACACCTGCTGAAACACACAGCGCAGCTGCGTGCCGGAATGCTCCTTCCAAGCTTCCCTTCTCTCATGCTCTGCATTGCACCCTTCTGTGCCGCAGGTGCCCGCCGCCCACCCAGACGCCACAACCGGCGCCGCCGCCGATGGCAGCACCGCCGCCGCCAACCCCACCAACGGGGCGGCGGCACCTTATCAGGACGCACCTAGCGGTACCGCTGCGCCTCCCCCTCAGGGCCTGAGCCGTGAGGGCAGCCTTGCACCTGCCCTGCGCCGCTCTGCGCTTTCTTCTTCGGAGGCCACCTGCCACCTGTGGGATGTGCCCTTTGAGCAGCTGCATCTTGAGGGCAAGATTGGGGAGGGGGCCTTTGGACGGGTGAGAGGGTGGATGGTTGGGCAGTGGGTGAGGGTGGTGCTGAGGAGAGGGTGATGGTGGTGGTGAGGAGGAGGAGGGGGGGTGGTGGGCGGTATGGGGTGCGGGGTGGGTGGCTGGTGAGAGTTAGGGATTGGTTGGCTGAGTGGGAGGGCACGTTGCTTCAATCGGAAGCTGGAACCTGGCCTGCATTGCGCCTGTCACTGCCCCTCACCTATTGATTCAATCATGTGTTACTTCATTCATTCATTGATGGATCTATTCATTTCATTGAACCATTGGTTCGTTGATTGACTGTATCATTGATTGACTGATTCCTTGGTTCATTGTTCGACTCGACTCGGCTGCCAACCCTGCAGGTGTATCGAGGCGAGTGGCACGCCACATCCGTGGCCGTCAAGCTGCTGCTGCCGCAGGCGCAGCTGCAGGATGAGGGCTCGATTCAGCAGGCGCTGGCGCAGCCCAGCCCCGTGCTGACACGTCTGCAGGAGGCGAGTTGCTGCTGCTTCTGATGCTGTGTGGTTTATTCTACTGCTGCTGTTGTCGAGTTGTTGCTGCTGAGTTTTTGGTGCTGTGAGGCTGATGTTGCTGCTGCTGCTGCTGCTGTGTGGTTGATGCTGCTGTTGTTGCTGCTGCTTATGGTGCTGGTTCTGCTGTCGTGCGGTTGCTGCTGGTGATGCTCCTCTGATGCTGCTGCCGCTGCTGTGACTGGGCTAGCTGCTGTGCGTGCTGTGGGGCTGGTCACACCCTGCCCGTCTCCTCTGTGTTCATCAATTGACAGGGTTGGCTAGTGTATTTTTCTTGTGAACATTTCTTGCTCCACTGCTGGGGCTGGGCACGCTTGTCTCTCCCTGCCAGCATCCACTGCCAGGCGCGCTCTTCCGAGCCAGCTGCTGCTGCTAAAATATGGCCCAGACCACCACCATCACACTATGCTCGGTGGCACCGCACGCAACACACCAAACCAAACATCGAAACCACACGTCTCCTCCTCCCCTCCTCCCCTCCCTCACACCCCTCTGCCCTGCAGGAAGCGGACCTCATGTTCTCCCTGAGGCACCCCAACTGCGTGCAGCTGATGGGCACCTGCCTGGCTCCCCCCTGCCTCATCACAGAGTACTGCTCGCGCGGCAGCCTGGCGGATTGCCTGAGGGAGGCGAGGAGGCACCCAGCAGCGGCGGCAGAGCTGCCCTGGCACCGGCGGTTGGCCATGGTGCGTGGGCCTACAGTTGTCTGCGCCCAGGCCTGTTTGCTGGGTGGCTGGTGGTGTGGGGTTGTTGGCTGGCTGACAGCAGCGGATGAGTTATGGTGCCGGTGGTTGCTGTGCTGTGCTGTGCTGTGCTGTGCTGTGCTGTGCTGTGCTGTGCTGTGCTGTGCTGTGCTGTGCTGTGCTGTTGTTTGCGAGAAGCAACCAGCAACATACCCACCAACCAGTGAGGTAGCCACTCACCTGCCCTCCCTCCCTCCCTCGCCCCCTCCATCGTCAACAGGCGCTGGATGCCGCCAAGGGCATGCTCTACCTCCACTCCTACCAGCCGCCCATCGTGCACCGAGACTTGAAGAGCCCCAACCTGCTCGTGGACAAGGACTGGAACGTCAAGGTGAGGGGGGATGGCGAGTCGAAGGGGCGGGCTGTGGAAGTGGAAAAGCAAAAAGGTGGATGCGTACCTGGTTGGTTGCTCAGTTGATGGACAAGTACATCAATGATTTCCATGAGTCGAAGGATGGGTGCTGCAGGCAGATCGAGTGTTGTCGTGTTGCAGGTTTTTGTCTTGTAGTTTCTGGCTTGTATTTTTGTGTCTTGTAGTTTCTGTCTTGTAGTCCTTGTCTTGTACAAGTGCAATAGTTCGTAGGGGGTACCGCCCTTGGCCCCAAACATCTCTCTGCAACACGCACTCAGACATGGGAAAGCCATGTACACACAGCCAACCTCCACACACGCTCACACACACACGCATGCCCCCCCACCCCCACCCCCCAACCTGGCAGGTGGCCGATTTCAACCTGTCCAAGATCCTGGGTGAGGACCACAGCGCCTCTCAGGAGGTGACCAACCCGCGCTGGCTGGCACCAGAGGTGCTGCAGGTGCGAAACTTTTCCTTCGTTTTCAAGTTCCGTTTTTTTGTTTTTTTTTGTTTTGTTTTTTGGGATTAGGGTCGATGCGCGAGTGGTTGATGGGGGAGAATTGCAAGTCCTTGGCTCCGGGATCCTCCGGGACACAGGGCTGCATGCATGCATTGACGCAATGTATGCGCGTGCGCGGCTGCTGCGTGGTTGCTGCTGGCAGTTTTGTGTTGCGCTGTGTTGTTGGTTGCTGGTGGGCATGCGCCGTTTCTGATGCTATCGTGCCTGCCTGCCTGCTCTGCTCACTGCCCGCCTGCCTGTCCCCTTCCTGTCCTCCGCTGCTGCTGCAGGGCGAGCAGGGCACGCCGCCCTCGGATGTGTTCGGGTTTGGCGTGGTCCTGTGGGAGCTGCTTACTTTCCACCTGCCTTGGTGCAACGCGCCCGAGGCATCAAACCCCTGGCAGCTGGCGCGCCTGGTGAGTTGGCAGCTGCCACTGTGACACCACGTGATCAGGGCGGTGCAACTGCATGCATGCATGCATTGACTGAGCTGCCGCCACTGTGACGACAGTTCACGTTGGCACTCTGTGGGTTGATTCGTGGTGAGCTGCTGCAACTGTGGCCACATTGGTCATGGCAGTTTGTGGGCAAATTGGTAGACAAAAGATGGACCCAGAAGGCGGTGATGCACGTCCTGCATTGAGAGCGACTGCCCGCTCCAGCACCGGGTCAAAGCATGCGAATCAAACTGCACGAATGGTTCACCAACAACTTACAGTCAAATCCACCTGTTGAATCTGTGCCCCTTACCCAGGTGCTTGGCGGCGCGCGGCTGCCTGTGCCGCCCCCCGACCTGCTTCCGGGTCCGGATGTGCTGCCTGAAGGCCCGCTGCAGTGCTACGTCGAGCTGATGCAGCGGTGCTGGGAGGCAAACCCTGCGGAGCGGCCGACCTTTGCCGCCATTGCAGCGCAGCTTAGGTGAGCGGAGCTGCCGTGGTTGGCTGCCCTCCTGCTTGGCTGGGTGGTTGGCTGGTTGCTGCTTGCGCTGCCGTGCCCTGCCTGCCTGCTGCCTGACCCTAACCCACTTTCTCACTTTGCCGCCACACCTCGCCCCTCCTTTGCTCCTTGGCTGGCTGTGCAGGGATGTGCTGCAGCAGCTGCCCCCCGCCGCGATTTGATGCCATGGCGGCGGCCTTTGTTGTTTTCACTTCCACATTCCCTGCGAGGTTTCTGTCCTAATTCCGATTTTCCTGGCCCCTTGCTGCCCTCTGGCTGACGTCACCGCACGTGCAAGGTGCAGGGCTCCTGCCTTCGGCTTGCGCCCATGTTGTCTGCCTTGCATGCCTTGTCTTGACCGCTGAGGCAGCCAGGAAATGCCAACCTGGCGCACAAACCAATCAACCAACATGTTTTCACAACAACTGTATTCTCTGCTTCCCTGTATCTGCAACGCCCTGCACTGCTGCACCGACACAGTTCTCCTGCTGAACGCTTTTGGAGTGTGGCTGGCAGTGGCTGGCAGTGAACAGCCTCAAAACAAATGAAAGATTCACCTCAAACCCATATGGAGGCTTCCTTGGTTTACAGTGTATCATCCATCACAGGAGGACATGGTACAGCACGCAATGTGTGCTGCCACCGAACAGCAGGTCTACTCTTCACTGACACCACCGCCGTCCTCTGCCTCCACTGGCACTCGCCGCAGCTCAGGCGGCAGCTTCCTGTCCACCTCAACCACATCCGCCTTTGCCTGTGCCAACAGCTGCTTCCAGGCGGGCAGCTGCAACAGGCGGCTCTTTAGAAAGGCCTCAGAGCTGAGGGAACTGCAGCTGCTGCTGACGAGATTGTCATCCCCCTGCTGCTGCTGCTGTGACAGGGCGCTGTCAACCAGGCTGTCAAATCTTACTGCTGTCAGGGTTGCCAGATTGCCAACATTGATGCACACCAGCTCGCCAGCTGCCTGCTTGCTGCCTGACAGTCCCTGCTGCAGCCGCCATTCCCGCTTGGCTGCCGGCTTGTTTGCCACCAGCAGTGGCAGCAGGCCCAGCTGCTCCAGGTACAGCAGGCGACCCGCAACTCTGTCTGCAGCTTTGCTTGCCACGTAGTCGCCATAGATTTCAATCGCCTGAGCAGCCGACACCTCCCATGGCAGCCACTGCTGCAGCGCCCGCAGGTTGGCCAGCCGGGATGGTTTCAACCAGTCCACTCTGAGCACTGAGGGATTGTTGCGGACCACCGCCCGCGGGTCGGCCACGCCGCACTGTTGCCACACCGCCAGCGCACGCCGCCACACGACAGTGTTGATAACTAGCAGCTGAGGTGCAACATCAACCATCCTGCTTGCCTCCTCCTTGCCAAATTCCTGCACGGCAATAAGTGTGGAGGGGCAGCAACACACCTGTCGATGGCTGGCAGCAAGCAACAGGCATCCACGCAACATGATGCATTAGCTGGCCACCACAACCTTGCTGAGTGCAAAGCCATGCATGCGGCCAGCGCCCCCCCCCACAATTACTCACCGCAACAAGCGCCTGTGCCCGCTGTCTGAGAGCGGTCTCGCTGCAATCAGCCGCTCGGGGTTTGCTGCGCAGCACTTTATCCCACAGCTGGCGGTTGGCACCCAGTTCGTGCTGCAGTACTGCCTCTAAGTTAGCCAGGTGCTCGGGAGTGCGAGTGAGCAGAGCCCAGCTCAGCTTCAATGCTGCAGCCACATGCTGCTTGCTGAGCCCCAGCTGCAGCAGGTTGTCCAGCTTATGCTGCAGCGCTGCACTGCCCAATTTCAGCAGCCCCAATGCTGCGGGCTGCTTCTTCAGCAAATCACCCAGCAGCTGCTCGCCTGACCTGCCGCCACCCTTGCTGCCAGCAGCCAGCAGGGGTGCCAGCACAGCAATAGCCGGCTCAAAACTGCAACAATGTGCTGCCCAAGGCTGCTGCTCAAAACAACTGGCCGCCTGCCCAGCTTCCAGTCCCAGCCGCATCAGCTGGCTGTACAGCACGCCTGCACGCTCCTCAGCTGGCCTGCTGAACAGCTCAGGGCACCGGCAGAACAGCGGACCCAGCTCACTGATCCCAGTGCCCAGGTCCAGCAGGTGGGCCGCAACTTGAGGCCAATGCTGCAGTATGCCTTGCTGACGGATGCCAGGCAGCTTGCTCATGCTGGCCGACAGTTCATCAGCCGAGCTATAGCCATCCAGCTTCATCTCGATCAGCAGCTGCTGCGCATCAAACTCTGGCACTGTACTTGCAATAAACTTGCCTCTGTGCCGCCTGATCGGAATAGGAACGGCAACATTCACTGTTGCTGACCTGCTCTCGAGGCTGCTACTGCTGCTGCCGTGTGAAATGAAGCTGCGCTGCCAGCTGATGCCGCAAGCTGCCCGCTGCTGCAAACTGAGTGGTTGTGCTCGCAGCTCCAGCAGAGCCCACAGCTTGTGTTGGGCTGAGAATACAGTGAGCTAGAGTTGGCGCACTGCAACAAGCGGAAAACAGGGAAGAATGGCACTGTTCAGTGAGGCAGACAGCTCACCAGCCTTTGCACAGCATGTGCCCACACACCAATGTCATTAGCCAGGCAACGCTGCACACCCACCATGCCAGCTGCAGTCGCCACACCATCACTACCAGAAAGGCTCTCGCTCAGTGGGGTGCCACACAGGGAAGCGCCTTTGCTTGCGGCCCAGCTGCTGCTGAAAACACTGGGTACAAAGACGCCGCCTGTTTCTGCAGTGGGCGGCAGAGGCGGGGCGGCTTCTGCATGCGTGGACGAACTAGCCAAGCCCTGCATCCATCGCACTGATTCCATCCGGTCAGCCTGGAGGGCAGGTGGCACACTGCGAAGGCGCTCAGCGGCGAGGCCAGGTTCGCTGTCACGGGCTGATGGCTCCCACCTGCTCCGTCAGAGACATCAAGCCATTTGACACACTTTGGGCTCGGTGCTTGCCGCAACCAAGCCCGACACGCAACAGGGACACCCACATCGCCGGCTGCTGTGCCGCTTGTGAACGGCAACGCCCCTTGATCGGCTAAGGAGTGATGCACAACCCGTCACAGATCGATCCGGCCTGCAGGAGAGGAGCGGCCAGCCCCAGCATTCTCAGCATGTCCACCGCCGGCAAGCCGCTTGCTGGTTTCTGAGCCTCCCGTGTTTTACAGTTACATCTGGTCTGTACACATGTCCATCGCTGTGATCAATGAGACCAGTACCACAAGCGTCTCATCCACATCCCAGCAAATCCCCGCCACCTTCACCCTGTCTCCATGCGCTTGCTGCGTTGCTCCCGCAGCCACGCCTCAATCCTGCAGCCACAGCCCGAGCAGCCAGGCCACGCTCAGAGCAGCAACAAGGCAATCACCAAGCTGTCTGCTTTCTTATACATAAAAGCGACAATATCGCCGCACTCAATACATCTCACACCCGCCAAGACTGCCACAGACTCAACCAGCCAGCCCCGCCTCACCACCCCGCTGCCTCACCTGGCCCTCAGCTCTGGCACCGGGTGCAAGTCCTCCACGGCGCACGGCTGGCGGTTGTAGGGGTCCCGCGGATCAGTCAGCAGCTGCTGCGCTCCACACCCAGCTCGTGCTGCACCACTGCTTCCATACAAGCCAGGTGCTCCCAGACAGAGATTACTTTGGTTACAAACGATCATTCGTTTTCAGAATAGATGGTGCAGTAACACAATGTGCGCTCGCACTAAAACAGCCAGCACGCCTACTCAGCACCACCGCCATCCTCTGCCTCCGCTGGTACTCGCCGCAGCTCAGGCGGCAGCTTCCTCTCCAGCTCAACCACATCCGCCTCTGCCTGTGCCAAAAGCTGCTTCCAGGCGGGCAGCTGCAGCAGGCGGCTCTTTAGAAAGGCCTCAGAGCTGGGGGAACTGCAGCTGCTGCTGACCAGATTGTCATCCTCCTGCTGCTGCTGCTGTGACAGGGCGCTGTCAACCAGGCCGTCAAATTTTGCTGGTGCTGAGATTGCCACATCACGAACACTGATGAGCACTGCATCGCCAGCTGCCTTCTTGCTGACTGACAGCCCCTGCTGCAGCCGCCACTCCCGCTTGGCTGCCAGCTTGTCTGCCACCAGCAGCGACAGCAGGCCCAGCTGCTCCAGGTACAGCAGGCGACCGGCAGGTTTGTCTGCCGCTGCTTTTGACACATAACCGCCATAGCACTCAATCACCTGGGCAGCCGACAGCTCCCATGGCAGCCACTGCTGCAGCGCCCGCAGGTTGGCCAGCCGAGAGCGATGCAGCCAGTCATAGCCAAGCGGCTGAGGGCTGCTGTGTGCCACTGCCCGCGGGTCAGCCACGCCGCACAGCTGCCACACCGCCAGGGCACGCCGCCACACGACAGTGTTGATGGCAAGCAGTTGCGGTGAAGCGTCACCCATCCTGCATGCCTCCTCCTTGCCAAATTCCTGCAAGGCAATATATGTGGAGGGGCAGCAGCACGACTGTTGATACTTGGCAGCAAGCAACAGGCATCCACGCAACATGATGCATCAGCTGGCCGCCACCACCTTGCTGAGTGCAAAGCCATGCATGCAGCCAGGCCGCCCCTCACAATTACTCACCGCAACAAGCGCCTGTGCCCGCTGCCTGAGAGCGGTCTCGCTGCAATCAGCCGCTCGGGGTTTGCTGCGCAGCACTTTAACCCACTGCTGGCGGTTGGCACCCAGTTCGTGCTGCAGTACTGCCTCTAAGTTAGCCAGGTGCTCGGGGGTGCGAGTGAGCAGAGCCGGATTCTGCGGCAACACTTTGGCCACTTGCTGCTTGCTGAGCCCCAGCTGCAGCAGGTTGTCGAGCTTATGCTGCAGCGACTCAGTCCCACACTGCAGCAGCCCCACTGCTCCTGGCTGGCCCTGCAGCAGATCACCCAACAGCTGCTCGCCTGTCCTGCCACCACCTTCGCTGCCAGCAGCCAGCAGGGGTGCCAGCACAGCAATAGCCGGCTCAAAGCTTACACTGGCAGCTGCAAGTGGCTGCTGCTCGAAACAGCGGGCTGCCTGCCCTGCTGACAGCCCCAGACCCATCAGCTGGCTGAACAGCACGCCTGCACGTTCCTCTGCTGGCCTGCTGAACAGCTCAGGACACCGGCACAACAGCTGACTCAGCTCACTGCTCCCAATGCCCAGGCCCCGCAGGTGGGCCGCAACTTGAGGCTCATGCTGCAGTATGCCTTGCTGCCGAATGCCAGGCAGCTTGCCCATGCTGGCCGACAGTTCATCAGCCGAGCTATAGCCATCCAGCTGCATAGTCCTCAGCAGTTGCTGCGCATCAAACTCTGGCACCGCACTCATGGGCCTGCCTCCTCTTTGCCGCCTGGCTTGAGCAGGACTGGCAGCATCCACAGTGGCTGACCTGCTGTCAGGGTCTTCATTGCTGCTGCCGTGTGCAAAGAAGCTGCACTGCCAGCTGATGCCGCTGGCTCCCCGCTGCTGCAAGGCAAGTGGTTGTGGACGCAGCAACAGCAGAGCCCACAAGCTGGTGCTGGGCTGGTCAGACTGTGAGCGAGAGTTGGCCCACTGCATCAAGCAGCAACCAGGGAAGAACGGCACTGTTCAGTGAGGCAGACAGCTCACCAGCCTTTGCACAGCTGTGCCCACACCCCACTGTCATCAGCCAGGTAAGGCTGCACACCCACCATGCCAGCTGATGTCGCCACACCATCACTGCTAGAAAGGCTCTCGCTCAGTGGGGTGCCACACCAGGAGGCCCTTTCGGTCGCGGCCCAGCTGCTACTGACAACACTGGGTACAAAGACGCCGCCTGTTTCTGCAGTGGGCGGCATAGGCGGGGCGGCTTCTGCATGCGTGATCGAGCAAGCCAAGCCCTACATCCATCGCACTGATTCCATCCGGTCAGCCTGGAGGGCAGGTGGCACACTGCGAAGGCGCTCAGCGGCGAGGCCAGGTTCGCTGTCACGGGCTGATGGCTCCCACCTGCTCCGTCAGAGACATCAAGCCATTTGACACACTTTGGGCTCGGTGCTTGCCGCAACCAAGCCCGACACGCAACAGGGACACCCACATCGCCGGCTGCTGTGCCGCTTGTGAACGGCAACGCCCCTTGATCGGCTAAGGAGTGATGCACAACCCGTCACAGATCGATCCGGCCTGCAGGAGAGGAGCGGCCAGCCCCAGCATTCACAGCATGTCCACCGCCGGCAAGCCGCTTGCTGGTTTCTGAGCCTCCCGTGTTTTACAGTTACATCTGGTCTGTACACATGTCCATCGCTGTGATCAATGAGACCAGTACCACAAGCGTCTCATCCACATCCCAGCAAATCCCCGCCACCTTCACCCTGTCTCCATGCGCTTGCTGCGTTGCTCCCGCAGCCACGCCTCAATCCTGCAGCCACAGCCCGAGCAGCCAGGCCACGCTCAGAGCAGCAACAAGGCAATCACCAAACTGTCTGCTTTCTTATACATAAAAGCGACAATATCGCCGCACTCAATACATCTCACACCCGCCAAGACTGCCACAGACTCAACCAGCCAGCCCCGCCTCACCACCCCGCTGCCTCACCTGGCCCTCAGCTCTGGCACCGGGTGCAAGTCCTCCACGGCGCACGGCTGGCGGTTGTAGGGGTCCCGCGGATCAGTCAGCAGCTGCTGCGCTCCACACCCAGCTCGTGCTGCACCACTGCTTCCATACAAGCCAGGTGCTCCCAGACAGAGATTACTTTGGTTACAAACGATCATCCGTCATAGGAGGAGAGCATACAGTGAGCAATGTGTGCCGCCACTGAATCAGCCAGCACGCCTACTCAGCACTGACACCACCCTCTGCCTCCGCTGGCACTCGCCGCAGCTCAGGCGGCAGCTTCCTCTCCAGCTCAACAACATCCGCCTTGGCCTGTGCCACAAGCTGCTTCCAGGCGGGCAGCTGCAGCAGGCGGCCCTTTCGAAAGGCCTCAAACCTGCGGCTCCTGGTGCTGCTGCTGACTAGGCCTTCATCATGCTGCTGCTGTGACAGGGCGCTGTCAACCAGGCTGTTGAACCTGGCTGCTGTCAGGGTTGCCACATTGCCAACACTGATGAACACCGGCTCGCCAGCTGCCTGCTTGCTGCCTGACAGCCCCTGCTGCAGCCGCCACTCCCGCTTGGCTGCCGGCTTGTTTGCCACCAGCAGCGGCAGCAGGCCCAGCTGCTCCAGGTACAGCAGGCGGCCCGCAACTCTGTCTGCAGCTTTGTTTGCCACATAGCCGCCATAGCGCTCAATTGTCTGGGCAGCCGACGGCTCCCAAGGCAGCCACTGCTGCAGCGCCCACAGGTTGGCCAGCCGAGAGGGATGCAGCCAGTCCCTTGCAAGCACATTAGGGTTGTTGTGTGCCACCGCTCGCGGGTCAGCCACGCCGCACTGCTGCCACACCGCCAGCGCACGCCGCCACACAACAGTGTTGATGGCAAACAGTCGCGGTGCAACATCGACCATCCTGCATGCCTCCTCCTTGCCAAAATCCTGCACGGCAACGAAAGAGAGGGTGAACAGCACGCCTGTTGATACCTGCCGGCAAGCAACAGGGGAGGGGCTACACACTCATCACAATGCATTGACTGGCCGCCACCAGCTCGCTGACAACACCAGCCAAGCATGTGACCAGGCCCACACCTGAAATCACTCACCGCCACAAGCGCCTGCGCCCGCTGCCTGAGAGTGGCCGGACTGCAGCCAGCCGCTCTGGGTGTTCTTCTCAGCACCTTGATCCACAGCTGACGGTCAGCACCCAGCTCCTGCTGCATCACTGCGTCCATCCTGGCCAACTGCTCGGGAGTGTAAGTGAGCAGAACCGCATTCTGTGACAATGCTGTCACGACCTGCTGCTTGCTGAGCCCCAGCTGCAGCAGGTTGTCCAGCTTATGCTGCAGCGCTGCACTGCCAAACCTCAGCAGTCCCACTGCTGCTGGCTGGCCCTTCAGCAGATCACCCAGCAGCTGCTCGCCTGACCTGCTGCCACCCTTGCTGCCAGCAGCCAGCAGGGGTGCCAGCACAGCAATAGCCGGCTCAAAGCTCAGACTGACAGCTGCCCGCGGCTGCTGCTCAAAACAACTGGCCGCCTGCCCTGCTGACAGCCCCAGCCCCATCAGCTGGCTGAACAGCACGCCTGCACGCTCCTCTGCTGGCCTGCTGAACAGCTCAGGGCATCGACAGAACAGCGGACCCAGCTCACTGCTCTCAATGCCCAGGCCCCGCAGGTGGGCCGCCACTTGAGGCCCATGCTGCAGTATGCCTTGCTGACGAATGCCAGGCAGCTTGCCCATGCTGGCCGACAGCTCATCAGCCGAGCTATAGCCATCCAGCTGCACATCCCTCAGCAGCTGCTGTGCATCAAACTGCGGCACCACGCTTGCAACGCTGCCTCTTCTTTGCCGCCTGGCTTGAGCAGGACTGGCAGCATCCACAGTTGCTGACCTGCTCTCGAGGCTGCTGCTTCTGATGCTGTGTGCAACGAAGCTGCGCTGCCAGCTGATGCCACAACCTGCCCGCTGCAAACTGAGTGGTTGTGGACGCAGCGACAGCAGAGCCCACAAGCTTGTGTTGGGCTGGTCAGACTGTGAGCGAGAGTTGGCCCACTGCATCAAGCAGCAACCAGGGAAGAACGGCACTGTTCAGTCAGGCAGACAGCTCACCAGCCTTTGCACAGCATGTGCCCACACACCAATGTCATAAGCCAGGCAACGCTGCACACCCACCATGCCAGCTGCAGTCGCCACACCATCACTGCCAGAAAGGCTCTCGCTCAGTGGGGTGCCACACAGGGAACCGCCTTTGCTTGCGGCCCAGCTGCTGCTGAAAACACTGGGTACAAAGACGCCGCCTGTTTCTGCAGTGGGCGGCAGAGGCGGGGCGGCTTCTGCATGCGTGGACGAACTAGCCAAGCCCTGCATCCATCGCACTGATTCCATCCGGTCAGCCTGGAGGGCAGGTGGCACACTGCGAAGGCGCTCAGCGGCGAGGGCAGGTTCGCTGTCACGGGCTGATGACTCCCACCTGCTCCGGCAGTGACATCAAGCTATTTGACACACTTCGGGCTCGGTGCTTGCCGCAACCAAGCCCGACACGCAACAGGGACATCCACATCGCCGGCTGCTGTGCCAAATGTGAACGGCAACGCCCCTTGATCGGCTGCGGAGCGGTTCGCAACACGCCACAGATCGATCGGGCCTGCAGGAGAGGAGCGGCCAGCCCCAGCATTCACAGCATGTCCACCGCCGGCAAGCCGCTTGCTGGTTTCTGAGCCTCCCGTGTTTTACAGTTACATCTGGTCTGTACACATGTCCATCGCTGTGATCAATGAGACCAATACCACAAGCGTCTCATCCACATCCCAGCAAATCCCCGCCACCTTCACCCTGTCTCCATGCGCTTGCTGCGTTGCTCCCGCAGCCACGCCTCAATCCTGCAGCCACAGCCCGAGCAGCAGCCAGGCCACGCTCAGAGCAGCAACAAGGTACTCACCAGGCTGTCTGCTTTCTTATACACAAAAGCGACAATATCGCCGCACTCAGAACAGTACATCTCACACCGGCCAAGACTGCCACAGACTCAACCAGCCAGCCCCGCCTCACGACCCCGCTGCCTCACCTGGCCCTCAGCTCTGGCACCGGGTGCAAGTCCTCCACGGCGCACGGCTGGCGGTTGTAGGGGTCCCGCGGATCAGTCAGCAGCTGCTGCGCGATGCTGCTGCGCTCCACCACCATGCCTGCACATGGCAGCACCAGCAGGAAGTGGTGAGCCGCTTGGGGGTGGTGGCGACTCAGTGCAGCAGCACAACCCCGGCAGCAGCACGCTGCCAGGCAACACAACCCCAACTGAAAATCATCAAACAATTGCTGGTACCCCCCACAGGTGCAGCTGAACAAAAGAGCACGAAGTGATCATGTCAGGTCACCTCATGGCACAACACACACACTGCAAACCCAGGCCCCGCATCAAGGCCACGTTCTCTCCTTCCAGCCCCTCCCGTCATTCCACCCACCCCACTCGCTGCCCCACCACACCTCACCAGACGGCAGCCGCACAGGGTCCCGCATCAAGCCGCCCAGCAGGGGGTCCTCGAAATCCTCTGCAGCAGCAAAGCAAAGAAGAAAAGAAGCATGAGGAAGCGTAGAAAGAAAGGATGCGCTTGTCGGCATGGAGCAAGCCAGCCAGCCAGGTGTGTGACTTGAGACGAGCTGCTGGAAGCCGTGCAGCGGCAAAGCAGCAGCGCAGAGGTGGGTTGGAGGGACTGGCAGCGGCAGCGTGAGCAGCGCGCAGGCGACCTTGAATGTGTGTTTGCAATGCGGGTGCTGTCGGGCTACGCAGGGTGCAGCGAAAAGACTCAGGCCGCAGCAGTCTGGAAGCCACATATCAAACACACATCCACACACGCTCACACACACGCATGCCACAGCAAAAAGGTGACACCGACATCGCCGCAGCCCCAGCCTGCCAAGGAGAGGCAGCTCACCCGGAACATCCTCAAAGGCTTCCTCCTCCTGGGCAGCTGATGCCTTGCACTGCAGCAGTGGTACATTCATCGGCGGTACAGTCAGTGGTACGGCAAGGCGGAACGCAACGCCAACTGCGCCTCATGGCGAGGCAGAGCCGATGCACGGCTGCCACGCAAAGGTCGTTTCACCCCAGGGGCTGCCAGCTTCCCAACAAGCGTTCCTGATTTGCCAGTCCCACACGCGTCACCCTGCAGCCTCACGCCGCCCACTCACCCGATTAACTTCTCCCAGCATCGTCTGCAGCTCTGCTATGTCACTGGCTGGCAGCAGGCCCAGATCCCGCAGCAGCTGCAGGAGCAGGGAGCAGCAGGGGCTGAATCAGGGCACAGGGCACAGTGCAGCAAGCGGAGGAAGGGGGAGGGATAGAGGAAGGATAGCAAGTGCTGCCCCACTGAAAAAGCTTTGAGTGGCGGCATACCACAGTGAGGGACCGCTTGAGGCAGGCAGGCACTGCACTGCATCTCGTCAACGCATCCAGGCAGCCAAGGATTCAGGTACACAAGCATTCAGGCCGCCAAGCATTCAGGCACTCAGGCATTCGGGCATTCAGGCACTCAGGCAGGCGGGCAGGCCTCCCACCGACAGCAGCTCGGTGAACAGCTGGGGGAAGCGGCCCAGGTAGTCGCTGTCTGCAGCCACAGCCTGCACAGGTGGCCCAGGTAGTGGTGCGAATTTCATTCAGATGTTGGTATGACGAATAGAAATGGTGGATAACGACGAATACAGTTCAGGTCGAATCTTTGTCAAATCAAGAAGCAAAGTCAAATTTCGGCAGCAGGAGTGCGGCAGCGAGGCAGAACGCAGCCCTGTACGTGTACTGCAGAAGGCGCAAGCCCCCGGCAGGGCCAGCAGCCGTCGATACCTGTAGCACAGCAGTACCGCAACCAAACCTCACAGCTCAAATCTTGCGCAACACAAACCAAGTGGTGTTCGCTTGCCGTCACTCCGCGCTGTCGGAGTGCAGGCTCCCCTTCCGGCAGCCCGGCCCTGCACCCACCTGCACCCACTCCTGGCTGCGTGCGCGGTACAGGGACAGGTGTATGTGGGCCAGCTGGGTGATGAGCTGCTTGGGGTGCCAGCTGTACTGCTCAGGGTCTTTTATCTTCAGCCGCTTGCGTGCCTCGGGCACTGCAAGCGAATGAGAAAGAAGGCAGCGAGACAGCAACCACAGCAGGATTGAGCTGCGGGGGGGGGTAGGGCCGAATGACTGTCCGCCAGAGCAGCTGCAGCAAAACGCTGCGCCACCATAGAGCAGCGTGCAAGGCTGTCGTTAGCGGCGAGGTCATGGTACTGCAAGCAGTACGTAATGATACTGTCTGTCCGGCGGTGTGCGGTACCTGTGAGGTACTTGAGGAAGAAGTCGATGATCTTGGCGGTACGATTCTGTACCGCAGGATCAAAGTAGCAGGCCGCCACGTCTCGATCGTCCTGAGGGGCAGGGGGGCCGAGGGGGTGATGGTCCATCGTTCCTATCAGAGAATTTCAGAGTTGACTGCTGAAATTCCCACCAAACCATTGTTGTGCTCCAATATCACACAAGGAGCAAACAAACAAGCACTGGCAGGTGCAGGGACGTGGTGTCCTGGCAGTGAAGAGCGATTAGGCTCTTCTTCTCCCTGCTCCTGCTCACCGCAGTGAGCTGCATCAGCTGGATGATCATTCCGGCCAAGGTGAAGTACGACTGCAGGGCAAAAGGGGGGAGACGAGGAGTCACAGGCGCACCAGCAAGCGGCGGGAGACGAGGAGGCACAGCTGCTCATTGCAGACGGACGGGGCTAAATCCACTGCGCACTGCCTGCCCATCTGCACCCCAGGCAGCCCCTGGCTGTCCCACAGGTGGTTTCAGGACCACATGAAACAAGGTGTTTTCTCAGCTTAAATTGTTGATGAAAGTTTGTTTGTGCAGATAGCATTTTAACCCCCATACACCACCACCACCACCACCACCACCACCACCGCCATCACACTGGGTGTGGGTTGGTGAGCCGACTTCCAACAGCTGGCCTCTTGCATGGCACCACGTGCAGCACCCATACCCAGTCCCCCTCTCCTCTGGCCCCCGCCTTCAACAGGCAGCACCCTGTACGTACGCACTTCCCCCTCCCTTTTCCCCCTTCCTCAGCAGTACAGCAGTACCTTGAGCTCTCCCTGGTACTTCTTCATGTCCCGCAGCTTCTCGGCCTGCTGCTCAGGGGTCAGCCGAGCCCAGGCCGCCGCATCCGCCTGCAGCCGCTCCGTCTCTTGGACCTGGTGAGGGTGAGAGCGTGTGGGGAGGAGGCAGACGGCATGTCTCTGTGTTGTGTGTTTTTATGGTGAAATGCAGCCAGCAGTGTGGCCTTGGGGCAATGCTGCGCTCCTGTAATTGTGTTCGAATAACTGCATGGAGTAAGCAATGCTTACCCCCCCCCACTCTCAATGCAAAGAAACAGCCATGGTGGCAATGCACCGCTGCAACACGATCAGTCAGTACAGGCTGCACCGCTGCACCACACTGAAACGAGGCTGCTGTGCCGCTGCACACGGGCAGCCTAGCGAGGCTGCTGCATGATAGATAGACAGATAGAGAGATGGAGGTGGATGTGTGTAGATGTGAGTTGAAAGCAGCTCACCTTGGGCAGCGTCTCTAGTGCGTTTTGCAGCAGGATCTGGGAATCGTTCAGCAGCATGTGTATGAACTGCAGAGTGGGGGCCAGCATTGGAGGGGAGTGAGCGAGTGAGAGCGCATCGAACAGCAGCAGCGACGGCCAGGGGTGGGTGGGGGTGGGGGTGGGTGACAGGCCAGGGTGGTGGTGTAAGCCAGTCGACAGCTGGGTGAACGGGTGCGTGAGAAGGCAACAGTGGGAGTGAGGGCGAAGGAGGAAGCGGAAGACAGGAAGACTGAGCCACGAGGGCTGCAGGCTGCCCACATCCACCGCGCACACGTATATTTGACTTTCATGCTGTCCAATTCGAATGAAAAAGAAGAGCCATAAAGTTATCACACCCTGCACGTACCCGCCACCGTACCACCACTCGTGCCACCAGGTACGGCACTCACCTGCACAACGACTGAGGGCTGCTGCTGCGCCAGCAGGCGCCAGGAAGCCCGGTGCTGCGGCAGGTTCCAGAGATAGCTCAGCACCACTCCAAACTGGAAGGAGTAGAGGAAGGGGAGGGAGGGGAGAGGGAGAGAGGATGGGAGACAGCAGGCAAAGCGGGCAAAGCCGCGTCAGCCAAGTAAGACATGGCCATGCCAGCAAGGCGCAGCTGCCACCCGGTGTAAAAGCCGCCATGATAAGCTGGTGCCACAAAGCGAGCTGCTGCAAGCAGCTGCCACAAAGCCACGACGAAGAAGCTGCCATGAGAAGGTGCCAGGCAGCTGCCCACGTGGTATCGGTTGTTGAACTTCTCGTAGTAAGCGTTGTGTCGGTCGGTCAGCTCGACGTCGATGTACAGCTGCACGAGACTGCGGTGCAAGGGCACGAGGGAAAGCGGTACAACATGCGGTACCGCATCGACATCTCGCAAGCAGCAGGTGCCAATGACAACCCTTCTGACGGCTCTCAGGCTTGGCTAATACAACCCTCCGCCAACATGCCAACCAACCTCTCCAAAAGCATCCCTCCCACCCAACCATCCCTGCGTGCATGCCATGCCCCACACCCCGCAAGGATATTCCCCGCATGCCTCACAACCGCACCCACCTGCCCACAATGTGCCTCACAACCAGCGGATGCACCTCAAACAGCACTGCCAGCTCCCGAGACGCGGCATCTCGGGCTGCGGGGCAGGCGCAGCAGGCAGAAAGGGTGAAGTGCAAGCACAGCCAGAGCAGTCCCTCACACACCAGAGAAGTACTGATGACCAGGCACACAGCAACGCCAAGCAACGAGGTCCAGGCAGCTGCAAGACCACATGCATGCGTGCTGCGGCACCGAAAACGCTCCAAACCGGTGAATTACACCCAGTACCGGTGCAGGAACAGAGCATGCAGGGCAAGGCAAGCAGCAGCTGCAGCAGCGGCGGCAGCTCACAAGAGCCCTGCCGAGGCATGCAGGTGTACAGCACATCCGCCATCTGGGCCCTGCAGGTACAGCAGGCGGTACAGCAGGCGGTACAGCAAGGGGTGCGAGTGAGAGGTGTTGGTGGTGGCGGTGCAGCAAGCGCCACAGCCCCTCGACCCCACAGCCCTTGCCACCCGCCAACCCGTTCGTCGCAACAAAGTCCTGACCATCTTTCATCAAGCAGTGCAGTAAGAGTACAAATCATTGCAGTCAGTGAATGCAGTACAATTCCGCATGTACCGCATTGCATTACCTGAGGTACGCATTCTTCACATACGACCTGGCCCCCATCAAACAGGTGAAGAACACCATGAACTCCTCCATCCGCCTCGCCTCAAGCAGCTCATGCCTGCGGTACCGGGGGGCAGTACAGGTGGGCGATACAGGTGGGCAGTCGGGGGAGCGGCTCAGCGGGCACATGGTGTGGCGACAACGGCCATGATTTAATGGGCAGCAGATACAACAGCAGCGGCAGCCCACCTCTGCTCTGTGACCCACTTCAGCAGGTCCCCTTGGTTCTCCAAAAAGTACTCCTGCAGTACAAAACCAGTGCAGTACAGAGCAGTACATCTTTGAACCAATGCGGTCCAGTGCCAGCGCTGCAGTACAGTGATTTGACCGGTCGAATTGTAAAACGACCTTGTACTGCCTGCCAGCTCAACTCAGCTCCCCGCCACGCTCAGACACTCATACACTCACCGGCAGCATGCAGAAGGCGGGAGCAGGCGGCTCTGGCAGCGGCAGCGAGGGCGGCCCTCCCACGGCTGCATCCGGGGACGCCAGGCGCAGCAAGAAAGCGGAGGAGAGGCGGTAGAAGTCCAGTGCGGTGCCCAGGAGCGAGTCGTCCTGCGGTACAGTTGGGGGCCACATGCGGTACATCTGGGGACCACATGCAGTACAGTTGGGGGCCACATGCAGTACAGATGTACTCCAGAGTGCAGCAGTGCATCACACGACGATACTATCAACCGATGACTTGGAATTGAATCAGACTTTGGGTGCGGGCGCTAGTGTGGCCTGACTCTGGCACCAGCCCGTGCAAGCCCCGCCACGCCTTCCTCCCACTGAACGCACGCACAACGCACGCACAACACACACGCAACACACACACAACACACACGCAAGCACACGCCTGGCGTCCAGCAGCAGCGGCGGGCAGCAGCAGCGGCAGCGGCCGCACCTCCAGCAGTGCGGCGAGGCAGTGCCGTCTGAGCCGGAACCATTCCAGCATGTTGTCCATGAGCCGCGCTTGCTGGGAGTCCGGTCCAAGCTGACTGCGCGCACGACACACACACACAAGCACGCATGACGTAGGCATGGAGGGGGTGGTGTGTGCAGTATGGCTGCTTGCGTAGCCACAGGCACCAGGCGCTTTGGCAGCCCCACAGCTTTGCGGTGCCGGCACAAGCAGCCCCAACAATTAACAGGACGCATGGGCAGCGGGACAGCAGCAGCCCTGCAGCGCATGAGCAGCAGCAGCAGCAGCAGCCTGCAAACGGCATATCCTCTGGGTCACAGGCTGCCGGCGATGCAGCAACGGGGCGACACGCACGCTGTCTGCTGCTGCAATGCTGCTTCGTTGAATGCAACTTCACGCTCAAAGTGCTCCAAGCTGTCAAACCCTGCACCAAAGTAGCGGCAGTACCAGCCTGTGAGCGGTATGTGTGCGTGCATGCGCGCGTGTGTGTGCGCGCGTGTGTGTGCACGCGAGTGTGCTGGTCCATGGTGACTGTCTGTGCAATAATGCAAGTGCACTCTGCACAGCATACACACACATAAACCCAGACGCCCCCAGCCCTTACCCCCCACCCCACACACACCACACACACACACACACGCATCTCACTCACCGGGCAGCAGGCCAAGCTGCAGCGCTCGAGCAGCCATGAAGAAACACTCGCAGACGAAGTGATACTTGCCTGCAGCGCAAGAAACAGTGATGCAAAGCAAAGCCTGTGTGCCGCAATCGCTTCAGACCGGGAAGCCTGTGCGGCACAAAGTGCAGCGTGCAGCTGGGCTGGTAGTGGCACAGGCAAGGCAGCCAGGCTAGGCAGCCACGTGATTGCAGGCAAGGCAAGGGCAAACAGGGAAATCCGAGCAAGAGAAGCAACCAAAGGCAAGCTGCAGAGAAGGCAAGGCAAACAGGGGACGCTGCAGAGCAAGCGCAACAAACCAAATCCAGGCAGCCAGCCAGCTCACCATCAGGCGGTGGCCCCACGCTCTTAAACCAGGCAGACACCTGGCTCGCTGACTCAGCGTTGAGCCGCGTCTCCTCCGGTGCGCTGCGCATGCGGGCTGAAGGGTCGGAGGTATATCTGTGGGTGGGTGGGTGGGTGGGTGTTCCAAGCAAGAAAGGGAGAGGTGTGAGTAGTTCAAAGAAAAAGAGGGAGAGGTGTGGGTGTTCCAAACAAGAAGGGAGAGGTGTGGGTGTTCCAAGCAAGAAAGGAGAGGTGTGGGTGTTTCAAGCAAGAAAGGGAGAGGTGTGGGTGTTCCAAGCAAGAAGGGAGAGGTGTGGGTGTTTCAAGCAAGACAGGGAGGGACATGGCGATGGGTGAGTCGGTGTTTCAAGAAAGCGGGGAGACATGGCAGTGATTGGGAAGGTGCTTCGAGAAAGAAGGGGACGGAAAGGTCAGTGCCGGTGCGGGTCACATTGCACCACAGCACCACCACCACCACCACCACCAAGCAAAGAAAGAATGAAGAAAAGAAGGAAAGGAAGAAGAAGCAAAGAAGCTGGCAAGCGGCTGGCCGCCACCGCCGCGTCATACACACACCGCAGCGCAACACCCACCGCAGACACAACGCGAAAAAAAGGGGTTTGAAAAGAGCAGGGTAACGACTTTGAAGGACCCATCAACGGCGTTAACTCAGAGTTGAAAGGAAATGCCCCAGGTGGTCAGACCAAACTGATTACGCAGCAGCGATTTCGAAACAAGGACGCCCACCTGGGGTCCAGCTTGCCCCACGCCTTGCCACTCAGAGGGTCCAGGAAGGGTTCACACACGCGCAGCAAGACCTGGGGCATGGGCGGGGGGCGCAGGCAGGCACTCATTGATGCTGGCCTGACAGCTGTGAGGAGCAGGAAAGGCGGGCATTGTGGGTAAGTACGGAGGCAGGCAGGCAGGCAGGCAGGCAGGCAGGCAGGCAGGCAGGCAGGCAGGCAGGCAGGCAGGCAGGCAGGCAGGCAGGCAGGCAGGCAGGCAGGCAGGCAGGCAGGCAGGCAGGCAGGCAGGCAGGCAGGCCCGACTCCGGCACACCACAAACCCCCATCTACAGATAACTACAGCAACCACAGCAGCCACAGCATCACCACATCAACACCAGCACCACAGCCACCACCACAGCCACCACCGCCTGCCCTCACCCCAGCCAGGTTGACCATGAAGCCGTCGGAGGCGGACTTGGCAGGGTCGGGTTGCATCTTGCACCGCTCCAGGTTGGCGTTGAGGGCGGCAGCCAGCCAGTCCAGGGCCGCCTCTCTCGTGTCCTGCAGAGGGCAGGAGAGCAGTTGCCTTGTATCAAATTGAATTGAGTCAAGGTCGATTATACATGGGGCAGGGTTGGGAGCTGGCGGTAAAAATAGGTTCGCAAATAGGAAATTACAACGATCTCAGGAAGCTAAGATCAAGTAAAGGTATCAACAGCGGTGGTGGTGTTGAAGTGAGGGGTGGTGGGTCACAGGGGCGGGCCCCACTCAAGCCTGCAGCCGCCGCCGCCTGCCAACCACTGGTGGCGTTGATTCAGCCGATTCAGCCGCCGCATCACCACCCAGCCAGCGGCCGTTCGGCGACCAGCAGCCCTGCCCCAGCTAGCCAGGCACAGCTGGCGAGGCAGGCAACGCGCCCACCCCAGCCCCTCCTCCAGCCAATCCCACGCAAGCAAACACGCACATGAGCCCACCCACCCTACATACTACTCTACTTGCCCTTCCACCCGCGCCCCACACAAGTATTCGCACACACACACAAAAAGTACCCATCCACCACACTCGCACCTGGTTCTTGAGGAACAGCATGAGCAGCTGGTGCAGCAGCCCCTGCACGCCCTTGGAGGCCGCCCCCACCGCCTGCAGGTTGCTTCGCAGCGACACCGGGTTGCTCCTCACTGCTTGTGGGGGTGTGAGGGGGGGCGGGGGGGGGATGAAATCAATTCAATAAAGAGCAAGTCATATGAAAGCTGAACCTAGAGGTGTATCAAAAAGATTGCAGGGCAGATTTGCAGGGCAGGGGATGTCAGGTGTGAGGGTGCGCGGCGGCACTGTCACAGCCAACCCACTTGTCGCCGCCAACCCACACGCCTATGTTGCGTCATCGCCCGGCACCACCTCAGCCACCCATCCCCAATCACAACCACTTGTCGCCCATGAACTCAGCCGCGCCTCTCCTCCTGCTCCCCCTTCAGCCACCCACCTGCCCTCCCTCCCACTCACCTGCCCTGCCAAAGCACATCTGGCCGACGTCTGGCTGCCGCTGCTGAGGCGCACCCAGCACGCCTTGCGCTGCAGGGGGGGAGCGGGGGGGACAGCGAGGGGAGGGGGACAACGAGGGGGGGGGGGGGCCAAGCAGAGGGGGGGAGGGAGGAAAATGGACGATGAGTTGCGGCGGGAGAAACGATGATGCAGCGGGGCACAGCAAGGGAAGGCAGGGCAGCAGAGGAGTGGTGTGGTCTGTCGGCTTTAGACAGTCAGTATGGCACCACACACACACACAAAGGCAGCCGCCCACCTTTTTGGTAGGTGCAGGAGATGCCGAAGAAGGGTCCCAGCAGGGATTGGTGCTCCAGGGCATGTGCAGGCTGCGGGGGTCAAAGGGGGAGGAGGCAGGAGGCAGGAGGCAAAGGCTGGGGTGAGGGAGGGAGGGACAAGGGAGGGGCAAGGGCAGGCCCCGGGGCAGAGCACTCATTGAAACATTGATACTTGATTCCTCAGTATTTCAGTTCCTCAATCACTGGGTGCTTGATCGGGAACAGCATCATGCCTTTCTGCCGGCTGTTGACTGGACGTATCGGCATGCTGCCGGAACCTGCTTGCTCAGCATCACAGGTTTGCAGAGCAGCAGCGGGTCCGAGGCAGAGCCTTTCCCTCGAACCACCACAGAAAATCGCCACCACACACACTCACCACCACACACACACTCACCACTTGACGGCCCACAGGCTGAGGCTGCCAGCAGGGCAGCCGGGTGAGGGCCTTGGCCAATGGCTTCACCAGTGCCAGCCGGGCCAGAAGGTTGATGGCGCCTGCATGGAGGGGGGGGGGGGGGGGGGGGGGGGGGGGGGGAGGGTGACACATGCAGGCAGGCAGACAAGTTGGTGTGGGTGAGCGTGGACAGTGGCAGTTGGTTGCGGACAAAGGCGGCACGGGCTGGCGTGCATGAACGTTGCGGCAGCACAGCGCTGTCACTCAGCCACCTAACCAACTGGCTAGCTATCCAACCAGCCAGCCAACCACCCAACCACCCAACCAGCCATCCAACCAAGCCTATCCGCCAGCCAGCCAACCCACCTTGGTAGTCACCCATGAGAGACACAGTGCTGGCTCTCTTCATCAGCTGGGCGACTGCAGTGGCAGAGGGGGGAGGCAGGGATGGAAGAAGGGGCTGGGATAAGGGCAGGGAGGGGTGCAGCCACAGCCAAGGAAAGAAGCAGCAGCCGCAGCAGCGCTTGCAGCAGCCACAAAAGCAGGCCTGAAACCCACAGAAGCTGGTGCAGGCACGACGGCGGGCACAGCAGCAGACGAAACAACCACACCAGCCGGCGCAAGCACACCATTAGCAGCCCCAGCAGGCAGGCAGGCAGCAGCAGTAAGCTATACCATCCCTCTCCACACACACCTATAGGCTGCAGCACCTCCTCCAACCCTTCCTCATCTTCAAACCGAGCCCCAAACTCCTCTAAGAACGTCTGAGGCACAGGCACCGCCCCCCCCTGAGCCTCAGCTGAGTATGCGCTGCCACCAAGCCCTGCTGCTGCTGAGGCGGAGGAGGAGGCGAGCATGGCGTCCAGCAGCTGCAGGGGGCCCCTCTGTTCCGCCTCGCGCGGCTGCAGGCAGGGCAGGCAGGCAGTGAAGGCAGTGATTATTCAGAGCAGAGCAATGCAGGCAGGCAGGCAGGCAGGCAGGCAGGCAGGCAGGCAGGCAGGCAGGCAGGCAGGCAGGCAGGCAGGCAGGCAGGCAGGCAGGCAGGCAGGCAGGCAGGCAGGCAGGCAGGCAGGCAGGCAGGCAGGCAGGCAGGCAGGCAGGCAGGCAGGCAGGCAGGCAGGCAGGCAGGCAGGCAGGCAGGCAGGCAGGCAGGCAGGCAGGCAGGCAGGCAGGCAGGCAGGCAGGCAGGCAGGCAGGCAGGCAGGCAGGCAGGCAGGATTGGACTCAGGCACCGGGACTTTTGGCTGGGTGGGTGGGAACCTTGCACCACACACCTGCCTGTAGCACACAAAATAGTCTCTCCCTCTTTGCACATTGAACCCATGCATCTCTTCATACATGCTTTCTGCAGACATGCGCCGCCCACCCTTTCCACCCCCCCCCCCCTCCCCCTCCCCGTCCGAAAGGCTTTGAAGGCGCACGCACCTGAGGAAAGAGCCCCATCATCAGCGTGAGCCCCGCATAGCTCACAGCCAGCTGGCGGCACAGGCCCAGGGTCGCACGCACGGCCGCCGCAGCCTCAGGCTTCAAGGCTGACGCGCTGCGCTGCTCGTCTGCAGTGAGGAGGGGAGGGGAGGAGGGCGGTGGTGGGATGTGTGATGGTCTTTAGAGGGGCTTGGGTGTTAGGGGGCGGGGGTGAGTGTGATGGTTTTGGGGGGAGGGGAGGGGGCCGGTGGTAAGGCGTGTGATGGTCTGTGGGGGTGGAGGGTGGTGTTTGTCATGGCGTGGCTGCCTGCTGAGTGCGTGAGTGTGCATGTGAGAAAAGCAGAGGGAGAGGCTGGACATGGGACGATGGGCTGCAGCGAGGTGGGCATTCGAGCGGGCAGGCAGGCAGGCAGGTTTCCAGCGAAAGAAGGCAGGGCACGGCAGGCATGCATTGTGCAGGCAAGCACGGCACTGAGGGTCAAAAACCAGCTCAGCGCGCAAAGCAGGCAGGCGGGACTCACCGATCGCTCGGCAGTACACCGAGATGAGGTAATGCACCGGCCACTGTGTGACTCCTGCAGGAGGCTGGCTGCATACAGCACAAGGCGCACGGGCAGGCAGGCAAGCACATAGGTCAGAGATGGCGGCAGAGGCGGGAGGGCGGCGGCAGCTGGTGTGCAGCGTCACGAAGGAGAGTGGGTCAGCCGCAGGCAGCACGCCGGGGCAACAATGAAAACAATGTGACAATTGTCAACATGAACGGAACGGGTGCTTTGCCATACAACTCAACCAGAGGTGGAATTTTGGGTCAGACAACAATAAAAGCTAAGGAATGGGTGCTGGCTGCTGCACTCAACGCCAAACCCTTTCACTCAAACCTGAGCGGGATCAACAGGCCCGTGTTGAAGCTCTGCCACCCCCCTGCTGCCCAGATGCGCACCACACACGCCGCCACCTATCTCAACACAGCCTGCCCCACCACCACCGCTACACTCTCCCGCACAAACCAGGGGCGCCCGCACACTCTCCCTCCCCAAGCACCCACGATGCCCCCGGCTGACCCAGTCCGCACCTGAGCCGCGCCATCAAGGCCCGCTCTACGTTGTCACTGTTGAGCTGCAGCGCTGCATTATTCCCACTGGCCTCGGCCTTGAGCTCCTGCTGGCAGAAAGGGGCGCGCCGCCGACAAACCCGCTGGATGCAATGTGCGCACTGGGGTGTGGAGGGCAAGCCAGCTCGCGCGGTATTCCGACAGATGGGAAAGGCAGCCTGGGCTTGGTGTGGGCACCTTCACTGCAACACCAGGCAGTCGTGCCAGGCGGAGGCAACTGCGGCGGCGGCGCCCCAAACAAACCTCGGCCAGGGCCGCCAAGTGCAATGCCGGCACGTTGTCGCTCGGCATCGGATCCAGCGTCACCGCCAGGACCTTGCGCAGCGTGGCGTCCTCATACTTAGCGATCGGAGACGCCATCGCGCTGCGCGGCTCGGCGTTGTGCTTATAGCGCTTTTTTCACAACACAAGGGTGGAGCAAGCGGCGTGGCGCAAAGAATCAGCAGCGAGAAAACAGGGGGTCGCCCAATACAGCAGCGTGCAACCTCAAGGTGCTGCGAATGGGGCTTTGCTCGGAAACAAACAATAATCAACGACAGAGTGCACCAGCCGAGGATGGCCAGTGTGCCGCAACAATGCGCTGCCACGGCAATCAATCTCCCATGCACGCAGATACATACATGCATAAGCAGCTGCATGACATGGATAGAAGGAGAGACTCCATACCGACGGCACATAACGACGATGAGGCTAGTCACGCTTTTACATCCGTCCATGCCTCGTCAATGTGTGCTGCCACTGATACATCCAGCAGGCCTGCTCAGCAACGACACCACTGCTGCCCTCTGCCTCCGCTGGCACTCGCCGTAGCTCAGGCGGCAGCTTCCCCTCCAGCTGAACCACATCCGCCTCCGCCTGTGCCAACAGCTGCTTCCAGGCGGGCAGCTGCAACAGGCGGCCTTTTCGAAAGGCCTCAAAGCTGAGGGAACTGCTGCTGCTGCTGACCAGATCGTCATCGTCCTGCTGCTGCTGCTGTGACAGGGCGCTGGCAACCAGGCCGTCGATTTGTGCTGCTGTGATGGCTGCCACATCACGAACACTGATGAACAACGGCGTGCCAGATGTCTTCTTGCTGCCTGACAGCCCCTGCTGCAGTCGCCACTCCCGCTTAGCTGCCCTCTTGTCCGCCACCACCAGCGGCAGCAGGCCCAGCTGCTCCAGGTACAGCAGGCGGCCCACCAGCGTGCCTGCAGCTGTGGTCGCTAAGTGGTGACCATAGCGCTCAATCACCTGGGCAGCCGATGGCTCCCAAGGCAGCCACTGCTGCAGCGCCCGCAGGTTGGCTAGCCGAGAGCGATGCAGCCAGTCATAGCCAAGCAAATTGGGGTTGCTGCATGCCACTGCCCGCGGGGCAACCACGCCGCACTGCTGCCACACCGCCAGCGCACGCCGCCACACGATAGTGTTGATGGCAAGCACTTGCGGTGCAACATCAACCATCCTGCATGCCTCCTCCTTGCCAAAGTCCTGCGCGGCAGTCAAGCATCAGTGTAAGCAGCACGGCTGTTGATGGCTAGCAGCAAGCAACAGGTCTGAGGCAACCACTCATCACAATGCATCAGCTAGCCGCCACCGCCTTGCTAACTGCACCAGCCATGCATGCGGCCAGGCCCCCCACACAATCACTCACCGCTACAAGCGCCTGCGCCCGCTGCCTGAGAGTGGCCTCGGTGCAAATAGCCAGTCCAGGTTTGCTGCCCAGCACCTTGACCCACAGCTGACGGTCGGCACCCAGCTCCTGCTGCACTTCTGCCTCCAGCTTGGCCAGACGCTCGGGGGCGTGAGCAAGCAGGACCCAGCTCTGATGCAACGCTTTCGCCACCTGCTGCTTGCTGAGCCCCAGCTGCAGCAGATTGTCCAGGTTACGCTGCACCGCTTCAGCATTGTACTGCAGCAGCCGCACTGCTGCCGGCTGCTTCTTCAGCAGGTCACCCAGCAGCTGCTCGCCTGGCCTGCCACCACCCTTGCTGCCAGCAGCCAGCAGGGGTGCCAACACAGCAATGGCCGGCTCAAAGCTGCGACAGGTAGCTGCCCCTGGCTGCTGTTCAAAGCAGCGGGCAGCCTGCCCTGCTGACAGCCCCAGCCACATCAGCTGGCTGTACATCACGCCTGCACGCTCCTCTGCTGGCCAGCTGAACAGCTCAGGGCACCGAACGAACAGCGGACCCAGCTCGCTGCTCTCAGTGCCCAGGACCCGCAGGTGTGCCGCCACTTGGGGCCCATGCTGCAGTATGCCTTGCTGACGGACGCCAGGCAGCTTGCTCATGCTGGCCGACAGTTCATCAGCCGAGACATAGCCATCCAGCTGCATGGTCCTCACCAGCTGTTGCGCATCAAACTCCGGCACCGCACTTGCAATTTTGCCTCCTCTTTGCCGCCTGGCTGGAGCAGGAACAAAATCATCAGTGACCGCTGCTACTGCCATGCTACCCCTGCTGCTGCTGTGGACTGAGCAACGCCACCGCTGCCGCTGCAGGACGAGCTGGCAGGCAGGGCTGCGACGGGCCTGCACTTTGAGGTGGCAGGGCACATGTGAGAGCAAGGATGTGGGGTCACAGAGCTGTGGCACAGAAAGAAGCAAATCGGCCCGGCTTCACGCAGGGCGCGATATTGGTGGCACCAGCGGCGGCGGAACCCCTCACTCGGGCGATCGGCGGGCCGCGCAGCTGCCGTCCCACTACTGCGCGCGAGGTGATCGCCATACCGCTGCTCACAACCCGCTGCAAGCCGACAAAAGCCACAGACTCCAACCGCTTGCAGCGTTGCGGGCCTTGCCGAATATAAGCGCTCTCTGAGCAAAGTCCATCCATCGCATACCGAGGCGCCGCTTGGAGTGCCCATCCTTGCAAACGGCACTACGTCCTGCTCCAGATGCCGCCGGTGGTAGCCAGATGGTGAGCCCAACTTAGTTGCATGCACAACTGTGGATTGTGCTTGGATCAGACACAAGCTGAAAATTATAAATCAGACATCTCATCACCCTAGCTACATCAAAGCAGCAGGAGCGGAGCGGGACAGCCCCTATGCCGCGCCGTCCATAACTTGCTGTGCGGGCCCGGCACACCACTGCACCTGCAGGCCAGCCCCAGCAGGGCAGGGCAGGGCAGGGCAGGTGCAGTACCGTCGCGATGGGCGGCGGGGGGCCGAGGGCGCATTTTGGGACAAGTCGTCGGGTGCGCTCCAACTTTCAACGTGCACACCTGCCGTGCAAAGCCTGCGCACCTATCGTGCACACCAGCACCGCACTCCACACATCACACATGACTGGTGGACGGGCAGCACTGCCTTTGTTCCGTGTGCTGCACCTGTTCTGCCGCTGCAGGCTGGGACTTGGCAGTCAAGCTGCTGCGCCTCCAGAACAAGCTCAACCGTGACCGGCTGTCATGCAGCCATGCGCTGTGCCCACCCTTCCTGCTGCTGCCTGCTTGAGCAGAGGGGCAGGCCAAAGGAGCAGCAAGAGAAGAGGCTCAGCCGACAGCCATCACCAGCTGTCCCCACCTGACAGCCACCAGCGTAGTCGCAGCATGGGAGTGGCGAGCGCCCCGCTGCCGTTCCTGCGGTGGCGCCACAGCAGTATTTGCTGCTGTCACCTGGAACATTGCAAGCACGCTGCAGATCTATTAATGCATTGATACCCCACCTCAGCTTCTGACGTGCTTGATTACAAGCTGACATGAGAGCTCAACGGCGCAGCGGTTGCTGCACATGCGAAAAGGAGGCGGCAATGCTGCACAACCTTTAACAGCTTGCATGCTCTCAGGCCGTCAATTCAGCCCGGGCTCTTCTTTCGGCTTCCATTCTGCAGCAGCTCAGGCGGCAGCTTCCTTTCTAGCTCAGCCACATCCGCCTCCGCCTGTGCCAACAGCTGCTTCCAGGCGGGCAGCTGCAGCAGGCGGCCCTGTCGAAAGGCCTCAAAGCTGGGGCTGCTGCTGCTGCTGAACAGACCGTCATCGTCCTGCTGCTGCTGTGACAGGGCGCTGTCAGCCAAGCTGTCGAATCTTGCTGATGATAAGTCTGCCACATTGCCAACACTGATGAACACCGGCTCGCCAGCTGCCTGCTTGCTGCCTGACAATCCTTGCTGCAACCTCCATTCCCGCTTAGCCGCCGGCTTGTTTGCCACCAGCAGCGGCAGCAGGCCCAGCTGCTCCAGGTACAGCAGGCGACCGGCAAGTCTGTCTGCAGCTCTGCTTGCCACATAGCCACCATACTGCTCAATCGCCTGAGCAGCCGACACCTCCCATGGCAGCCACTGCTGCAGCGCCCGCAGGTTGGCCAGCCGAGAGCGATGCAGCCAGTCATACCCAAGCAATTTAGGACTGCTGCTTGCCAATACCAGCGGGTCGGCCACGCCGCACTGCTGCCACACCGCCAGTGCACGCCGCCACACGACAGTGTGGATGGCAAGCACTCGTATTGCGACGTGAACCATCCTGCATGCCTCGTCCTTGCCGAATGCCTGCACGGCAGTAAGTGTGGAGGGTCAGCAGCAGGACTATTGATGGCTCGCAGCAAGACACAGGTCAGAAGCAACCACTCATCACAATGCATCAGCTGGCCGCCACCTTGCTGACTGCACCAGCGATGCACTCACTCACCGCTGCAAGCGCCTGCACCCGCTGCCTGAGAGTGGCCTCACTGCAGAAAGCCGTTTGAGGTTGGCTGGCTAGCACCTTGACCCACAGCTGACGGTCGGCACCCAGCTCCTGCTGCACCACTGCCTCCAGCCTGGCTAGACGCTCGGGAGTGTAAGCGAGCAGGGTCCAGTCCTGACTCAACGCTTTCACCACCTGCTGCTTGCTGAGCCCCAGCTGCAGCAGGTTGTCCACGTTATGCTGCAGCGCTGCACTGCCAAACTTCAGCAGCCCCACTGCTGCCGGCTGGCCCTTCAGCAGATCACCCAGCAGCTGCTCGCCTGGCCTGCCGCCACCCTTGACGCCAGCAGCCAGCAGGGGTGCCAGCACAGCAATGGCCGGCTCAAAGCTGACACTGGCAGCTGCTAATGGCTGCTGCGCAAAACAGCGGGCTGCCTGCCCTGCTGACAGCCCCAGCCCCATCAGCTGGCTGTACAGCATGCCTGCACGCTCCTCTGCTGGCCAGCTGAACAGCTCAGGGCACCGAAAAAACAGCAAACCCAGTTCGCTGCTCCCAATGCCCAGGCCCTGCAGGCGGGCCGACACCTGAGGCCCATGCTGCAGTATGCCTTGCTGCCGGATGCCAGACAGCTTGCCCATGCTGGCCAACAGTTCATCAACCGAGCCATGGCCATCCAGCAGGACATCCCTCAGCAGCTGCTGTGCATCAAACTGCGGCACCACGCTTGCAACGCTGCCTCCTCTTTGCCGCCTGGCTGGAGCAGGAACATCATCATCAGTGACCGCTGCTACTGCCCTGTTACCAAGATTGCTACTTCTGCTGCTGCGGACTGAGCCGCGCCACCGCTGCCGCTGCAGCACTAGATGGTGGACAGGGCTGCTGTGGGCCTGCACAGTGACGTGAGTGCAGTCAGGCAACGCACTAGTGAGAGCAAGGACGTGGGGTCACAGAGCTGTGGCACAGAAAGAAGGGCTGGCTGGCTTGAGGCGAGCAGGGCGATGGCGGTGGCACCAGCGGCGGCGGAAACCTCACTTTGGCGATCGGCGGGCCGCGCAGCTGCCATCCCACTACTGCACGCGAGACGCTCGCCATGCCGCTGCTCACAGACCGCTGCAAGCCGATAACACCCGCCGACTCCAACCGCTTGCAGCCTTGCGGGCCTTGCAAAATTCAAGCGCTCTCTGTGCAGAATCCATCCACCGCATCCAGAGGCGCCGCTTGGTGCGCTCATCATTGCAAACGGCAGTACGTCCCGGCACCGTGCCGCCGGCGTCACACTGGCAGGCTGCTGTGAGCCCAACTCAGCTGCATGCACAGTGTGCTAAAGTCATCTGGACATGTGACACAAACCTCAACCTCAGCTCTCACAGAGCATCAGGAGCGGGGCGGGGCAGCCATGATGCCACGCCGCCTTGATGTGCTGTACGGGCACAGTGCTGGCCTTGCAGGTTTAGTCCCAGACAGGGCTGGGCAGGTGGATGGCGAGAGCGATTGGCTTGGATGGCTGGCAGTGACTAGCAGCAGGGGTGCCTGCAGTGCCGGGCTGGGCAGGGGGGGCGCTGCGTGCGACCGCAACCTCAACGCCACCCGGGTGCAAGGATGCACCTGCCTGCTGCTTGCATTCACCACGCCACCCTGCTGGATGATGTAGCGGCGGCGGCGGCGGCGCAGCACTCCAAAGCCAGGGCTACTGCTCGCTGCGGGAACTGGCTGGAGGGTACCGCGCCTGGGACTTGCAGTACCATCGCAATGGGCGGCGGGGGGCCGAGGGCGCATTTTGGGACAAGTCGTCGGGTGCGCTCCAACTTTCAACGTGCACACCTGCCGTGCAAAGCCTGCGTACCTATCGTGCACACCAGCACCGCACTCCACACATCACACATGACTGGTGGACGGGCAGCACTGCCTTTGTTCCATGTGCTGCACCTGTGCTGTCGCTGCAGGCTGGGACTTGGCAGTCAAGCTGCTGCGCCTCAAGAACAAGCTCAACCGCGGCTGGCTGTCATGCAGCCAAGCGCGGCGCCACCCCTTCCTGCTGCTGCCTGCTTGAGCAGAGGGGCAGGCCGGAGGAACAACAGAGGAAGAGGCTAGGCCAACAGCACTCGCCAGCTGTCGCCACCTGTCAGCCACCAGCGTAGTGGCAGCATGGGGAGGCGAGCGCCCCGCTGCCGTTCCTGCGGTGGCGCCACAGCAGAGTGTATTGCCGTCACCTGCAATACTGCACACACTCTGCACATCAGTGCATTGATAACCCACCTCAGCTTCTAACGCGTTTCATTACAAGCCGACATGAAAGCTCAACAGCACAACGGCTGGTGCACATGCGAAAAGGAGGCGGCAATACAGCACAACCTTCAACGGCCTGCCTGCACTCAGGCCCTCAATTCAGCCCGCACTCTTCTTCCCGCTTCCATTTTGCAGCAGCTCAGGCGGCAGCTTCCTCTCCAGCTCAGCCACATCCGCCTCTGCCTGTGCCAGCAGCTGCTTCCAGGCGGGCAGCTGCAGCAAGCGGCCCCTTCGAAAGGCCTCAAAGCTGGGGCAGCTGCTGCTGCTGCAGACCAGGCCGTCATCGTATTGCTGCTGCTGCTGCTGCTGTGACAGGGCGCTGTTAACCAAGCTGTCAAATTTTGCTGATGATAAGTCTACCACATTGCCAACACTGATGAACACCGGCTTGCCAGCTGCCTTCTTGCTGCCTGGCAGTCCCTGCTGCAGCCGCCACTCGCGCTTAGCCGCCGGCTTGTCTGCCACCAGCAGCGGCAGCAGGCCCAGCTGCTCCAGGTACAGCAGGCGGCCCACCATCTTGTCAACTGCTGCGTTCACAACATAGCTGCCATAGCACTTAATCGCCTGGGCAGCCGACACCTCCCATGGCAGCCACTGCTGCAGCGCCCGCAGGTTGGCCAGCCGAGAGCGATGCAGCCAATCATAGCCAAGCAATTTAGGACTGCTGCATGCCAATACCAGCGGGTCGGCCACGCCGCACGCCGCCACACGACAGTGTTGATGGCAAGCAGTTGCGGTGCAACATCAGCCATCCTGCATGCCTCCTCCTTGCCAAACTCCTGCAAGGCAGTACATAATGAGGGCCAGCAGCGCGACTGTTGATACCTGGCAGCAAGCAACAGGCATCAACGCAACATGATGCATTAGCTGGCCACCACCGCCTTGCTGATTGAAACATCCATGCGTTTGGCCAGGCCCCACACATGCGATCACTCACCGCCACAAGCGCCTGCAATCGCTGCCTGAGAGTGGCCTCGCTGCAGCCAGCCGCTCGGGGTTTGCTGCGCAGCACTTTAACCCACAGCTCGCGGTTGGCACCCAGCTCCTGCTGCACCACTGCCTCTGACTTGACCAACTGCTCGGGAGTGCGAGAGAGCAGTGCCCAGCTCTGATGGAATGCTGAAACCACCTCCTGCTTGGTGAGCCCAAGCTGCAACAGATTGTCCAGCTTTTGCTGCAGCGACTCAGTCCCACACTGGAGCGACACCAATGCTGCCGGCTGGCCCTTCAGCAGATCACCCAGCAGCTGCTCGCCAGTCCTGCCGCCACCTTTGCTGCCAGCAGCCAGCAGGGGTGCCAGCACAGCAATGGCAGGCTCAAAGCTGGAACTGGCAGCTGCCTGTGGCTTCTGCTCAAAACAGCGGGCTGCCTGCCCTGCTGACAGCCCCAGCCGCATCAGCTGGCTCAACAACACGCCAGCACGCTCCTCTGCTGGCCTGCTGAACAGCTCAGGGCACCGAACGAACAGCGGACCCAGCTCACTGCTCCCAATGCCCAGGACCCGCAGGTGGGCCGCCACTTGGGGCCCATGCTGCAGTATGCCTTGCTGCCGGATGCCAGGCAGCTTGCCCATGCTGGCCGACAGCTCATCAGCCGAGCTATAGCCATCCAGCTGCACATCCCTCAGCAGCTGCTGTGCATCAAACTGCGGCACCACGCTTGCAATGTTGCCTCCCCGCCACCTGGCCTGAGCAGGAATGGAATCATCAGTGACAGCTGCTACTGCCATGCTACCACTGTTGCTGCTGCTGCTGCGGACTGAGCCGCGCCACCGCTGCCGCTGCAGCACAAGATGGTGGGCAGGGCTGCTGTGGGCCTGCACAGTGACGTGAGTGCAGTGCAGGCAACGTGCAAGTGAGAGCAAGGATGTGGGGCACAGAGCTGTGGCACAGAAAAAAAGGGCTGGCTGGCTTGAGGTGAACAGGGCGCCCTTGGGCAATGGCGGTGGCACCAGCGGTGGCGGACCCCTCACTTGGGCGATCGGCGGGCCGCGCAGCTGCCACGCCACTACTGCGCGCGAGTTGATCGCCATGCCGCTGCTCACAAACCGCTGCAAGCCGATAACACCCGCAGACTCCAAACGCTTGCAGCGTTGCGGGCCTTGCCGAATATAAGCGCTCTTAGTGCAGAGTGCATCCACTGCATCCAGAGGCGCCGCTTGGAGTGCCCCTCATTGCAGCGGCACTACGTCCTGCTCCAGATGCCGCCAGTGGTAGCCAGACGAGTGAGCCCAACTTAGTTGCATGCACAACTGTGGATTGTGCTAGCACATCAGACACAAGCTGAAACTTATAATCAGACATCTCATCACCCTAGCTACCTCAAAGCAGCAGGAGCGGAGCGGGACAGCCCCAATGCTGTGCCGCCCATGACTTGCTGTGCGGGCCCGGCGCAACATTGCACCTGCAGGCCAGCCCCGGACGGGCAGAGCAGGGAAGGGCAGGCAAGTGGCCTGGTCCGGCTGGCTGGCTGACAGTTGCCAGCTCTGCTGTGTGCAACCTTCAACGCCAGCCTGCAGGATGTTGCGGCGGCTGCGGCAGTTCTGCAGGGTCAGCGGTACTGCTCGCTGCGAGAACTGGCAGGAGGGTACCGCGCCTGGGACTTGCTGCAGCACCATCCCGATGGGCAGAGCGGGCCAAGGACGCATTTTGGGACAAGTCGTCGGTGCGCTGCTCCTTTTCTTTCAAGATGCACACCTGCCGTGCATAGCCTGCCACACACTCCACACATCATACATGGCTGAAGAGCAGCCCTGCCTTGCCGTGCTGGACTTCTTCTGCCGCTGCAGGCTGGGACTCGGCAGACAAGCTGCTGCGCCTCAAAAACAAGCTCAACAGCAGCCGGCTGTCATCCAGCCAGGCGCTGCTTCACCCCTTCCTGCTGCTGCCTGCTTGAGCAATGGTGGTGAGGCAGGCTGGAGGATTGCGATAGGGAGAGGCTCAGCCGTCAGCACTCACCAGCTGTTGCCACCTGACAGCCACTAGAGCAGTAACATCCTGCTGCCGTTCCTGCGGTGGTGCCAAGGCAGAGTGTGTTACTGTTATATGAAACACTGCAAGCACGCTGCAGATCAATTAATTCTCAACCTAAGCTTCTGACGTGTTGATTACAAATTGACATTGAAAGCGCAACAGCACAGCAGTTGGTGCCACATGTGAAGAGGAGGCGGCAATGTTGCAGACTTTCAATGCTTGCTGCTCTCAGGCCCTCAACTCAGCCCGCACGCTTCTTCCCACCGCCTTCTGCAACAGCTCAGGCGGCAGCTTCCTCTCCAGCTCAACCACATCCGCCTCTGCCTGTGCCAACAGCTGCTTCCAGGCGGGCAGCTGCAGCAGGCGGCCCTTTCGAAAGGCCTCAAAGCTGGGGCAGCTGCTGCTGCTGCTGCTGCTGGACAGGCCGTCATCGTCCTGCTGCTGCTGTGACAGGGCGCCGTGAACCAGGCTGCCAAATCTTGCTGCTGTCAAGCCTGCCACATCGCTAACACTGATGAACACCGGCTCGCCAGCGGCCTTCTTGCTGCCTGACAGTCCCTGCTGCAGCCGCCACTCCCGCTTAGCCGCCGGCTTGTTTGCCACCAGCAGCGGCAGCAGGCCCAGATGCTCCAGGTACAGCAGGCGGCCCGCAAGCGTGCCTGCAGCTGTGGTCGCTAAGTGATGACCATAGCGCTCAATCGCCTGAGCAGCCGAAACCTCGCATGGCAGCCACTGTTGCAATGCCCGCAGGTTGGCCAGTCGAGAGGAATGCAGCCAGTCATAGCCAAGCAAGTTGGGGTTGCTGCGTGCCACCGCCCGCGGGTCAGCCACGCCGCACTGCTGCCACACCGCCAGCGCACGCCGCCACACCACAGTGTTGATGGCAAGCAGTTGCGTTGTAGCGTCAACCATCCTGAGTGCCTCCTCCTTGCCAAACTCCTGCAAGGCAGTACATAATGAGGGCCAGCAGCATGGCTGTTAATGGCAGGAAGCAAGCAAAAGGTCAAAGCAAAGCATTCAGCACGATGCATCGTGGCCACCTACACCTAGCCAAATGCACCAGCCATGCATGGCGGCAAGCCCCATACACAATCACTCACCACTACAAGCGCCTGCGCCCGCTGCCTGAGAGTGGCCTCGCTGCAGGCAGCTGTTCGAGGTGCACTTCTCAGCACCTTGAGCCACAACTGGCGGTCGGCACCCAGCTCCTGCTGCACCACTGCCTCCATCCTGGCCAACTGCTCAGGAGTGTAAGAGAGCAGAGCCGCATTCTGCGACAATGCTGTCACAACATGCTGCTTGCTGAGCCCCAGCTGCAGCAGGTTGTTTAGGTTATGCTGCAGCGCTGCACTGCCGCGAATCAGCAGCCCCACTGCTCCTGGCTGCTTCTTCAGCAGATCACCCAGCAGCTGCTCGCCTGTCCTGCCGCCACCCTTGCTGCCAGCAGCCAGCAGGGGTGCCAGCACAGCAATAGCCGGCTCAAAGCTCAAACTGGCAGCTGCAAATGGCTGCTGCTCGAAACAGCGGGCAGCCTGTCCTGCTGACAGCCCCAGCCCCATTAGCTGGCTGTACAGCACCCCTGCACGCTCCTCTGCAGGCCTGCTGAACAGCTCAGGGCAGCGACAGAAGAGCGGACCCAGCTCACTGCTCCCAAAGCCCAGGCCCCGTAGGTGTGCCGCCACTTGAAGCCCATGCTGCAGTATGCTTTGCTGACGGATGCCAGGCAGCTTGCTTATGCTGGCCGACAGTTCATCAGCGAAGGTAGTGTCTAGCTGCATATCCCTCAGCAGCTGCTGTGCATCAAACTCTGGCACCGCACTTGCAATGCTGCCTCCTCTTTTGCGCCCTGCCTGAGCAGGAACGGCATCATCAGTGACCGCTGCTACTGCCCTGCTACCACGATTGCTACTCTGCTGCTGTGGACTGAGCCGCGCCACCGCTGCCGCTGCAGCGCTAGCTGGCGGGCAGGGCTGCTGTGGGCCTGCACATTGACGTGAGTGCAGTGCAGGCAACGTGTAAGTGAGAGCAACGATGTGGGGTCACAGAGCTGTGAACAGTCACAGAGCTGTGGCACAGAAACAAGGGCTGGCTGGCGGTGAACAGGGCGCCTTGGGGCAATGGCGGTGGCACCAGCGGCGGCGGAACCCTCACTTGGGCGATCGGCGGGCCGCGCAGCTGCCATCCCACTACTGCACGCGAGGTGATCGCCATGCCGCTGCTCACAACCCGCTGCAAGCCGATAAGACAACCGCAGACTCCAACCGCTTGCAACCTTGCGGGCCTAGCCACAGATAATTTTCGGTTGCTGACTTAATCGAAGCGGAAGCGCCGCTTGGCCGATCGGCCGCACACGTCGTACGGCAGGCACTTTGTGCACGGAACGGGCGTAAGCACGGAACTGGGCACAGGTTAACCGCTACCCGCTTCACCAAGCCAGTAAACAGCCGCGTTCGGTAAGTGAGTCCGGCATCTGTCGCTCTGGGCTCTCGCGGCAGTGGTGAGTCGTGAATGCAATGCATGCATCTGGGATGTGCACATTGTCTGCAGCCAACATCCTTCCTCACGCCGCCGCCGCTCGCCCGCTCCGTAAAACGCAGCAGCACTCCGTCCTCCGCACACAGCCAGCCGCGCAGGCCGCCAGCCATCGTAGCCACCCGCAGGAGTAGCAGCCATGTCGCAGCAAGGCGGGCAGGACCCTGCCGTTGCTATTGACATGGCAAAGCAGGAAATGGAGTACCGAGTGGCGCTGTTCAACGCGTGAGTGAGCCTGCGCGCTGCATGCTGCACACTGTGCACTTCTGCTGCCTACCCTGCTGCCCTTGTGGCCTGCACACCGTGTGCTGCGCACCTCACCACCCTCCTGCTGCCCGCCCTGCTGCCTGCTCTCTTTCCCTTTGATCTGGTTACCCTCATCATTCTCTCAACACCGTGCTGGCTGCATCCTCCCTATTCGTTCGGTTAGCTGCTAGCATCCCTTGCTCCCATGCCCGTTGCATTTCCATCTGTTCTCCAGCCTTGCATACTGCAAGAAGTGCAGCTCACCTCGGTCGCTTCCGCCCCCATTCCGCTGCTGCTGCGTTTGCCTTGGGCTGCTGCTGCCGGGTCACTGGCTGCGCGTCACCGGCTGCAACCTGTGACCCCTGTGTGCTTCTGCCTCGGCACTCTCCTGGAATGTAGCGGGCGAGCCCTCCTCCCCGCTCACAGCCTGCTGCCCTGCTGCCCCCTCTGCCGTTCTGCTTGTCGTGCCGTGCCCTGCCGTGCCCCCACCCCTCCCGCCTTTGTCCTGCTTGCTTGTTCCCTTGTGCTGCAGCATGGTCACCTCCTGCTACGAGAAGTGCATAGACAAGCGGTGAGTGGATCAGCACTGCTTCATCAGAATCAGCGTTGCTTTACTGTACCGCTTTACTGTACCGCATTTGACGATCGTGTGGCGGAAGGAGCAGCAGGCACCTGTAGCAGTAGCAGCAACATGCGGACCAGGGCTTGGAAGGGGCGCAGGCAGCTGTCGGGAGGGCGAGGGAAGGGGATTACTCTCACTGCAGTGGACAGTTTTGCATGTTTAATCAGAGGAGCACGTCCAGCGGGCAGTCACCAAAACAATCGTCAGCCAGCCCAGCCTGACCCAGCCAGCGCCGTCCGCTGCCCACACTGTCTCCCCCGCTGGTCGGAAGACCCACACAGTCTGCCCTTTCTCCCGCCTGTCTTCGCCGCACACCGTCCCTCCCTCCCTGCCTGTCTTCACCGCACTCCGTCCCTCCCTCCCTGCCTGTCTTCACCGCACTCCGTGCCTCCCTCCCTGCCTGTCTTCACCGCACTCCGTGCCTCCCTCCCTGCCTGTCTTCACCGCACACCGTCCCTCCCTCCCTGCCTGTCTTCACCGCACACCGTCCCTCCCTCCCTGCCTGTCTTCACCGCACACCGACCCTCCCTCCCTCTGCCGATGGACCTCCCCTTGTGCAGGTACAAGGATGGAGAGCTGAGTGTGGGGGAGAACAGCTGCATCGACCGCTGCTCATCCAAGTACTGGCAGGTGTGTGTGGGTGTGTGGAGAAGGCAGGCAGGCAGGCAGGCAGGCAGGCAGGCAGGCAGGCAGGCAGTGATAGTGAGAAGGGCAGGCTGGCAGGCAGGCGGCAAGGGAGAGAGGCAGCAGGGTCTGGCGGGCGTGCCGCTACCTTGTACCAAGCCTGCTGCTCCTGTGTCACCGCCTGGCTGCTGTGCAGGTGACGGGCATTGTTGGGCAGATGCTGGGCGCGCAGGGCGGCATGCAATGAGCGGCATGCGTGTGATGATGCGGCGGTGCGGGCGACTGGTGGCACGGGCTTGGACCTGTGTCGTACTGCATCTGTTTCGCAGTACCTCATCAGCAGTCCTTTATATTGGCCTGCCCCTTAAGTGTTGGGTTGTAGCGGACAGTCCCTTCAAGAGCCTCCAGGAGCGTGTGCCTATGGCCAGTGCAGTGTAGCTATCTATCCGAGCCCTGTACTCTTCCCCCACTGATCCCCAGGCAGCCAAGGCTGCTCATGGCCGTACTAGCAAGCGGAACACAACCTTGCTCACCTGTCGGCAGTGCGGTGGAAGATTGCTGCAGCGCAGATGGCGCTGCACCTCTGCTATGCATTGGACTGCCTCCCAATTTCCCCCAAACCATCTCCAGCAGTGGCATACGCCTGCTTGTGTGCGCTCAGAGACCTGGTGCCGTGCAAACACGAGAGGCTCGGTGGCACCGGCAATCGGGCGGTGGCGGACATGCTGTAAGTGCTGGGGCTGGCCGCTCCTCTCCTGCAGGCCCGATCGATCTGTGGCGTGTTGTGCGTCACTCCTTAGCCCAGGACAGCCGTTCGCAAGTGGCACAGCCGGCGATGTGGGTGTCCCTGTTGCGCGGCAGGCTTGGTTGCGGCAAGCACCGAGCCCGATGTGTGTCAAATGGCTTGATGTCACTGCCGGAGCAGGTGGGCGCCATCAGCCCGTGAGAACGAGGTTGGCCTCGCCGCTGAGCGCCTTCTCAGTGCCCACGTGCCCTCTATGCTGATCTGATGGAATCAGTGCGATGGATGCAGGGTTGTACGGGCCTGATCACGCAAGCAGAGGCCGCCCCGCCTCTGCCGCCCTCTGCGGCATCAAGTGGCGTCTTTGAACCCAGTGTTTTCAGTAGCGGCTGGTTTGCAAGCACAAAGGCAACCCTGCATGGCGCATCACCAAGCAAAAGCCTTTCAGACCCTGCTGGTGTGGCGATTTCAGCTGGCATGGTGGGTGTGCAGCTGATGACGTTGGTGTGTGGGCACAGGCTGTGTGCAAAGGCCGCTGAGCTGTCAACGTCACTAGCAGTGCTGTCCTGGGTTTTATCTTCCGCTTGTTGCAGTGCGCCAGCTCTCGCTCACAGTGCTCCCAGACCAACACAAGCTTGTGGGATCTGCTGCATCCACAGCCACTCAGCTTGCAGCGGGGAGCTTACGGCATCAGCTGGCAGCGCAGCTTCTTTTCACACGGCAGCAGCGGCAACAGTCTCGAGAGCAGGTCAGCAACTGTGGATGTTGCCGTTCTTGCTGCGGCCAAGCGGCGGGTTGGCAGGCCCCTGAGTGCGGTGCCAGAGTATGATGCACAGCAGCTGCTGAGGGGTATGCAGCTGGATGGCTATGGCTCGGCTGATGAGCTGTCGGCCAGCATGAGCAAGCTGCCTGGCATCCGCCAGCAAGGCATACTGCAGCATGGGCCTCAAGTGGCAGCTTACCTGCGGGACCTGGGCATTGGGAGCAGTGAGCTGGGTCCGCTGTTCTGCCGGTGCCCTGAGCTGTTCAGCTGGCCAGCAGAGGAGCGTGCAGGCGTGCTGTACAGCCAGCTGATGGGGCTGGGGCTGTCAGCAGGGCAGGCGGCCAGTTGTTTTGAGCAGCAGCCACAGGCAGCTGTTAGCATCAGTTTTGGGCCGGCCATTGCTGTGTTGGCACCCCTGCTGTCTGCTGGCAGCAAGGGTGGTGGCAGGCCAGGTGAGCAGCTGCTGGGTGATATGCTGAAGAAGCAGCCAGGGGCAGTTGGGCTGCTGAACCGTGACATATCGCTGCAGTGTAACCTGGACAACCTGCTGCAGCTGGGGTTCAGCAAGCAGCAGGTGGTGGCAGCATTGCTGCAAAGCTGGGCGCTGCTCACTTGCACCCCCGAGCACCTGGCCAGGATGGAGGCAGTGCTGCAGCATGAGCTGGGTGCCGACCGCCAGTTGTGGGTTAAAGTGCTGGTCAGCAAACCTCGAGCGGCTGGCTGCGCTGAAGACACTCTCAGGCAGCGTGTGCAGGCGCTTGTAATCGTGAGTGAGTGTATGCTGGCCACATGCATGGCTGGTGCAGTTGGCAAGCTGGTGGCAGCCAGGCAATGCATCGTGTTGAGTGCTTGCCTGTCGCTTGTTCCTGGCTGCCTACCAGCCAGAGACAGTCGCGCTGCTAACCCTCCACATTTTTGCCTTGCAGGAGTTTGGCAAGGAGGAGGCATGCAGGATGGCTGATGTTGCACCGCAACTGCTTGCCATCAACACTGTCGTGTGGCGGCGTGCGCTGGCGGTGTGGCGGCAGTGCGGCATGGCTGACCCGCGGGCGGTGGCACACAGCAGCCCCATCCTGCTTGGCTATGACTGGCTGCATCGCTCTCGGCTGGCCAACCTGCGGGCGCTGCAGCAGTGGCTGCCTTGGGAGGTGTCGGCTGCCCAGGCGATTGAGTGCTATGGCAGCTATGTTGTGAACGCAGCAGTTGACAAGATGGTGGGCCGTCTGCTGTACCTGGAGCAGCTGGGCCTGCTGCCGCTGCTGGTGGCAGACAAGCCGGCGGCTAAGCGGGAGTGGCGGCTGCAGCAGGGACTGTCAAGCACCAAGAAGGCAGCTGGCGAGCCGGTGTTCATCAGTGTTGGCAATGTGGCAGACTTATCATCAGCAAGATTCGACAGCTTGGTTGACAGCGCCCTGTCACAGCAGCAGCAGGACGATGACGGTCTGGTCAGCAGCAGCAGCTTTGAGGCCTTTCGACAGGGCCGCCTGCTGCAGCTGCCCGCCTGGAAGCAGCTGTTGGCACAGGCGGAGGCGGATGTGGCTGAGCTAGAGAGGAAGCTGCCGCCTGAGCTGCTGCAAAATGGCGGTGGGAAGAAGAATGCGTGCTGAATTGAGGGCCTGAGAGCAGCAAGGATTGAAGGTCTGCAGCAATGCCGCCTCCTTTTCGCATGTGCAGCAACCGCTGTGCTGTTGAGCTTTCATGTCAGCTTGTAATCAAACACGTCAGAAGCTAAGGTGGTGAAACAATGCATCAATAGATCTGCAGCGTGCTTGCGGTGTTCCAGGTGACAGGCACACACTCTGCTGTGGCGCCACCGCAGGAGCGGCAGCGGGGCGCGCGCCACTCCCATGCTGCCACTACGCTGGTGGTTGTCAGGTGGGGACAGCTGGCACTTCCTGTCGGCCTAGCCTCTTCCTCTGTTGTTCCTCCGGCCTGCCCCTCTGCTCAAGCAGGCAGCAGCAGGAAGGGGTGGCGCAGCGCTTGGCTGCATGACAGCCGGCCGCGGTTGAGCTTGTTCTTGAGGCACAGCAGTTCGACTGCCAAGTCCCAGCCTGCAGCGACAGCACAGGTGCAGCACATGGAACAAAGGCAGTGCTGCCCGTCCACCAGTGATGTGTGATGTGTGGAGTGCGGCGCTGGTGTGCACGATAGGTACGCAGGCTTTGCACGGCAGGTGTGCACGTTGAAAGTTGGAGCGCACCCGACGACTTGTCCCAAAATGCGCCCTCGGCCCCCCGCCGCCCATCGCGATGGTACTGCAAGTCCCAGGCGCGGTGCCCTCCTGCCAGTTCCCGCAGCGAGCATTAGCCCTGGCTTTGTAGTGCTGCCGCTGCCACTGCCACACATCCAGCAGGGTGGCATGGTGGATGCATGCAGCAGGCAGGTGCAGCGTTGCGAGGGGTGGCGTTGGAGTTTGCGCAGGCACCCGCTTCCCGGCTCTGCCCAGAACCGCAGGCACCCCCGCTGCCAGCCACCACCACCACAATGCCAACCGCACATGTCCATCCACCTGCCCAGCCCTGTCTGGGACTGAACCTGCAAGGCCAGCACTGTGCCCGTACAGCACATCAAGGCGGCGTGGCATCATGGCTGCCCCGCCCCGCTCCTGATGCTCTGTGAGAGCTGAGGTTGAGGTTTGTGTCACATGTCCAGATGAGTTTAGTGTGCATTCAGCTGAGTTGGGCTCACAGCAGCCTGCCAGTGTGACGCCGGCGGCACATTGGCGGGACGTACTGCCGTTTGCAATGATGAGCGCACCAAGCGGCGCCTCTGGATGCGGTGGATGGGTTCTGCTCAGAGAGCGCTTGAATCTTGCAAGGCTGCATTGGATTTGAGTCTGCGGTTGTCTTATCGGCTTGCAGCGGTCTGTGAGCAGCGGCATGGCGAGCGCCTCGCGTGCAGTAGTTGGATGGCAGCTGCGCGGCCCGCCGATCGCCAAAGTGAGGGTTCCGCCGCCGCTGGTGCCACCGCCATCGCCCTGCTCGCCTCAAGCCAGCCAGCCCTTCTTTCTGTGCCACAGCTCTGTGACCCCACGTCCTTGCTCTCACTAGTGCGTTGCCTGACTGCACTCACGTCACTGTGCAGGCCCACAGCAGCCCTGTCCACCATCTAGTGCTGCAGCGGCAGCGGTGGCGCGGCTTAGTCCGCAGCAGCAGCAGCAACAGCGGTAGCAGGGCAGCTGCGACCACTGATGATGATGTTCTTGCTCCAGCCAGGCGGCAAAGAGGAGGCAGAGTTGCAAGCGTGGTGCCGAAATTTGATGCACAGCAGCTGCTGAGGGATGTGCAGCCGGATGGCAATAGCTCGGTTGATGAGCTGTCGGCCAGCATGGGCAAGCTGCCTGGCATCCGTCAGCAAGGCGTACTGCAGCATGGGCCTCAAGTTGCGGCCCACCTGCGGGGCCTGGGCATTGGTAGCAGTGAGCTGGGTCCGCTGTTCGTTCGGTGCCCTGCGCTGTTCAGCTGGCCAGCAGAGGAGCGTGCAGGCGTGTTGTTCAGCCAGCTGATGCGGCTTGGGCTGTCAGCAGGGCAGGCAGCCCGATGTTTTGAGCGGAAGCCAGGGGCAGCTGTCAGTCTGAGCTTCGAGCCGGCCATTGCTGTGCTGGCACCCCTGCTGGCTGCCGGCAGCAAGGCTGGCAGCAGGCCAGGCGAGCAGGTGCTGGGTGATCTGCTGAAGGGCCAGCCGGCAGCAGTGCGGCTGCTGCAGTACGGGACTGAATCGCTGCAGCAAAAGCTAGACAATCTGTTGCAGCTTGGGCTCACCAAGCAGCAGGTGGTGGCAGCATTCCATCAGAGCTGGGCGCTGCTCTCTCGCACTCCCGAGCAGTTGGCCAAGCTAGAGGCAGTGGTGCAGCTGGAGCTGGGTGCCGACCGCCAGCTGTGGGTTAAAGTGCTGCGCAGCAAACCCAGAGCGGCTGGCTGCAGTCCGGCCACTCTCAGGCAGCGGGCGCAGGCGCTTGTGGTGGTGAGTGATTTCATATGTGTGGGGCCTGGCTAAACGCATGGATGTTTCAATCAGCAAGGCGGTGGTGGCCAGCTAATGCATCATGTTGCGTGGATGCCTGTTGCTTGCTGCCAGGTATCAACAGTTGTGCTGCTGGCCCTCTTTATGTACTACCTTGCAGGAATTTGGCAAGGAGGAGGCATGCAGGATGGGTGACGCTTCACCGCAACTGCTTGCCATCGACACTGTCGTGTGGCGGCGTGCGCTGGCGGTGTGGCAGCAGTGCGGCGTGGCTGACCGGCGGGCGGTGGCACACAGCAGCCCCATCCTGCTTGGCTATGATTGGCTGAATGCCTCTCGGCTGGCCAACCTGCGGGCGCTGCAGCAGTGGCTGCCATGGGAGGTGTCGGCTGCCCAGGTGATTGAGTGCTACGGCCGCTACATGAATCGCTCACCATCAACACTGGCCGGCCGCCTGCTGTACCTGGAGCAGCTGGGCCTGCTGCCGCTGCTGGTGGCAGACAAGCTGGCAGCCAAGCGAGAGTGGCGTCTGCAGCAGGGACTGTCAGGCAGCAAGAAGGCCGCTGGCGAGCCTGTGTTCATCAGTGTTCGTGATGTGTCAGGCTTGACAGCAAGATTTGATGGCCTAGTTGACAGCGCCCTGTCGCAACAGCAGCGGGAGCAGGACGATGACAGTCTCGTCAGCAGCCCCAGCTTTGAGGCCTTTCGAAGGGGCCGCCTGCTGCAGCTGCCCGCCTGGAATCAGCTGTTGGCACAGGCGGAGGCGGATGTGGTTGAGCTGGAGGGGAAGCTGCCGCCTGAGCTGCTGCAGGAAGCGGTGGGAAGACGCGTGCGGGATGGATTGCGGACCTGAGAGCAGGCAGGCTGTTGAAGGTTGTGCAGCATTGCCGCCTCCTTCTCGCATGTGCAGCAACCGCTGTGCTGTTGAGCTTTCATGCCAGCTTGTAATCAAACAGGTTAGGAGCTGAGGTGGGAAAGCGATGCATCAATATATCTGCAGCGTGCTTGCAGCGTGCTTGCGGTGTTCCAGGTGACAGGCACACACTCTGCTGTGGCGCCACCGCAGGAACAGCAGCCAGGTGCTCGCCACTCCCATGCTGCCACTACGCTGGTGGCTGTCAGGTGGCAACAGCTGGCGACTGCTGTCGGCCTAGCCTCTTTCTCTTCCTGCTCCTTTGGCCTGCCCCTCTGCCTAAGCAGGCAGCAGCAGAAAGGGGTGGCGCAGCGCCTGGCTGCATGACAGCCGGCCGCTGTTGAGCCTGTTCTTGAGGCGCAGCAGCTTGAATGCCAAGTCCCTGCAGTGGCAGCGCAAGTACAGCGCACAGCACGGTGTCAAGGCAAGGATGCTCTTCACCCAGTCATGTGTGATGCGTAGAGTGTGGTTCAGGTGTGCATGTTCAGTGGGCTGGCTGTGTGCGCATTGCAAGAAGGAGCCCATCAGGAGCCTTGTCTTGAATTGCGCCATTGGCCCGCCGCCGCTCATCGGGATGGTACTGCAAGGCCGCAGGCGCGGCACCCTCCTGCTAGTTCCTGCAGCCAGCAGTGCCCCTGACGCTGTAGTACTGCCGCCGCTGCGGCCACAACATCCTGCAGGGTGGCGTGGTGGATGCTTGCAGCAGGCAGGTGCAGAAGTGTACTGGGGTGGAGTTTGCGGTAGCATGCAGCAGCCCTTCAGCCCTGCCCTGCCCTGCCCTGCCCTGCCCTGCCGGGGCTGGCCTGCAGGTGCAGTGGTGTGCCGGGCCCGCACAGCAAGCGATTGGGGCCGTGGCTTCAGGGCTGCCCGGCTCCGCTTGTGCTACTTTGGGGTAGCTAGGATGATGAGATATGAGTTTTTGGCGAGTCGCTGATCCTAGACCAATGTTGTGCATGCAACTGAGTTGGGCTCACATCACGCTACCATCGGCGGCATCCCGGGACGTATTGCCGGTTTGCAACAATCAGCGCACCAATCGGCGCTTCTGCATGCTGTTGATGGACTCTGTACACAGAGCGTATTAGAATACTGGCAAGGCCCGCCAGGTTGCATGCTTTTTTGTGTCTGCGGCTCATTTCGGCTTACAGCAGTTCGTGAGCAGCGGCATGGCGACCACCTCGCGCGCAGTAGTGGGATGGCAGCTGCGCCAATCGTCGATCGCTCAAGTGAGGGGCCCGCCGCCGCTGGTGCCACCGGCAGCGCCCTGCTCACGTGAAGCCTGCCGGCTGTCCTTCTTTCTGTGCCACAGCTCTGTGACCCCACATCCTTGTTCTCCTTTGCACGTTGCATGCACTGCACTCACGTCACTGTGCAGGCCCACAGCAGCCCTGCCCGCCACCTTGTGCTGCAGCGGCAGCGGTTGCGCGGCTCAGTCCGCAGCAGCAGCAGCAGCAGCAGCAGCAGCAGCAGCAGCAGCAGCAATCGTGGTAGCAGGGCAGCGGCAGGCACTATTGCTGCCGTTCCTGCTCCGGCCAGGCGGCGAAGAGGAGGCAGAGTTGCAAGCGTGGTGCCGGAGTTCGATGCACAGCAGCTGCTGAGGGTTGTGCAGCTGGATGGCTATGGCTTGGCCGATGAACTGTCGGCCAGCATGAGCAAGCTGCCTGGCATCCGTCAGCAAGGCATACTGCAGCATGGGCCTCAAGTGGCGGCCCACCTGCGGGGCCTGGGCATTGGGAGCAGCGAGCTGGGTTTGCTGTTCTGTCGGTGTCCTGAGCTGTTCAGCTGGCCCGCAGAGGAGCGTGCATGCGTGCTGTCCAGTCAGCTGATGGGGCTGGGGCTGTCAGCAGGGCAGTCAGCCAGTTGTTTTAAGCAGCAGCCAGAGGCAGCCACCACACTGAGCTTCGAGCCGGCCATTTCAGTGCTGGCACCCCTGCTGGCTGCTGGCAGCAAGGGCGGCAGCAGGTCAGGCGAGCAGCTGCTGGGTGATCTGCTGAAGGGCCAGCCGGCAGCAATTGGGCTGCTGCAGTGTGGGGCTGAATCGCTGCAGCGCAACCTGGACAATCTGCTGCAGCTGGGGCTCAGCAAGCAGCAGGTTGTGACAGCATTGCTGCAGAATGCGGCTCTGCTCGCTTACACTCCTGAGCATCTGGCCAGGACGGAAGCAGTGGTGCAGCAGGAGCTGGGTGCCAAACGCCAGCTGTGGGTCAAGGTGCTGGTTAGCCAACCTCGAATGGCTGGCTGCAACGACGTTACTCTCAGGCAGCGTGTGCAGGCGCTTGTAGCGGTGAGTGGTTGTGTGTGGGGGCTGGCCGCATGCATGGCTTGTGCAGATGGTGGCGGCTAGTCGATGCATTGTGATGAGTGCTTGCCTTGACCTGCTACTTGCTGCCAGCCATCTATAGTCGTGCTGCTGACCCTCCACATTTGTTGCCTTGCAGGAGTTCGGCAAGGAGGAGGCATGCAGGATGGCTGCCCTTGCACCAGTGCTGCTTGCCAATCACACTGTCGTGTGGCGGCGTGCGCTGGCAGTGTGGCAACAGTGCAACGTGGCAGAGCCGCTGGCGGTGGCACACAGCAACCCTAAGCTGCTTGGCTCTGATTGGCTGAATCCATCGCGGCTGGCCAACCTGCAGGCGCTGCAGCAGTTTCTGCCTTGGGAGGTGTCGGCTGCCCAGGTGATTGATCAATATGGCAGCTATGTGGTAAGCTGCGCTACAGACAAAGTTGCCGGTCGCCTGCTGTACCTGGAGCAGCTGGGCCTGCTGCCGTTGCTGGTGGCAGACAAGCCGGCAGCCAAGCAGGAGTGGCGGCTGCAGCAGGGACTGTCAGGCAGGAAGAAGGCAGCTGGCAAGCCGGTGTTCATCAGTGTGGGCAATGTGGCAACCCTGACAGCAGCCAGATTCGACAGCCTGGTTGACAGCGCCCTGTCACAGCAGCGGCAGCATGATGAAGGCCTGGTCAGCAGCAGCAGCAGCAGCCCCAGCTTTGAGGCCTTTCGAAAGGGCCGCCTGCTGCAGCTGCCAGCCTGGAAGCAGCTGTTGGCACAGGCAGAGGCGGGTGTGGTTGAGCTGGAGAGGAAGCTGGTGCCTGAGCTGGTGCAAAAAGCTGGTGCTGAAAGCGGTGGGAAGAAGCGTGCGGGCTGAATTGAGGGCCTGAGAGCAGGCAGGCTGTTGAGGGTTGTACAGCATTGCTGCCTCCTTTTCGCATGTGCACCAATTGCTGTGCTGTTGAGCTTTCATGCCAGCTTGTAATCAAACACGTCAGAAGCTGAGGTGGAATTAAATGCATTGATGTGCACAGTGCGTGCAGTGCTCCAGGTGACAGCAACACACAGCTGCCCTTCAGCCAATCATGTATAATGTGTGGAGTGCGGTGCGGGTGTGCACGTTGAAAGTTGGAGCGCACCCGACGACTTGTCCCAAAATTCGCCCTTGGCCCATCGCCGCCCATCGCGACGGTGCTGCAAGTCCCAGGCGCGGTACCATCCTGCCAGTTCTGGCAGCCAGCGGTAGGCCTGGTTTTGTAGTACTGCCGCCGCTGCGGCCACAACATCCTGCAGGGTGGCGTGGTGGATGCATGCAGCAGGCAGGTGCAGCATTGTGAGCCAGGCTGGAGGCAGTGGTGCAGCAGGAGCTGGGTGCTGACCGCCAGCTGTGGGTCAAGGTGCTAGCCAGCCAGCCTCAAACGGCTTCCTGCAGTGAGGCCACTCTCCGGCAGCGGGCGCAGGCGCTTGCAGCGGTGAGTGAGTGCATCGCTGGTGCAGTCAGCAAGGTGGCAGCCAGCTGATGCATTGTGATGAGTGGTTGCTTCTGACCTGTGTCTTGCTGCGAGCCATCAATAGTCCTGCTGCTGACCCTCCACACTTACTGCCGTGCAGGCATTCGGCAAGGACGAGGCATGCAGGATGGTTCACGTCGCAATACGAGTGCTTGCCATCAACACTGTCGTGTGGCGGCGTGCACTGGCGGTGTGGCAGCAGTGCGGCGTGGCCGACCCGCTGGTATTGGCAAGCAGCAACCCCATCCTGCTTGGCTATGACTGGCTGCACCGCTTTCGGCTGGCCAACCTGCGGGCGCTGCAGCAGTGGCTGCCATGGGACCTGTCGGCTGCTTAGGCAATTGAGTGTTACGGCCGCTACATGATTTGCTCACCATCAACACTGGCCGGTCGCCTGCTGTACCTGGATCAGCTGGGCCTGCTGCCGCTGCTGGTGGCAGACAAGCCGGCAGCCAAGCGGGAGTGGCGGCTGCAGCAGGGACTATCGGTTAGCAAGAAGGCAGCTGGCAAGCCGGTGTTCATCAGTGTCGGCGATGTGGCAACCCTGACAGCAGCCAGGTTCAACAGCCTTATTGACAGCGCCCTGTCACAGCAGCAGCAGCATGATGACGGTCTGGTCAGCAGCAGCAGCAGGAGCCCCAGCTTTGAGGCCTTTCGAAAGGGCCGCCTGCTGCAACTGCCCGCCTGGATTCTGCTGTTGGTACAGGCAGAGGCGGATGTGGCTGAGCTGGAGGGGAAGCTGCCGCATGAGCTGCTGCAGAAGGCGGTGGGAAGGATAGTGCGGGCTGAATTGAGGGCCTGAGAGCAGGCAGGCTGTTGAATGTCTGCAGCATTGCCGCCTCCTTTTTGCATGTTCAGCAACTGCTGTGCTGTTGCGCTTTCATGTCAGCATGTAATCAACCACGTTGGAAGCTGAGGTGGGGTATCAATGCATTGATAGATCTGCAGCGTGCTTGCAGTGCCCAGGTAACAGCAACACATTCTGCTGTGGCGTCACCGCAGGAACGGCAGCAGGGTGCTTGCCACTCCCACTTCCATGCTGCCACTGCGCTCGTGGCAAGGCACTCTTGCTGCCAGCACTCTTGCTCCGGTCGTTGGCCGCGACGTTAAAGAAGGCGCTGGATCGGCTGTTGGACAAGCGGCGCGCGGGTTCGAATCCGACTGAAGACACATGTTGGCGTCGTGCTGACCGACGTAAAATACTACGCTAATTAATTGTGTTTGCCTTGAGTTTACACAACAACAGCCGTTGGTATCAAAGAGCTGGCATCAGCATTTAAGGCTGCAACCAACCCGTCAAGGGGCTTCTCTGTTTCCGCTTTCTTTCATTCCTCGCTACCATCTGTATCGCAAGTTTCTTTGCGGACACACGGATGTAAAACACAAGCAAGCAAGCGTGGCTGCCAGGTGGCGACAGCTGGCAATTGCTGTTGGCCTAGCCTCTTCTTTTGCTGCTCCTCCGGCCTGCCCCTCTGCTCAAGCAGGCAGCAGCAGGAAGGGGTGGTCCCACGCTGCATGACAGCCGGCCGCGGGTGAGCTTGTTCTTGAGGCGCAGCAGCTTGACTGCCAAGTCCCAGCCTGCAGCGGCAGCGCAAGTGCAGCACACAGCACAACGTCAATGGGCCAAAATAGACGAGATAACAAACTGTGAAATGAGTGGCAGTATCATGGCAGGGCGGTGGCATCAAGCCCTACCTGCCACTGCAGCTTGAGGGATGCGGCAAAGTTGGCCAGGCGGGCTTTGCTGAAAAAATGCATGGAGGGTGCGGGGCTTGGGGAGACCTGACAGCCCGCCTCCTAGCCCGCCTACCCTAAATCCTAAACCCTAAACCCTAAACCCGCCTTGTGTTGCCCCACTTATCCTCTCATCCTTCATCCATCACCCTCACCCACACGCATAAGAGTCCGTGACGGTTCAGTGACTGACCACAAACAGACCATAATGTAACACACATGGTGTGACGTTGAAAGGAGGAGCGCACCTGACGACCAATCCCGGGCCCTTGGCCCGCCGCCGCCCATCGCGACGGTACTGCAAGTCCCAGGCGCGGTAACCTCCTGCCAGTTCCTGCAGCCAGCAGTAGCCCTGGCTTTGCAGTGCTGCCACCTTGGTGGCCACACATCTTGCAGGGTGTATTGGAACATGCAAGCAGCAGGCAGGTGCAGCTTTGCACCGGGGTGGAGTTGGCCCCGGTTGCACACAGCAGCCCCATTGCCCTGCCCTGCTGGTCCGGGGCTGGCCTGCACGTGCAGCGGTGTGCCGAGCCTGCACAGCAAGCAATTGGCGGGGCAGCATGGGGGCTACCCCGCTCCGCTCCTGCAGCTTTGAGGCAAGTGGGATGAGATGCTTTATCATGGACTCCAGGCCAGTGCCTGATCTTAGCACAAAGTCGTGCATGCAGCTGAATTGGGCTCAATGCAGGCTACCTGCGGCGGCAGAGGGAGCGGGACGTACTGCCCGGCGGAAGCACGAGAGAACCAATGGGCGCCTCTGGATGCGATGATGGATTCTGCACATAGAGCGATTGTATGCAGCAAGGCCCACAAGGCCGCAAGCGCTTGAGTCTGCAGCGGTTATCGGCTTGCAGCGGTTTGTGAGCAGCGGTATGGAGATCACCTCGCGTGCAGTAGTTAAATGGCGGCTGCGCGGCCCGCCGCCGATCGCCCAAGTGAGGGTTCCGCCGCCGCTGGTGCCACCGCCATCGCCCTGCTCGCCTCAAGCCAGCCAGCCCTTCTTTCTGTGCGACAGCTCTGTGACCCCACGTCCTTGCCCTCACTAGTTCTTTGCCTGACTGCACTCACGTCACTGTGCAGGCCCACAGCAGCCCTGCCCATCAGCTAGCGCTGCAGCGGCAGCGGTGGCGCAGTTCAGTCCGCAGCAGCAGCAGCATCAGTGGGACCAGGGCAGTGGCAGCGACCACCCACAATGCCGTGCCTGCTCCGGTCAGGCGGCGAAGAGGAGGCAGAGTTGCAAGCGTGGTGCCGGAGTTCGATGCAAAGCAGCTGCTGAGGGATATGAAGCTGGATGGCTATGGCTCGGCTGATGAGCTGTCAGCCAGCATGGGCAAGCTGCCTGGCATCCGTCGGCAAGGCATACTGCAGCATGGGCCTCAAGTGGCGGCCCACCTGCGGGGCCTGGGCATTGGGAGCAGTGAGCTGGGTCCGCTGTTCAGCCGGTGCCCTGAGCTGTTCAGCTGGCCCGCAGAGGAGCGTGCAGGCGTGCTGTTCAGCCAGTTGATGGGTCTGGGGCTGTCAGCAGGACAGGCAGCCAGTTGTTTTGAGCAGCAGCGGGGAGCAGCACACTTTAGGAGCTTTGAGCCGGCCATTTCAGTGCTGGCACCCCTGCTGGCTGCTGGCAGCAAGGGTGGCGGCAGGTCAGGCGAGCAGCTGCTGGGTGATCTGCTGAAGAAGCTGCCAGCAGCAGTGGGGCTGCTGATTCGCGGCAGTGCAGCGCTGCAGAGCAACATGAACAATCTGCTGCAGCTGGGGCTTAGCAAGCAGCAGGTGGTTTCAGCATTCCATCAGAGCTGGGCCCTGCTCACTAACAGTCCCGAGCATCTGGGCAGGATGGAGGCAGTGGTGCAGCAGGAACTGGGTGCCGACCGCCAGCTGTGGGTCAAGATGCTAGCCAACCAACCTCGAATGGCTGGCTGCAGCGAGGCCACTCTCAGGCAGCGGGCGCAGGCGCTTGTGGCGGTGAGTGATTGTGTGGGCCACGGCCTCGTGCATGGATGGTGCATTTGGCTAGGTGTAGGTGGCCACGATGCATCGTGCATCGTGCTTTGCTTTGACCTTTTGCTTGCTTCCTGCCATCAATAGTCCTGCTGCTGACCCTCCACACTTACTGCCGTGCAGGCATTCGGCAAGTACGAGGTATGCAGGATGGTTCACGTCGCAATACGAGTGCTTGCCATCAACACTGTCGTGTGGCGGCGTGCGCTGGCGGTGTGGCAGCAGTGCGGCGTGGCCGACCCGCTGGTATTGGCATGCAGCAGTCCTAAATTGCTTGGGTATGACTGGCTGCATCCCTCTCGGCTGACCAACCTGCGGGCGCTGCAGCGGTGGCTGCCTTGGGAGTTGTCGGCTGCCCAGGCGATTGAGTGCTATGGCGGCTATGTGGCAAGCTACGCTGCAGACAGAGTTGCCGGCCGCCTGCTGTACCTGGAGCAGCTGGGCCTGCTGCCGCTGCTGGTGGCAGACAAGCCGGCGGCTAAGCGGGAGTGGCGGCTGCAGCAGGGACTGTCAGGCAGCAAGAAGGCCGCTGGCGAGCCGGTGTTCATCAGTGTCGGCGATGTGGCAGACATATCATCAGCAAGATTTCACAGCTTGGTTGACAGCGCCCTGTCACAGCAGCAGCAGGACGATGACGGTCTGGTCAGCAGCAGCAGCAGCTGCCTCAGCTTTGAGGCCTTTCGAAAGGGCCGCCTGCTGCAGCTGCCCGCCTGGAAGCAGCTGTTGGTACAGGCAGAGGCGGATGTGGCTGAGCTGGAGAGGAAGCTGCCGCCTGAGCTGGTGCAGAAGGCGGTGGGAAGAAGCGTGCGGGCGAGTTGAGGGCTTGAGAGCAGCAAGGATTGAAGTTCTGCAGCATTGCCGCGTCCTCTTCACATGTGGCACCAACTGCTGTGCTGTTGCGCTTTCAATGTCAGCTTGTAATCAACACGTCAGAAGCTTAGGTTGAGAGTTAATTGATCTGCAGCGTGCTTGCAGTATTTCATATAACAGTAACACACTCTGCCTTGGCACCACCGCAGGAACGGCAGCAGGATGCTGCTGCTCTAGTGGCTGTCAGGTGGCAACAGCTGGTGATTGCTGACGGCTGAGCCTCTCCCTATCGCAATCCTCCAGCCTGCCTCACCACCACTGCTCAAGCAGGCAGCAGCAGAAAGGGGTGAAGCAGCGCCTGGCTGCATGACAGCCGGCTGCTGTTGAGCTTGTCTTTGAGGCGCAGCAGCTTGACTGCCGAGTCCCAGCCTGCAGCGGCAGAACCAGTGCAGCACGGCAAGGCAGGGCTGCTCTTCAGCCATGTATGATGTGTGGAGTGTGTGGCAGGCTATGCACGGCAGGTGTGCATCTTGAATTAAAAGGAGCAGCGCACCGACGACTTGTCCCAAAATGCGTCCTTGGCCCGCTCTGCCCATCGGGATGGTACTGCAGCAACTCCCAGGCGCGGTACCCTCCTGCCAGTTCTCGCAGCGAGCAGTACCGCTGACCCTGCAGAACTGCCGCAGCCGCCGCAACATCCTGCAGGCTGGCGTTGAAGGTGGCACACAGCAGAGATGGCACCTGCCAGCCAGCCAGCCTGACCAGACCACTTCCCTGCCCTGCCCTGCTCTGCCCGTCCGGGGCTGGCCTGCAGGTGCAATGTTGCGCCGGGCCCGCACAGCAAGTCATGGGCGGCACAGCATTGGGGCTGTCCCGCTCCGCTCCTGCTGCTTTGAGGTAGCTAGGGTGATGAGATGTCTGATTATAAGTTTCAGCTTGTGTCTGATGTGCTAGCACAATCCACAGTTGTGCATGCAACTAAGTTGGGCTCACTCGTCTGGCTACCACTGGCGGCATCTGGAGCAGGACGTAGTGCCGCTGCAATGAGGGGCACTCCAAGCGGCGCCTCTGGATGCAGTGGATGCACTCTGCACTAAGAGCGCTTATATTCGGCAAGGCCCGCAACGCTGCAAGCGTTTGGAGTCTGCGGGTGTTATCGGCTTGCAGCGGTTTGTGAGCAGCGGCATGGCGATCAACTCGCGCGCAGTAGTGGCGTGGCAGCTGCGCGGCCCGCCGATCGCCCAAGTGAGGGGTCCGCCACCGCTGGTGCCACCGCCATTGCCCAAGGGCGCCCTGTTCACCTCAAGCCAGCCAGCCCTTTTTTTCTGTGCCACAGCTCTGTGCCCCACATCCTTGCTCTCACTTGCACGTTGCCTGCACTGCACTCACGTCACTGTGCAGGCCCACAGCAGCCCTGCCCACCATCTTGTGCTGCAGCGGCAGCGGTGGCGCGGCTCAGTCCGCAGCAGCAGCAGCAACAGTGGTAGCAGGGCAGTAGCTGAGGTCACTGATGATTCCATTCCTGCTCAGGCCAAGTGGCGGGGAGGCAACATTGCAAGCGTGGTGCCGCAGTTTGATGCACAGCAGCTGCTGAGGGATGTGCAGCTGGATGGTTATGGCTCGGCCAATGAACTGGCAGCCAACATGAGCAAGCTGCCTGGCATCCGGCAGCAAGGCATACTGCAGCATGGGCCTCAAGTGGCGGCCCACCTGCAGGGCCTGGGCATTGGGAGCCGTGAGCTGGGTCTGCTGTTGTTTCGGTGCCCTAAGCTGTTCAGCAGGCCAGCAGAGGAGCGTGCAGGCGTGCTGTACAGCCAGCTGATGCGGCTGGGGCTGGCAGCTGGACAGGCAGCCCACTGCTTTAAGCAGCAGCCACAGGCAGCTGCCATTCCCAGCTTCGAGCCGGCCATTGCAGTGCTGGCACCCCTGCTGGCTGCTGGCGTCAAGGGTGGCGGCAGGACAGGCGAGCAGCTGCTGGGTGATCTGCTGAAGAAGCAGCCAGGAGCTGTGGCGTTGCTGACTCGCGGCAGTGCAACGCTGCAGCATAACCTGGACAGCCTGCTGCAGTTGGGCTCACCTGCTGCAGTTGGGCTCACCAAGCAGCAGTTGGCGAAAGCATTGAATGTGAGCTGGATCTTGCTTGCTCTCGCCCCTGAGCATCTGGCCAGGATGGAGGTAGTGGTGCAGCAGGAGCTGGGTGCCGACCGTCAGCTGTGGGTCAAGGTGCTGCGCAGCAATCCCAGAGTGGCTAGTTGCACCGAGGCCACTCTCCGGCAGCGGGCGCAGGCGCTTGCAGCGGTGAGTGAGTGCATGGCTGGTGCAGTCAGCAAGGTGGCGGCCAGCTGATGCATTGTGATGAGTGGTTGCTTCTGACCTGTGTCTTGCTGCGAGCCATCAATAGTCCTGCTGCTGACCCTCCACACTTACTGCCGTGCAGGCATTCGGCAAGGACGAGGTATGCAGGATGGTTCACGTCGCAATACGAGTTGCCATCAACACTGTCGTGTGGCGGCGTGCGCTGGCGGTGTGGCAGCAGTGCGGCGTGGCCGACCCGCTGGTATTGGCATGCAGCAGTCCTAAATTGCTTGGGTGTGACTGGCTGAATCCCTCTCGGCTGGCCAACCTGCGGGTGCTGCAGCAGTGGCTGCCATGGGAGGTGTCGGCTGCTCAGGCGATTGAGCAGTATGGTGGCTATGTGGCAAGCAGAGCTGCAGACAGACTTGCCGGTCGCCTGCTGTACCTGGAGCAGCTGGGCCTGCTGCCGCCGCTGGTGGCAGACAAGCCGGCGGCTAAGCGGGAGTGGCGGCTGCAGCAGGGACTGTCAAGCAGCAAGAAGGCAGCTGGCGAGCCGGTGTTCATCAGTGTTGGCAATGTGGCAGACTTATCATCAGCAAGATTCGACAGCTTGGTTGACAGCGCCCTGTCACAGCAGCAGCAGGACGATGACGGCCTGGTCAGCAGCACCAGCACTAGCCCCAGCTTTGAGGCCTTTCGAAAGGGCCGCCTGCTGCAGCTGCCCGCCTGGAAGCAGCTGTTGGTACAGGCAGAGGCGGATGTGGCTGAGCTGGAGAGGAAGCTGCCGCCTGAGCTGTTGCAAAAAGCTGATGCTGAAAGCGGTGGGAAGATGAGTGCGGGCTGAAGTGAGGGTCTGAAAGCAGCAAGGATTGAAGGTCTGCAGCATTGCCGCGTCCTTTTCGCATGTGCAGCAACCGCTTTGCTGTTGAGCTTTCATGTCAGCTTGTAATCAAACACGTCAGAAGCTGAGGTGGGATATCAGTGCATTGATTGATCTGCAGCGTGCTTGCAGTGTTGCAGGTGACAGCAACACACTCTGCTGTGGCGCCACCACCGCAGGAACGGCAGCGGGGCGCTCGCCACTTTCATGCTGCCACTACGCTGGGGGCTGTCAGGTGGCGACAGCTGGCGATTGCTGTCGGCCAAGCCTCCTCCTATTGGCAATCCTTTAGCCTGCCTCACCACCCTTGAACAAGCATGTGACAGCAGGATAAGGTGAACAGCGCCTGGCTGCGCGACAGCCGGCCGCGGTTGAGCTTGCTCTTGAGGCACAGCAGTTCGACTGCCAAGTCCCAGCCTGCAGCGACAGCACAAGTGCAGCGCACAACAAACCAGGGGCGCACCTGACAACTTGTCCCGAAATGCGTCCTTGGCCCGCTCTGCCCATCGGGATGGTACTGCAAGTCCCAGGCGCGGTACCCTCCTGCCAGTTCCTGCAGCGAGCAGTACCCCTGACCCTGCAGAACTGCCACTGCCGCTGCCACACATCTCGCGGGGTGGCGTTGGAGGTTGCACGCAGCACAGCTGGCAACTGTCAGCCAGCCAGCCGGACCAGGCCACTTGCCTGCCCTGCCCTGCTCTGCCCGTCCGGGGCTGGCCTGCAGGTGCAATGTTGCGCCAGGCCCGCACAGCAAGTTATGGGCGGCACAGCATTGGGGCTGTCCCGCTCCGCTCCTGCTGCTTTGAGGTAGCTAGGGTGATGGGATGTCTGATTATAAGTTTCAGCTTGTGTCTGATCCTAGCACAATCCACAGTTGTGCATGCAACTAAGTTGGGCTCACTCGTCTGGCTAGCACCGGCGGCATCTGGAGCAGGACGTAGTGCCGTTTGCAAAGATGGGCACTCCAAGCGGCGCCTCTGGATGCGGTGGATGCACTCTGCACTAAGAGCGCTTATATTCGGCAAGGCCCGCAACGCTGCAAGCGGTTGGAGTCTGTGACTTTTGTCGGCTTGCAGCGGTTTGTGAGCAGCGGCATGGCGATCACCTCGCCAGCAGTAGTGGCATGGCAGCTGCGCGGCCCGCCGATCCCCCAAGTGAGGGGTCCGCCGCCGCTGGTGCCACCGCCATCGCCCAAGGGCGCCCTGTTCGCCTCAAGCCAGCCAGCCCTTCTTTTCTGTGCCACAGCTCTGTGACCCCACGTCCTTGATCTCACTAGTGCGTTGCCTGACTGCACTCACGTCACTGTGCAGGCCCACAGCAGCCCTGTTCACCATCTTGTGCTGCTGCGGCAGCGGTGGCGCGGCTCGGTCCGCAGCAGCAGAAGTAGCAGCAGTGGGACCAGGGCAGTTGCTGCAACCACTGATGATGATGTTCCTGCTCCAGCCAGGCGGCAAAGAGGAGGCAGAGTTGCAAGCGTGGTGCCGCAGTTTGATGCACAGCAGCTGCTGAGGGATGTGCAGCTGGATGGTTATGGCTCGGCCAATGAACTGTCGGCCAGCATGGGCAAGCTGCCTGGCATCCGCCAGCAAGGCATACTGCAGCATGGGCCCCAAGTGGCGGCCCACCTGCGGGGCCTGGGCATTGGGAGCAGTGAGCTGGTGTTGCTGTTTTGTCGATGCCCTGAGATTCAGCAAGCCAGCAGAGGAGCGTGCAGGCGTGCTGTACAGCCAGCTGATGCGGCTGGGGCTGTCAGCTGGACAGGCAGCCCACTGCTTTGAGCAGCAGCCACAGGCAGCTGCCAGTCCCAGCTTCGAGCCGGCCATTGCAGTGCTGGCACCCCTGCTGGCTGCTGGCATCAAGGGTGGCGGCAGGACAGGCGAGCAGCTGCTGGGTGATCTGCTGAAGAAGCAGCCAGCAGCAGTGCGGCTGCTGCAGTACAATGCTGAAGCGGTGCAGCGTAGCCTGGACAGCCTGCTGCAGCTTGGGCTCACCAAGCAGCAGTTGGCAAAAGCATTGAAGGTGAGCTAGGCTCTGCTCACTAACACTCCCGATCAGCTGGCCAGGATGGAGGCAGTGGTGCAGCAGGAGCTGGGTGCCGACCGTCAGCTGTGGGTCAAGGTGCTGCGCAGCAATTCCAGAGGGGCTAGTTGCACCGAGGCCACTCCCAGGCAGCGGGCGCAGGCGCTTGTAGCGGTGAGTGATTGTGTGGGGGGGCCTGGCCGCATGCATGGCTGGTGCAGTTAGCAAGGCGGTGCTGGCCAGCTAATGCATCATGTTGCGTGGATGCCTGTTGCTTGCTGCCAGGTATCAACAGTCGCGCTGCTGGCCCTCATTATTTACTGCCTTGCAGGAGTTTGGCAAGGACGAGGCGTGCAGGATGGTTCAGATCGCAATACAAGTGCTTGCCATCAACACTGTCGTGTGGCGGCGTGGGCTGGCGGTGTGGCAGCAGTGCGGCGTGGCCGACCCTCTGGTATTGGCATGCAGCAGTCTTAAATTGCTTGGGTGTGACTGGCTGCATCGCTCTTGGCTGGCCAACCTGTGGGCGCTGCAGCAGTGGCTGCCTTGGGAGGTGTCGGCTGCCCAGGCGATTGAGTGCTATGGCAGCTATGTTGTGAACGCAGCAGTTGACAAGATGGTGGGCCGCCTGCTGTACCTGGAGCAGCTGGGCCTGCTGCCGCTGCTGGTGGCAAACAAGCCGGCAGCTAAGCGGGAGTGGCGGCTGCAGCAGGGACTGTCAGGCAGCAAGAAGGCAGCTGGCGAGCCGGTGTTCATCAGTGTCGGCGATGTGGCAGACTTATCATCAGCAAGATTCGACAGCTTGGTTGACAGCGCCCTGTCACAGCAGCAGCAGGACGATGACGGTCTGGTCAGCAGCAGCAGCAGCTGCCCCAGCTTTGAGGCCTTTCGAAAGGGCCGCCTGCTGCAGCTGCCCGCCTGGGAGCAGCTGTTGGTACAGGCGGAGGCGGATGTGGTTGAGCGGGAGAGGAAGCTGCCGCCTGAGCTGCTGCAAAATGGAAGTGGGAAGAAGAGTGCGGGCTGAACTGAGGGCCTGAGAGCAGGCAGGCTGTTGAGGATTGTGCGGCATTGCCGCCTCCTTTTCGCATGTGCCGCGACCGCTGTGCTGTTGAGCTTTCATGTCAGCTTGTAATCAAACACGTCAAAAGCTGAGGAGGGGAAAACAATCCTTTGATTGATCTGCAGCGTGCTTGCAGTATTCCTGATGTCAGACACACACTCTGCTGTGGCGCCACCGCAGGAACGGCAGCGGGGCGCTCGCCACTCTCATGCTGCCACTACGCTGGTGGCTGTCAGGTGGCAACAGCTGGCGATTGCTGTCGGCCTAGCCTCTTTCTCTTCCTGCTCCTTTGGCCTGCCCCTCTGCTCAAGCAGGCAGCAGCAGGAAGGGGTGGCGCAGCGCTTGGCTGCATGACAGCCGGCCGCGGTTGAGCTTGTTCTTGAGGCGCAGCAGCTTGACTGCCAAGTCCCAGCCTGCAGCGGCAGCGCAAGTGCAGCGCACAGCACAGCGTCAAGGCAGGGCTGCTCTTCAGCCATTCGTGTGTGATGCGTGGAATGTGGTGCAGGTTTGCTGAATGAGTGGGCTGGCTGTGTACAGCAGGCACTTGCTTTCAACCCACCATCCACCTGTTTCGATCTGACCCATCCATTGCAAGCCACCCTCCCTTGCACTCTCGCATCCAGCCTGCCGCACTCACCTTGGCCGTTGTTGCGATCCAGCAGAGAGAAATCCATTTGCCGGGCCTTGGGGCTGGTGCTGCGGTGTGGGGTGGAGTGAGGGCGGCGGCTTGAGCGGGCAGGCAAGCGCGTGCGTGCACAGCTGTGCAGCCACCGACAGCAAACAAACAAGGCAGCAGCACTTGCCGGCCAGCAAGGCAGGCAGGCAGGCCAGGCTCAAAATCGGATCGGCAGCTTGCGCGGGGCTGCTCCTCGGATCAGCGGGCTTGCTGCGATGCTGACAGCCCTGGGCTGCTGGGGCCTCCTCCCGCCCCTGATCCCTCTCCCCCCCTGCCTCACAAGGTACTCTTGCCGCTCGCTATAAAGCGTTCATCCCTAGCTGCCATTCATCACCACACACCATTCATCACTAGCTGCCATTCATCACTACACATTGTTCACTGTTCACCACCACCCATTAACTCTTCTTGCACTCACTTGCGCCAGGTGTCGAGGTCGTAGTCGCAGTTTGCCAGTTCTGAGTTGAAGGATCGCTGGGCGGCATTGGAGCGCAGCTGGGGGATGGACAGCTGCAGGGACGGGGGGGGGGCGGGGGCAGGCGTAGTTCAAGTTTGAGACCTGGCTTGTGAAACACATTCCCAAAGCCCCACACCCAGCTTGAAGTTTGTGAATAGCTTCAGCACCAAAACCAGACTCCACGCATTTGTTGGAGTTTTGTGCCTGGCTGCTCAGCCGCAGGCATCGCACTCCACAACCGCAGCCGCTTGGCACGTCCCTGAACGGCTCACCACCCACCTGCATCAGCACCACACCCGCGGAATACGAGTCAAAGAGGTCGGGAGCGCCCCAGGCCCAGGCACAGGGCGCCAGCATGGCCGCCAGAAGGGGGGGAGGTGCGCGAGGGAAGTTCTTGGGCATGACCAGCTCCTCGGGGGCTGGGTGGGCAGTTTGGGAGGGGGGGAGGGAGGGAGGGAGAGGCTGAAGGTGTGAGTGTGGTGGATGGGTGTGTGAGGCTGAAGGTGTGAGTGTGGTGGATCGGTGTGAGGGGCTGAGAAACGAGGAGAGGGAGTGGGCTGAGAGTGCGCGCTGAGGAAGGAGCAGCGCACCAATTCGGCCTATTTTGCAACTGTCGCTCCCGGCTGCACCACACCACAGCACACACCCAGCCTCCACACCACCGCCTGTCAGCAGGCAGCCAGACTGGCAGCCAGACTGGCTAGGCGGCCCACCACAGGTGTCGCCCCACCCACCCCCCCACCACCCGCATGCCATACTGCACATATATAGATAGCACCATGTGGCGCACCACTGTACCGCACCCGCGTATCTCGGGTCCAGCATGCCGTACTCCGGGTTGAAGTTGACCCCCGTGCTGAGGTCGCAGGCGGCGCCAAAGTCAATCAGCTTGACCTGCGGGTTGGTGGTGGTGGTGGTGTGGTGTGGTGTGGTGGTGGTGGTGTGGTGAGGTGGCGGGGTGGGGAGTTGAGGGATGGTGGACGCCGCTGCGCGCCACCGCTGCACCAGCCAAACACACCAAGCATCAAGCCACAGCCACACAGTAACCAGCACAAAACACTGCCGCGCCCAGCCACACACGCCCCAAAGCGAGGCCCACTCAACTCACCCCTCCGTTGCCCGTCACCAGTATGTTCTCAGGCTTCACGTCTCGGTGCACGATGCCCAGGGAGTGCAGGCGCTCCAGTGCTGCAGGTGGTGGTGGTGGTGGTGTGTGGGGGGGGGGGGGGGGGGGGGGGAGATGGGTGAGGTGGGGGTGAGACAGGGGGGATGAGATGGGTGAGGGTTGTGCGGCGGTGAGTGGGTGAGAGTGAAGGTGGGTGACAGTGGGGGGGGCAGGGATGGGTGGTGCGGTGGTGCAGTTGAGTGTGACTGTGAGGGTGAGGGTAAGGGCTGGAGGAGTGCAGGAAAGCAAGACACCTTGCAGGAAAATCAATCAACCAAGGGGGTAATCAAGGAGAGCGGGAGGGGCGGCGAGGGTGCGGCGAGGCGGCGGCACGTAACTCCCCAGCCCTGAACATCCCTGAGCATCAAACACACGCCACACACCGCACCACCCTTACACAACACAGCCACAGCACAGACACGAAATTGTATATCTTGTCACTCAAAAAGTGCCGCCACCAACCGCTCCCTCACCCATCAGCACGCCCCCTCTCCGACATCCACCCACCCACATCCTGCTGCCAGAGGCCCCCCACCCCCACCCATGTTTGCCCTTTCCTCTGACAACCGCCCTCGCCGCCGCTCACCCACAGACACATCTCCTCCCTGACATCCGCCCTCTTCCCAGCGCATCCAAACATGCCCCACCCCCCTTTCTGCCCTTTTCTGTGCCAACCGCCCTCCCCCACACGGCTCACCCACAAACAGCCCCACTCCACTTTTCTGTGCCAACAGCCCTCCCCCACACGGCTCACCCACAAACAGCTTGCGCATGACGACCTTGATGACCGCCACCGCCCGCTTCTCGTCATCCATGGCCTCGCCCCGCCTGCCCAGCATGATGCCAGACAGGGAGTCCTGTGGCGGTGAGGGGGGGGAGAGGGGGGGCAGGGAGGGGTGGAGAGTGAGTTTAGGTGAGGCTGAGGTGTGGGTGTGGGTGTGTGTGTGGGGGGGGGGGGGGGGCGGCAGGGCAGGGCAGGGAAGGATTGAGAGTGGTGGTGGGGAGGGAGGAGTTGAGTCGTGGTGTGATAGTGGTCGGTGGGGGAGAGTGTGAAGGGGTGAGTGTGTGTGTGTGGGGTTTGTGGTGTGGTGTGGTGAGGGGGGAGGGGGCCGTCTGGTGGGGCGGGTGAGTGGACGTGCAGGTGGCTGGCAGGATGCATGCAGGGCAGGTGTTGCAGGGGACCAAAGGGAAGGCTGGGACGTGCTTCATCAATGTGCTTGGTGGATTGGTTGAAATCTGCTTTCATTTGATCGTGCTTGTGATGGCACGGGTCGCTTGTGCTCTCTGCGCACCAGCCAGCTGCCCACAGGCACACGCGCTACCTCTACTGCACCAACATCAGCCTCTCCAACCCATCGCCCCCATCCACCACTCCACCCCACAGGAATACCCCCTTCCCTCCCCGCCTCCTTGCTTGCCGATCACCGGGAAGGGCCCCTGCCTTGCACCCATCGCCCTTATTCACCCCCTACTAACCACGGTGCTGAACACCACTACTATTGTAATGTTATAGTATACTATTGTATACTATTGTAATGCTATAGTATTAAACCCTCGGCAGCTGCCGAAGCTCACCGGGAAGGGGCCCAGCGCACCCTCACACGCGTCACCCAGGGTCGAGTCGCTCTCAAACTTCCACACCAGCCACTGGCTGCCGCTGGTGATGCCGCCCTGCGCAGTGGGGTGGTGGTGGTGGGTGGGTGGTGGTGGGTGGTGGTGGGTGGGTGGTGGGTGGGTGGATATGTGGGTGAATGGGTGGTGAATGGGTGGTGGATGGGTGTGGTGTGTGGGGGGGAGGCCAGGCACGGCATGGGCAGTATAGAGTGCGTCAGCGTGTGGTGGTGGTGGTGGTGATGGGGAGGACACGGAGGGAGCGGAGAGCACGAAGGAGAGAGGGCAGAGAGGGACAGGCAACACGTGAAGCAAAAGAGGGAACCACGCCTGGCAGAGCAGCTATCTCTGAGAAAAACCGGTGCCACTGCACTTGGCGCGGCAACGCAGGTGCACACGACACACTGCAGCCAACACACACACACACACACACTCCAGCGTTGACGCCGGCTGGTGTCCCGCAGGCCGTGACACCGGCGGTACCATCGCTGGTACCGCTCCTCCTCCCCCCCCACCACCAGCACCACTCCCTTCCCCCTCACCATTGTGCCGCTGGCCTCAAACTGGCCGATGAATTCCGCCACCACGGCCCGCACCTGCACAGGCGCAGAGAGGGTTTAAGTTAGGCAAAGAGGGTAAGGGTTGGGCAGAGAGGGTGACGGTCAGGCAAAGCAAGTTAGGACTAGGCAGAGAGGGTCTGGTTCAGGCAGAGAGCCAAGCAGAGAGTGGGAGGCACACACACACACCGCTTGATTGGGGGCAAACAGGCAGCTGGTTTGCGGCTTGCAAGTATAACATTGATTACTTGATGCCAGCCAGTACTGACGCCTGGCCAGCCGCTCCCTCCCTCCCCCTCCCTCCCTCCCCCTCCAGGCAGCAGCACCACACGCACACACAACCGCAAGACGCTCGCCCCTCCTCCGCCCTAGCCTCCACCCTCCACCCTCCATGCCACCCTCCAGTCCACCCTTCATCCTCCGCCATCCTCCAACATCCCTCCTATATCTCCACCTTACACCCCCCCCCCCCCCCCCCCCCCCCCCCCCCCCCCCCCCCCCCGCAGCCCCACAACACCCCCCTCCCCAACACACCCACCGCACCCCTCACCCACACACAGTGACAGTGTTGCGGGACACCCACCCGCGGGTGCCTCATCACGCGCGCACAGATGTAGGCCTCCACAAAGCCGGTCTCGGCCGCGCCGCGAGCAATGGTGCCAGACTGCAGCACAGACGGGTGGATGGGAAGTTGGACTGGGTGGTAAGGAAAGGCAAGGAGAGGAGAGGGGCAGGCACGCAGGAGTGAACAGAGGCACATCCCAGCCAGTCAGTGAGTGAGCCGCACCCCCCTGCACCGCACTGTGCTGTGCCATTCGCAGCATGCAGAACCGTGCAGGTCAGTGTTGTACCATTCGCAGCACGCAGTACCGTGCAGTACAGTGCGGTACCGCCCACCTTGAGGAAGTTGGTGCGTATGCCCTGGGCGTCCATGTTGGCCTTCTTCAGGATCACGCTGCAAGGAGGTCAGGCGGGACGAAGTACTGCAGTCGAGGTACGGCCAGTGTGCGGTGCTGATGTAACATGCCAAGGAATAGGAAAAGCTGTGTCGACCGGCCGCTTCAAACAAGCAAACGGCGGCAGTGGTGCGGCAGCCAAGCACGAGGGCAAGCCAAGAGGTGATTCTCAAACCGATTCCCATATCACGGCCATCAACCCGCCCCCACCCCCACCACAACCAACGCCACCCCACCCCACAGCACCACCCCGACGTCTAATTACGTCGCGAGGTCTAGCCCGAGCTAACACACAAATGCACACACACAGCACCAACCCGCCCACCCACGCCCAGCACCGCCCTACGCACCGCCGCTTCTTCTGCGCGGGGGTCAGTTCCTTGGTGAGGGGGTCGGGGCGCCCCTTGTCGTTCAGCAGGCCCTCAAACACTGCAAGTGGGATACACGGGGCCCTCAAACACTGCGTGAGTGTGTGTGGGGGTGGGTGGGTTGGTGGGGGTGGTGGTAGGGGGTGATACGAGGAGGCAGGGGAGGTTGTGAGGTTCACGTGATTGTGGGGGTGGCTGGGCCGGTGTGTGTGGGGGCATATGCCGCGAGGAGGAGGTGGTGAGGTTTGAGCTTGGGGGGAGGTGGTGGGGGGCTTGGCCGGCTGCTGCTCCCCACAGCACTGCCAGCTGCAACCAGATAGGCCCTGCGGCAGCTGCCATTCGACAGCGAGCCACTCGCCCGCAACAACCCATGCTCCCCCCCCCCCCCCCCCCCCCCCCCCCCCCTCAAGCCGCCACCCACCACACCACAGCCTGCCCTGCCACGTCGCCCCACTATTCCACAGCAACCCTTATCATGTCCCCCTCTGCAAGGCAACACCCACCCTGGCCATAGTTGCCGCCCCCCAGCCGGTCCCGCAACGTGAAGTCCCTCTCGCTGAAACGGCGCTGCAGCACGCGGGCCAAGGGCGCCAGCACGTAGAAGTCCAGCAGGCCTGCGGTACAGTGTGCGGTACGGAGCTGGTGAGCTTGGTTGCAGGGGTACACATGACGGCGGCCAAAGTGGTGGACGAGTGCTGTCCACACAGGGCGGGACAAGCCGGGCAAGCCGCCGCTCCCTCGTGACCTGGTCGCGTCACTGGTGCACCCACAACACGCACACGCACACGCACACCGCACCCTCGCCACCCATCAACACGCCCAGCACAGCCAGCCACACAGCACCAGCAGTACCACCGCCGCCAATGTAGTACCGCCACCAATACCCACACGGCCGATACCACACCACCAATACCACCGGCCCTGGACACGCACCCACTACGGGGCTGGGTCTGGCCAGGAAGAAGTAGTACACTGTTGCCAGGTGGGCTGCACCCCAGGCAGTCGGCTGCAGCGCCACGACGTCAGCGACATCTGGCAGGATGGGGAGGGACAGGTAGCAGCAAAAGCAGGGGGACAGGGTGAGGAGGAGGGAATCAGGGACGTTGAGATGGGGCGGGTGAGCTACGGGAGGGGGCCAGTTGGTGGGTGCAGCATGATGGTTTGAGGGCAACGAATGAGAGTGTTGCCAAAAGGGAGGGGATTGCATGAAGAGCTAGCAGGGGGCCAGCCAGACAAGGCAAGGCAGGAGGTGGCTTGGCTGGAAAACGCCCCATGCATGCCCAGCAGAGCAGCAGATGCACTGCAGCAGGCACACAGACTGCAGCAACAAGCAAGCCAGCAACATTTGCACCCGACCCACCAGCTGCCAGAGTGGTGGCCACGGTGGCAAGCGGCGCAGGCCAGCCAGCTGTTGCACCGGTAACTGCAGCTGGGAGACCCGAGGCTGCACCTGCAAGGCCGCTGGCCAGAGAGACGAGCTCTTGCGGGGCGGCCAGCGCCCGCACAGGCGCACAAACAAGCCGCCGCTGCCGCTGCTGCTGCCTGCGAAGGAGCGGCGAGGCCGCCAAGCGCAGCAGGAGCCTGTCGGCGCATGCAGCAGTGCTGCCTAGCTGGAGGTGGCTGTTGGCGGCTGCCATGGTTTGACGTGTGGCTCGTCCTGCAGGCAGCGGCATTTGGGCGCAGCTCTCAGAACAACCCCCGGAACAGCAGGCGGAGGCGGCGGCAGCGGTCAGCACGGGCGGAGCAATTGCATCCACAGATGGATACACACAGGCACTGGAAGCGGCTATCAATCAGGAGGGAGGCCGGAAAGGCAAGGACGGCGAAGACACTTGCCGGCAGGGTGAAGCGCCAAAGCAGACAGTCCGGCAGCGCAAATTGGTCAAAGCAGAGCCGCAGGTACGCGATGCGGGGGAGCCAGCTGCGTTGTAGGCGGCTTAGCGGAAGTGAGCAGCAAGGGGGCAAGGCGAGGACAAGGCTTGTGCGAGCCTCTGAACAATGCACCAACCCTGTGTGACAGCCGCGACACGCGATGCTGCCCGATGTTGGATGGCAAGTGGCGCCGCTTTCGTTGCCGCCTGCGCGCAGCAATGCGGGGCAATCAATTGCACGGAGCTGTTTTTTTGTTACAACAGCATTGATGTCATGACCATTGCCCGGCCTACTCAGCACCGCCACCACCGCCCTCTGCCTCCGCTGGCACTCGCCGCAGCTCAGGCGGCAGCTTCCTCTCTAGCTCAACCACATCCGCCTCTGCCTGTGCCAACAGCTGCTTCCAGGCGGGCAGCTGCGGCAGGCGGCCCTTTCGAAAGGCCTCAAAGCTGGGGCTGCTGCTGCTGCTGCTGACCAGGCCTTCATCATGCTGCTGCTGCTGTGACAGGGCGCTGTCAACCAGGCTGTCGAACCTTGCTGCTGTCAGGGATGCCACATGGCTGACACTGATGAACACCGGCTCGCCAGCTGCCTTCTCGCTGCCTGACAGTCCTTGCTGGAGCCGCCATTCCCGCTTGGCTGCCGGCTTGTTTGCCACCAGCAGCGGCAGCAGGCCCAGCTGCTCCAGGTACAGCAGGCGGCCAGCCAGTGTTGATGGTGAGCGATTCATGTAGCGGCCGTAGCACTCAATCACCTGGGCAGCCAACAGCTCCCAAGGCAGCCACTGCTGCAGAGCCCGCAGGTTGGCCAGCCGAGAGCGATTCAGCCAATTATAGCCTAGCAGGATGGGGCTGCTGTGTGCTACCGCACGCGGGTCAGACACACTGCACTGCTGCCACACCGCCAGCGCACGCCGCCACACGACAGTGTTGTTAACAAGCAGTTGCGCTGTAGCGTCAACCATCCTGAGTGCCTCCTCCTTGCCAAACTCCTGCAAGGCAACAAATGTTGAGGGTCAGCAGCACGACTATTGATGGCTGGCAGCAAGAAACAGGTCAAGGCAATCAGTCATCACAATGCATCAGCTGGCCGTCAGCATCTGCTGAGGGCACCAGCCATGCATGTGGCCAGCCCACTCACACAATCACTCACCGCTACAAGCGCCAGCGCCCGCTGCCTGAGAGTGGCCTCGCTGCAGCCAGCGATTCGAGGTTTGCTGACTAGCAACTTGACCCACAGCTGGCGGTCGGCACCCAGCTCCTGCTGCACCACTGCCTCTAGCTTGGCTAACTGCTCGGGAGTGCAAGCGAGCAGAGCCGCATTCTGCAGCAATGCTGCCACCACCTGCTGCTTGCTGAGCCCCAGCTGCAGCAGGTTGTCCATGTTGCGTTGCAGCGCTGCACTGCGAGTCAGCAACGTCACAGCTCGTGGCTGGTCCTTCAACAGATCACCAAGCAGCTGCTCGCCTGTCCTGCCGGCACCTTTGCTGCCAGCAGCCAGCAGGGGTGCCAGCACAGCGATGGCCGGCTCAAAGCTGGGACTGGCAGCCGCCTCTGGCTGCCGCTCAAAGCAGCGGGCTGCATGTCCTGCTGACAGCCCCAGCCCCATGAGCTGGCTGAACAGCACGCCTGCACGCTTCTCTGCTGGCCAGCTGCACAGCTCAGGGCACCGGCAGAACAGCGAACCCAGCTCAATGCTCTCAATGCCCAGGCCCCGCAGGTGGGCCGCCACTTGGAGCCCGTGCTGCAGTATGCCTTGCTGCCGGATGCCAGGCAGCTTGCCCATGCTGGCTGACAGCTCATCAGCCGAGCCATATCCATCCAGCTGCATATCCCTCAGCAACTGCTGTGCATCGAACTCCGGCACCACGCTTGCAACTCTGCCTCCTCTTCGCCGCCTGACCGGAGCAGGAACATCATCATCAGTGACTGCTGAAACTGCTCTGGTCCCACTGCTGCTGCTGCTGCTGCGGACTAAGCCGTGCCACCGCTGCCGCTGCAGCGCTAGCTGGTGGGCAGGGCTGCTGTGGGCCTGCACAGTGACGTGAGTGCAGTCAGGCAGAGAACTAGTGAGAGCAAGGACGTGGGGTCACAAAGCTGTCGCACAGGAAGAAGGGCTGGCTGGCTTGAGGCGAGCAGGACCGGCACCGGTGGCACCAGCGGCGGCGGACCCCTCACTTGGGCCATCGGCGGACCGCGCAGCTGCCATCCCACTACTGCACGCGAGGCGCTCGCCATGCCGTTGCTCACAAACCGCTGCAAGCCGATAACACCCGCAGACTCAAATCCATTGCAGCCTTGCAAGATTTAAGCGCTCTCTGTGCAGAATCCATCCACCGCATCCAGAGGCGCCGATTGGTGCGCTCATCATTGCAAACCGGGCAATACGTCCTGCGATGCCGCCGATGGTAGCGTGATGTGAGCCCAACTCAGTTGCATGCACAACATTGGGCTAGGATCAGGCACTAGCCTAATCTTCATGATGAAGCATCTCATCCCACCTACCTCAAAGCAGCAGGAGCGGAGCAGGACAGCCCTGATGCCGTGCCGCCGATTGCTCACCGTGCGGGCCCGGCACACCACTGCATCTGCATGACAGCCCCGGACGGGTAAGGCAGGGCAGGGCAGGAGGATGGTCAGCTGGGGCTGGATGACTGGCAGTGGCTGGCAGCAAGAGTGCCTGTGGTGTCGGGCAGGGCTGAAGGGCTGCTGTGCAACCGCAAACTCCACCCCAGTGCACTTCTGCACCTGCCTGCTGCATGCATCCCCCACGCCACCCTGCAGGATGTTGTGGCGGCAGCGGAGCACTACATAGCCAAGGCCACTGCTGGCTGCAGGAACTGGCAGGAGGGTACCGCGCCTGGGACTTGCAGTACCATCCCGATGGGCGGCGGCAGGCCAATGGCGCAATTCAAGACAAGGCGCCTGGTGGGCTCCTTCTTGCAATGTGCACACAGCCAGCCCACTTAACACGCGCACGAGCACCACGCTCCACGCATCACACATGACTGGTGGAAGGACAGCCCTGCCTTGACGCCGTGCTGTGTGCTGCACTTGTTCTGCCACTGCAGGCTGGGACTTGGCAGTCAAACTGCTGCACCTCAAGAACAAGCTCAACAGCAGCCGGCTGTCATGCAGCCAGGCGCTGTGACCACCCTTCCTGCTGCTGCCTGCTTGAGCAGGGGCGGTGAGGCAGGATGCAGGGTCAGCAAGAGAAGAGGCCAGGCCGACAGGAAGTGCCAGCTGTTGCCACCTGACAGCCACCAGCGTAGTGGCAGCATGGGAGTGGGAGTGGCGAGCACCTGGCTGCCGTTCCTGCGGCCGCGCCACAGCAGAGTGTATTGCCGTCACCTGGCACACTGCAAGCACGCTGCAGATCTATTAATGCATTGATACCCCACCTCAGCTTCTGACGTGTTTGATTACAAGCCGACATTGAAAGTTCAACAGCACAGCGTCTGCTGCACATGCGAAAAGGAGGCGGCAATGCCGCACAATCCTCAACAGCCTGCCTGCTCTCGAGCCCTCAATTCAGCCCGCACGCTTCTTCCCAACTCCTTCTGCACCAGCTCAAGCGGCAGCTTCCTCTCCAGCTCAACCACATCCGCCTCCGCCTGTGCCAACAGCTGCTTCCAGGCGGGCAGCTGCAGCAGGCGGCCCTTTCGAAAGGCCTCAAAGCTGGGGCTGCTGCTGCTGCTGCTGCTGACCAGACCGTCATCATGCTGCTGCTGCTGTGACAGGGCGCTGTCAACCAGGCTGTCAAATCTTGCTGCTGTAAAGCCTGCCACATCACCAACACTGATGAACACCGGCTCGCCAGCTGCCTTTTTGCTGACTGACAGTCCCTGCTGCAGCCGCCACTCCCGCTTGGCTGCCAGCTTGTCGGCCATCAGCAGTGGCAGCAGGCCCAGCTGCTCCAGGTACAGCAGGCGGCCAGCCAGTGTTGATGGTGAGCGATTCATGTAGCGGCCGTAGCACTCAATCACCTGAGCAGCCGACACATCCCAAGGCAGCCACCGCTGCAGCGCCCGCAGGTTGGCCATCCGAGAGCGATGCAGCCAGTCATAACCAAGCAAATTGGGAGTGCTGCGCACCACCGCCCGCCGGTCAGCCACGCCGCACTGCTGCCACACCGCCAGCGCACGCCGCCACACAACAGTGTTGATGGCAAGCAGCTGAGGTGCGACGTCAACCATCCTGCATGCCTCCTCCTTGCCAAACTCCTGCAAGGCAGTACATAATGAGGGCCAGTAGCATGGCTGTGGATGGCTGGAAGCAAGCAAATGTCAATGGAAAGCATTCAGCACGATGCATCAAGTGGCCACCAACACCTAGCCAAATGCACCAGCCATGCATCACTGCATGTCGGCAAGCCCCACACACAATCACTCACCACTACAAGCGCCTGCGCCCGCTGCTTGAGAGTGGCCTCGCTGCAGCCAGCCATTCGAGATTGGCTGGCTAGCATCTTGACCCACAGCTGACGGTTGGCACCCAGCTCCTGCTGCACCACTGCCTCCAGCTTAACCAGACGCTCGGGGGCGTGAGCAAGCAGGACCCAGCTCTGATGCAACGCTTTCACCACCTGCTGCTTGCTAAGCCCCAGCTGCAGCAGATTGTTCATGTTGCTCTGCAAAGCTTCAGCCCCATGCTGCAGCAGCCGCACTGCTGACGGGTCACCCTTCAGCAGATCACCCAGCAGCTGCTCGCCTGGCCTGCCGCCATCCTTGCTGCCAGCCGCCTGCAGGGGTGCCAGCAACGCAATGGCCGGTGCAAAGCTGATGCTACCAGCTGCCCCTGGATGCAGCTCAAAACAGCGGGCAGCCTGCCCTGCTGACAGCCCCAGCCCCATCAGCTGGCTGAACAGCACGCCTGCGCGCTCCTCTGCTGGCCTGCTGAACAGCTCAGGGCATCGACAGAACAGCGAACCCAGCTCACTGCTCCCAGTGCCCAGGCCCCGCAGGTGGGCCGCCACTTGAGGCCCATGCTGCAGTATGCCTTGCTGCCGGATGCCAGGCAGCTTGCTCATGCTGGCCGACAGTCCATCAGCCGAGCCATAGCCATCCAGCTGCATTTCCCTCAGCAGCTGCTGTGCATCAAACTCCGGCACCACACTTGCAATGCTGCCTCCTCTGTGCTGCCTGGCCGGAGCAGGAACGGCATCATCAGTGACTGCTGAAACTGCCCTGGTCCCACTGCTGCTGCTGCTACTTCTGCTGCTGCGGACTAAGCCGCGCCACCGCTGCCGCTGCAGCGCTAGCTGGTGGGCAGGGCTGCTGTGGGCCTGCACAGTGATGTGAGCGCAGTCAGGCAACGTGCAAGTGAGAGCAAGGATGTGGGATCACAGAGCTGTCGCACAGAAAGAAAAGCTGGCTGGCTTCACGCCAGCACGGCGCCCTGGGGCAATGTCGGTGGCACCAGCGGCGGCGGACCCCTCACTTGGGCCATCGGCGGACCGCGCAGCTGCAATGCCACTACTGCACGCGAGGCGCTCGCCATGCCGCTGCTCACAAACCGCTGCAAGCCGACAACACCCGCAGACTCAAATCCATTGCAGCATTGCAAGATTTAAGCGCTCTCTGTACATAATCAATCCACCTCATCCAGGGGCGCCGATTGGTGCGCTCATCATTGCAAACCGGGCAATACGTCCCGCGATGCCGCCGATGGTAGCATGATGTGAGCCCAACTCAGTTGCATGCACAACATTGGGCTAGGATCAGGCACTAGCTGAAACTTATAATCAGACATCTCATCACCCTAGCTACCTCAAAGCAGCAGGAGCGGAGCGGGACAGCCCTGATGCCGTGCCGCCGATTGCTCGCTGTGCGGGCCCGGCACACCACAGCATCTGCAGGCCAGCCCCGGGCGGGCAGGGCAGGGCAGGTGCAGTACCATCCCAATGGGCGGCGGCGGGCCAATGGCGCAATTCAAGACAAAGGCGCCTGGTGGGCTCCCTCTTGCAATGTGCACACAGCCAGCCCACTGATCATGCACACCTGAGCCACGCTCCACGCATCACACATGACTGGTGGAAGGACAGCCCTGCCTTGACGCCGTGCTGTGTGCTGCACTTGTTCTGCCACTGCAGGCTGGGACTTGGCAGTCAAACTGCTGCGCCTCAAGAACAAGCTCAACCGCGGCCGGCTGTCATGCAGCCAGGCGCTGTGCCCACCCTTCCTGCTGCTGCCTGCTTGAGCAGGGGCAGTGAGGCAGGATGCAGGGTCAGCAAGAGAAAGAGGCTAGGCCGACAGCGATCGCCAGCTGTCGCCATCTGACAGCCACCAGCGTAGTGGCAGCATGGGAGTGGGAGTGGCGAGCACCTGGCTGCCGTTCCTGCGGTGGCGCCACAGCAGAGTCAATTGCCGTCACCTGCAACACTGCACGCACTCTGCACATCAGTGCATTGATAACACACCTCAGCTTCTAACGTGTTTGATTACAAGCTGACATGGAAGCTCAACAGCACAGCGGTTGCTGCAGATGCGAGAAGGAGCCGGCAATGCTGCAGACCTTCAATCCTTGCTGCTCTCAGGCCCTCAATTCAGCCCCCACTCTTCTTCCCACTTCCATTTTGCAGCAGCTCAGGCGGCAGCTTCCTCTCCAGCTCAACCACATCCGCCTCTGCCTGTGCCAACAGCTGCTTCTAGGCGGGCAGCTGCAGCAGGCGGCCCTTTTGAAAGACCTCAAAGCTGGGGCAGCTGCTGCTGCTGCTGCTGACCAGACCGTCATCGTCCTGCTCCTGCTGTGACAAGGCGCTATTAACGAAGCTGTCAAATCTTGCTGGTGCTGAAACTTGCCACATCACGAACACTGATGAACACTGCCTCGCCAGCTGCCTTCTTGCTGACCGACAGTCCCTGCTCCTCCCGCCACTCCCGCTTGGCTGCCAGCTTGTCTGCCACCAGCAATGGCAGCAGGTCCAGCTGCTCCAGGTACAGCAGGCGACCGGCCAGTGTTGTTGGTGAGTAAATCATGTAGCGGCCATATTGCTCAATCACCTGGCTTTGCTCGCAGCCCCAGCAGAGCCAGCAGGCTGGTGCCAGGCTGGTCAGACTGTGAGCAAGAGTTGGCGCACTGCAACAAGCGGATGACAGGGAAGGATGGCATTGCTTAGCTGACGCAGACAGCTCAGCAGCCTTTGCACACAGCATGTGCCCACACACCAATGGCATCAGCCAGGCAACGCTGCATACCCACCATGCCAGAAAAACTTTCTTTCTGTAGTGTGCTGCACCGGGATGCCCTTTTGCTTGCAAACCAGCGCCTACTGAGAACAATGGGGTCGAGCACACCGCCTATGGCAGCAGCGGGCGGCACAGGCGGGTCGGCCTCTGCATGCGTGATCAGGCCCGTGCAGCCCTGCATCGATTGCACTTGATCCATCAGATCAGCTTAAAGGCCGGGTGGCGCACTGGGAAGGCGCTCAGCGGCGAGGCCAGTCTCGATCTCGCTAGATGCTGGCTCTCACCTGCTCCGGCCATTAACGTCAAGTCTTGTGACACACATCCGGGCCCATTGTCTGCCCCAACCAAGCCTGCCGCGAACGGGGGCACCCACATCGCTGGCTGCTGTGCCACTTATGAATGGCAAAGCCTGTTGATCGGCTAAGGAGTGATGTGCAACCCGTCACAGATCGATCCGGCCTGCAGGAGAGGAGCGGCCAGCCCCAGCATTCACAGCATGTCCGCCGCCGCCCGCTTGCCAGTGCCAGGTTTCCGAGCCTCTCGAGTTTGCAGGGCGCCCTGGGTGTGTGCTGCATGCAGAGCTGCAAGCCAGCACACACCTTGAGTTGCAACCCAACATGATGAAACAGGTAACAGGCATGAAGAACCGTGCAAGCAGAGCAAGACAGGGCGCCTCCACCCAGCCAAACTAATCTCCTTGCCGTCAGGACACGCAACATTGCTTTGCTGTGCACAACACATGTGCAGCCGTCGCTGTTGCTATCAGCTTTAAACCGCTCGACGGACAGCCAGGCAGCGCTGCCTGAGCTAGATGTGCACCCTCCGTACGTGCACCGGCCGCTGCGCCTCACAGGCCGCATGCAGCCCCCAATGGGCCAGCAGACCTTGCGCCTGCAGATCCGTCGCCGCCGTCAGCAGCCAGCCCGACTGCCGGGTGGCATGCACAGCAGCTGCTGCGTTGTAGGCGGCTTAGCGGAAGTGAGCAGCAAGGGGGCAAGGCGAGGACAAGTCTTGCGCGAGCCTCCGAACAATGCACCAACCCTGTGTGACAGCCGCGACACGCGATGCTGCCCGATGTTGGAGGTCAAGTGGCGCCGCTTTCGTTGCCGCCTTGCGCGCGGCAATGCGGGGCAATCATTTGCACGGCGCTGTTTTTGTTACAAGAGCTTTGATGTCACAGCCATTGCCCGGCCTACTCAGCACCGCCACCACCGCTGCCCTCTGCCTCCGCTGGCACTCGCCGCAGCGCAGGCAGCAGCTTCCTCTCCAGCTCAACCACATCCGCCTCTGCCTGTGCCAACAGCTGCTTCCAGGCCGGCAGCTGCAGCAGGCTGCCTTTTCGAAAGGCCTCAAAGCTGGGGCTGCTGCTGGTGCTGCTGACCAGGCCTTCATCATGCTGCCGCTGCTGTGACAGGGCGCTGTCAACCAGGCTGTCAAATCTGGCTGCTGTAATGGCTGCCACATCGCTGACACTGATGAACACTGGCTCGCCAGCTGCCTTCTTGCTGACTGACAGTCCCTGCTGCAGCCGCCACGCCCGCTTAGCCGCCGGCTTTTTGCCACCAGCAGCGGCAGCAGGCCCAGCTGCTCCAGGTACAGCAGGCGACCGGCAACTCTGTCTGCAGCATAGCCTGCCACAAAGCCATAGCACCCAATTGCCTGGGCAGCCGACACATCCCAAGGCAGCCACTGCTGCAGCGCCCGCAGGTTGGCCAGCCGAGAGCGATGCAGCCAGTCATAGCTTGGTTTTTTTAGGGTTTATTTAGGGTTTAGGGTAAAAGCCCATGCTGGCCGCCAGTTCAGTGGCCGAGCCATAGCCATCCAGCTGCATATCCCTCAGCAGCTGCTGTGCATCAAACTGCGGCACCACGCTTGCAGCTCTGCCTCGCCTTTGCTGCGTAACCAAATCAGGAATGGCAGCATCAGTGACTGCTGCTACTGCCCTGCTACCACTATTGCTGCTGCTGCTGCGGACTGAGCCGCGCCACCGCTGCCGCTGCAGCACTAGATGGTGAACAGGGCTGCTGTGGGCCTGCACATTGACGTGAGTGCAGTGCAGGCAACGTGTAAGTAAAAGCAAGGACGTGGGGTCACAGAGCTGTGGCACAACAATGATAGGTCAGCTGGCTTGAGCGGCAAGCAGGACCGGCACCGGTGGCAGCGGCGGCGGAACCCTCACTCGGGCGATCGGCGGGCCGCGCAGCTGCCATCCCACTACTGCACGCGAGGCGCTCGCCATGCCGTTGCTCACAAACCGCTGCAAGCCGATAACACCCGCAGACTCAAATCCATTGCAGCCTTGCAAGATTTAAGCGCTCTCTGTGCAGAATCCATCCACCGCATCCAGAGGCGCCGATTGGTGCGCTCATCATTGCAAACCGGGCAATACGTCCTGCGATGCCGCCGATGGTAGCGTGATGTGAGCCCAACTCAGTTGCATGCACAACATTGGGCTAGGATCAGGCACTAGCCTAATCTTCATGATGAAGCATCTCATCACCCTAGCTACCTCAAAGCAGCAGGAGCGGAGCGGGACAGCCCCTATGCCGTGCCGCCCATAACTGGCTGTGCGGGCCCGGCACACCACTGCACCTGCAGGCCAGCCTCAGCAGGGCAGGGCAGGGCAGGTGCAGTACCGTCGCGATGGGCGGCGGCGGGCCAATGGCGCAACTCAAGACAAGGCGCCTGGTGGGCTCCTTCTTGCAATGTGCACACAGCCAGCCCACTTAACACGCGCACGAGCACCACGCTCCACGCATCACACATGACTGGTGGAAGGACAGCCCTGCCTTGACGCCGTGCTGTGTGCTGCACTTGTTCTGCCACTGCAGGCTGGGACTTGGCAGTCAACTGCTGCGCCTCAAGAACAAGCTCAACCGCGGCCGGCTGTCATGCAGCCAGGCGAAGGGCCACCCCTTTCTGCTGCTGCCTGCTTGAGCAGGGGCGGTGAGGCAGGATGCAGGGTCAGCAAGAGAAAGAGGCTAGGCCGACAGCGATCGCCAGCTGTCGCCATCTGACAGCCACCAGCGTAGTAGCAGCATGGGAGTGGGAGTGGCGAGCACCTGGCTGCCGTTCCTGCGGCCGCGCCACAGCAGAGTCAATTGCCGTCACCTGCAACACTGCACGCACTCTGCACATCAGTGCATTGATAACACACCTCAGCTTCTAACGTGTTTGATTACAAGCTGACATGGAAGCTCAACAGCACAGCGGTTGCTGCACATGCGAGAAGGAGCCGGCAATGCTGCAGACCTTCAATCCTTGCTGCTCTCAGGCCCTCAATTCAGCCCGCACGCTTCTTCGCACTTCCATTTTGCAGCAGCTCAGGCGGCAGCTCCCTCTCCAGCTCAACCACATCCGCCTCTGCCTGTGCCAACAGCTGCTTCCAGGCAGGCAGCTGCAGCAGGCGGCCCTTTCGGAAGGCTTCAAAGCTGAGGGGGCTGCTGCTGCTGCTGCTGCTGCTGACCAGAATGTCGCCGCCCTGCTGCTGCCGCTGCTGTGACAGGGCGCTGAAAACCAGGCTGTCGAATCTGGCTGCTGTCAGGATTGCCACAGCGCTGACACTGATGAATACCGGCTCGCAAGCTGCCTTCTCGCTGCCTGACAGTCCCTGCTGCAGTCGCCACTCCCGCTTGGCTGCCAGCTTGTCTGCCACCAGCAGCGGCAGCAGGCCCAGCTGCTCCAGGTACAGCAGGCGGCCAGCCAGTGTTTTTGGTGAGTGAACCATGTAGCGGCCATAGCACGCAATCGCCTGAGCAGCCGACACCTCCCAAGGCAGCCACCGCTGCAGCGCCCGCAGGTTGGCCAGCCGAGAGCGATGCAGCCAGTCATAGCCAAGCAGGATTGGCTTGCTCTTCGCCACCGCCCGCCGGTCAGCCACGCCGCACTGCTGCCACACCGCCAGCGCACGCCGCCACACGACAGTGTTGATGGCAAGCAGCTGAGGTGTAGCGTCAACCATCCTGAGTGCCTCCTCCTTGCCAAACTCCTGCAAGGCAACAAATGTTGAGGGTCAGCAGCACGACTATTGATGGCTGGCAGCAAGCAGCAGGTGAAGACACAGCACTCATCACAATGCATCAACTGGCCGCCACCATCTGCACAAGCCATGCATGCGGCCATCCCACACACTCACGAACTCACCGCTACAAGCGCCTGCGCCCGCTGCCTGAGAGTGGCCTCACTGCAGCCAGCCAATCGAGCAGCACTGCCCAGCACCTTGACCCACAGCTGGCGGTCCGCACCCAGCTCCTGCCACACCACTTCCTCCATCCTAGCCAGATGCTGTGGGGAGCAAGTGAGAAGCGCCCAGCTTTGCAGCAATGCTGCCGAAACCTGCTGCTTGGTGAGCCCCAGCTGCAGCAGGTTGTCCAGATTATGCTGCAGCAGTTCAGCCCGGTACTGCAGCAGCCCCACTGCTGACGGGTGTTTCGTCAGCACATCACCCAGCAGCTGCTCGCCTGTCCTGCCGCCACCCTTGCTGCCAGCAGCCAGCAGGGATGCCAGCACAGCATTAGCCGGCTCAAAGCTGCAACACTGTGCTGCCCAAGGCTGCTGCTCGAAACAACTGGCTGCGTGCCCAGCTTCCAGGCCCAGCCCCATCAGCTGGCGGAACAGCACGCCTGCACGCTCCTCTGCTGGCCTGCTGAACAGCTCAGGGCACCGGCAGAACAGCAAAACCAGCTCACTGCTCTCCATGCCCAGGCCCCGCAGGTGGGCCGCAACTTGAGGCCCATGCTGCAGTATGCCTTGCTGACGGATGCCAGGTAGCTTGCCCATGCTGGCCGACAGCTCATCAGCCGAGCCATAATCATCCAACTGCATATTCCTCAGCAACTGCTGTGCATCGAACCCCGGCACCACGCTTGCAATAAACTTGCCTCTGTGCCGCCTGGCTTGAGCAGGACCGGCAACATCCATAGTGGCTGATCTGCTAGCGAGGCTGCTACTGCTGCTGCCGTGTGTAGTGATGCTGTGTATGCTGTGCTGCCAGCTGATGCCGCTAGCTCCCCGCTGCTGCAAGGCAAGTGGTTGTGGCCGCAGCCCCAGCAGAGCCAGCAGGCTGGTGCCAGGCTGGTCAGACTGTGAGCAAGAGTTGGCGCACTGCAACAAGCGGATGACAGGGAAGGATGGCATTGCTTAGCTGACGCAGACAGCTCAGCAGCCTTTGCACACAGCATGTGCTCACACACCAATGTCATCAGCCAGGCAACGCTGCATACCCACCATGCCAGCTAGAGTTGCCAAACCATCAGCGTCTGACAGATTTTTGCATTCTGGTGTGCCACACCGGAAAGCCCTGTTGCTTGCGGCCCAGGTGCTGCTGAAAACACTGGTATCAAAAGCGCAGCTTGTTGTAGCAGAGGGCGGCAGTGGCGGGGCGTCCTCTGCTTTGCGTGATCAGGCCCGTGAAGCCCTGCGTCGATTGCATTTGATCCATCAGATCAGCTTAAAGGCCGGGTGGCGCACTGGGAAGGCGCTCAGCGGCGAGGCCAGTCTCGATCTCGCTAGATGCTGGCTCTCACCTGCTCCGGCCATTAACGTCAAGTCTTGTGACACACATCCGGGCTCATTGCCTGCCCCAACCAAGCCTGCCGCGCAACAGGGGCACCCACATCGCTGGCTGCTGTGCCACTTATAATTGGCAAAGCCTGTCGATCGGCTAAGGAGTGATGTGCAACCCGTCACAGATCGATCCGGCCTGCAGGAGAGGAGCGGCCAGCCCCAGCATTCACAGCATGTCCTCCGCCGCCCGGTTGCCAGTGCTTCCGAGCCTCTCGAGTTTGCAGGGCGCGCCTGGCTGTGTGATGCGTGCAGAGCTGTTCGCCAGCACACACCTTGAGTTGCAACCCAACATGATGAAACAGGTAACAGGCATGAAGAACCGTGCAGGCAGAGCATGACAGGGCGCCTCCACCCAGCCAAACTAATCTCCTTGCCGTCAGAAAACGCAACATTGCTTTGCTGTGCACAACACATGTGCAGCCGTCGATGTTGCTGGGCAAGGCGAGGACAAGTCTTGCGCGAGCCTCTGAACAATGCACCAACCCTGTGTGACAGCCGCGACACGCGATGCTGCCCGATGTTGGATGGCAAGTGGCGCCGCTTTCGTTGCCGCCTTGCGCGCGGCAATGCTGGGCAATCATTTGCACGGACCTGTTTGTTTGTTACAACAGCATTGATGTCATAACCATTGCCCGGCCTACTCAGCACCGCCACCACCGCCGTCCGCTGCCTCCGCTGGCACTCGCCGCAGCTCAGGCGGCAGCTTCCTCTCTAGCTCAACCACATCCGCCTCTGCCTGTGCCAACAGCTGCTTCCAGGCCGGCAGCTGCAGCAGGCTGCCTTTTCGAAAGGCCTCAAAGCTGGGGCTGCTGCTGGTGCTGCTGACCAGGCCTTCATCATGCTGCCGCTGCTGTGACAGGGCGCTGTCAACCAGGCTGTCGAATCTTGCTGCTGTCAGGGTTGCCAAATCGCTGACACTGATAAACACCGGCTCGCCAGCTGCCTTCTTGCTGACTGACAGTCCCTGCTGCAGCCGCCATTCCCGCTTGGCTGCCGGCTTATTTGCCACCAGCAGCGGAAGCAAGCCCAGCCGCTCCAGGTACAGCAGGCGACCAGCAACTCTGTCTGCAGCATAGCCTTGCACAAAGCCATAGCACCCAATTGCCTGGGCAGCCGACACCTCCCAAGGCAGCCACTGCTGCAGGGCCCGCAGGTTGGCCAGCCGAGAGCGATGCAGCCAGTCATAGCTTAGCAGGATTGGGTTGCTGCGTAACACTGCCCGCGGGTCAGACACGCCGCACTGCTGCCACACCGCCAGCGCACGCCGCCACACGACAGTGTTGATAGCAAGCAGTTGCGGTGTAGCGTCAACCATCCTGAGTGCCTCCTCCTTGCCAAATTCCTGCAAGGCAGTATATAATGAGGGCCAGTAGCACGACTATTGATGGCTGGCAGCAATCAGCAGGTGAAGACAAAGCACTCGTCACAATGCATCAACTGGCCGCCACCATCTGCACAAGCCATGCATGCGGCCAGCCACCACACACAATCACTCACCGCTACAAGTGCCTGCGCCCGCTGCCTGAGAGTGGCCACGTGGCAGGCAGCTGTTCGAGGTGCACTTCTCAGCACCTTGACCCACAGCTGGCAGTCGGCACCTAGCTCATGCTGCACCACTGCATCCGACCTGGCCAAGTTCTCGGGGGTGAGAGTGAGCAAGGCCCAGGCTTGCAGCATCGCTGCTACCACTTGCCGCTTGGTGAGCCCCAGCTGCAGCAGGTTGTCCAAGTTGCGCTGCAGCGATTCAGCCCCACACTGCAGCAGCCCAATTGCTGCTGGCTGCTTCTTCAGCAGATCACCCAGGACCTGCTCGGCTGTCCTGCCGCTACCCTTGCTGCCAGCAGCCAGCAGGGGTGCCAGCACAGCAATGGCAGGCTCAAAGCTCCTAAAGTTTGCTGCCCCCGGCTGCTGCTCAAAACAACTGGCTGCCTGCCCTGCTGACAGCCCCAGCCCCATCAGCTGGCTGTACAGCACGCCTGCACGCTCCTCTGCTGCCCTGCTGAACAGCTCAGGGCACCGGCAGAACAGCGGACCCAGCTCGCGACTCCCAATGCCCAGGCTCCGCAGGTGGGCCGCCACTTGAGGCCCATGCTGCAGTATGCCTTGCTGACGAATGCCAGGCAGCTTGCCCATGCTGGCCGCCAGTTCAGTGGCCGAGCCATAGCCATCCAGCTGCATATCCCTCAGCAGCTGCCGTGCATCAAACTCCGGCACCACGCTTGCAGCTCTGCCTCGCCTTTGCTGCGTAACCAAAGCAGGAATGGCAGCAGCAGTGACAGCTGCTACTGCCCTGCTACCACAATTGCTGCTGCTGCTGCAGACTGAGCCGCGCCACCGCTGCCGCTGCAGCACTAGATGGTGGACAGGGCTGCTGTGGGCCTGCACAGTGACGTGAGTGCAGTGCAGGCAATGCAGACTAGTGAGAGCAAGGACGTGGGGTCACAGAGCTGTGGCACAACAACGATAGGTCGGCTGGCTTGAGCGGCAAGCAGGGCGATGGCGGTGGCATCAGCCGCGGCGGAACCCTCACTTGGGCGATCGGCGGGCCGCGCAGCTGCCGTCCAACTACTGCACGCGAGGTGATCGCCATGCCGCTGCTCACAGACCGCTGCAAGCCGATAACACGCGCAGACTCAACTCCATTGCAGCCTTGCGGGCCTTGCAAGATTCAAGAGCTCTCTGTGCATAATCCATCCACCGCATCTAGATGCGCCGGTCGGAGTGCCCATCCTTGCAAGCGGCACTACGTCCCGCTCCCGCTGTCGCCGCAGGTAGCCTGACGTGAGCCCAACTCAGTTGCATGCACAACTTTGGATTGTGCTAGGATCAGACACAAGCTGAAACTTATAATCAGACATCTCATCACCCTAGCTACCTCAAAGCAGCAGGAGCGGCGCGGGACAGCCCCTATGCCGCGCCAGCCATAACTTGCTGTGCGGGCCCGGCACACCATTGCACCTGCAGGCCAGCCTCAGCAGGGCAGGGCAGGGCAGGTGCAGTACCGTCGCGATGGGCGGCGGCGGGCCAATGGCGCAATTCAAGACAAAGCCGCCTGTTGGGCTCCTTCTTGCAATGTGCACACAGCCAGCCCACTGAACATGCACACCTGCACCACATCCCACGCATCACACATAACTGGCTGAAGGACAGCCCTGCCTTGACAACGGGCTGTGCGCTGTACATGCGCTGCCGCTGCAGGCTGGGACTTGGCAGTCAAACTGCTGCGCCTCAAGAACAAGCTCAACCGTGGCCGGCTGTCATGCAGCCAGGCGCTGTGCCCACCCTTCTCGCTGCTGCCTGCTGAAGCAGAGGGGCATGCCAAAGAAGCAGCAAGAGAAGAGGCTCAGCCAACAGCCATCGCCAGCTGTCCCCACCTGACAACCACCAGCGTAGTGGCAGCATGGGAGTGGCGAGCGCCCCGATGCCGCTCCTGCGGTGGCGCCACAGCAGTAGTTGCTGCTGGAACATTGCAAGCACGCTGCAGATCTATTAATGCATTGATACCCCACCTCAGCTTCTAGCGTGTTTCATTACAAGCCGACATGAAAGCTCAACAGCGCAGCGGTTGCTGCACATGCAACAATGAGGCGGCAATGCCGCACAACCTTAAACAGCTTGCCTGCTCTCAGGCCCTCAATTCAGCCCGCACGCTTCTTCCCACCGCTTTCTGCAACAGCTCAGGCGGCAGCTTCCTCTCCAGCTCAGCCACATCCGCCTCTGCCTGTACCACCAGCTGCTTTCAGGCGGACAGCTGCAACAGGCGGCCCCTTCGAAAGGCCTCAAAGCTGGGGCTGGTGCTGGTGCTGCTGACCAGGCCGTCATCGTCTTGCTGCTGCTGTGACAGGGCGCTGTCAACCAAGCTGTTGAATCTTGCTGATGATAAGTCTGCCACATTGCCATCACTGATGAACACCGGCTTGCCAGCTGCCTTCTTGCTGACTGACAGTCCCTGCTGCACACGCCACTCCCGCTTAGCCGCCGGCTTGTTTCCCACCAGCAGCGGCAGCAGGCCCAGCTGCTCCAGGTACAGCAGGCGACCCACCATCTTGTCAACTGCTGCGTTCACAACATAGCTGCCATAGCACTCAATCGCCTGGGCAGCCGACACCTCCCAAGGCAGCCACTGCTGCAGCGCCCGCAGGTTGGTCAGCCGAGAGCGATTCAGCCAATCATAGCCAAGCAATTTAGGGCTTTTGCGTGCCACCGCCCGCGGGCCGGCCACGCCGCACTGCTGCCACACGGCCAGCGCACGCCGCCACACGACAGTGTTGATGGCAAGCACTTGCGGTGTAGCGTCAACCATCCTGCATGCCTCCTCATTGCCAAATTCCTGCACGGCAATAAATGTGGAGGGGCAGCAACACACCTGTCGATGGCTGGCAGCAAGCAAGAGGTCAGGGCAACACGATGCATCAGCTGGCCGCCACCACCTTGCTAACAACACCAGCCATGCATGTCGCCAGGCCCCACACAATCAATCACCGCGACAAGCGCCTGCACACGCTGCCTGAGAGTGGCCTCCCTGAAGCTAGCCAATCAAGCAGCACTGCCCAGCACCTTGACCCACAGCTGGCGGTCGGCACCCAGCTCCTGCTGCACCAATGCTTCCGTCCTGGCCAGATTCTCGGAAGTGTAAATGAGCAGGGTCCAGAAAAGCAGCAATGCTGCCACCACCTGCTGCTTGCTGAGCCCAAGCTGCAGCAGATTGTCCAGGTTACGCTGCAGCGCTGCAGCCTCAAGCTGCAGCAGCCTCACTGCTGCCGGCTGGCCCTTCAGCACATCAACCAGCAGCTGCTCGCCTGGCCTGCCGCCACCCTTGCTGCCAGCAGCCAGCAAGGGTGCTAGCACAGCAATGGCCGGCTCAACGCTCACACTGACAGCCGCCTCTGGCTGCCGCTCAAAGCAGCGGGCAGCCTGCCCTGCTGACAGCCCCAGCCCCATCAGCTGGCTGTACAGCACGCCTGCACGCTCCTCTGCTGCCCTGCTGAACAGCTCAGGGCACTGGCAGAGCAGCGGACCCAGCTCGCGACTCCCAATGCCCAGGCTCCGCAGGTGGGCCGCAACTTGAGGCCCATCCTGCAGTATGCCTTGCTGACGAATGCCAGGCAGCTTGCCCATGCTGGCCGACAGCTCATCAGCCGAGACATAGCCAACCAGCTGCACATCCCTCAGCAGCTGCTGTGCATCAAACTCAGGCACCACGCTTGCAACGCTGCCTCTTCTTTGCCGCCTGGCCGGAGCAGGACCGGCAGCAATAGTGCCTGCCGCTGCCCTGCTACCGCTGCTGCTGTGTGTAGCACGGCTGTGTATGCTGTGCTGCCAGGTGATGCCGCAAGCTCCCTGCTGCTGCAGGGCAAGTGGCTGCGAGCGCAGCCCCGGCAGAGCCAGAAGGCTTGTGTTGGGCTAGGAAGGCTACAGACGAGTGATGGTGCTCTGCAAGACTTGAAAACAGGGAAGAATGGCATTGCTTAGTGACGCAGACAGCTCAGCGGCCCTCACATTGCACCTGTGCCTACACACCAATGTCATCAGCCAGGCAACGCTGCACACCCACCATGCCAGCTAGAGTTGCCAAACCATCAGCGTCTGACAGATTTTTGCATTCTGGTGTGCCACACCGGAAAGCCCTTTTGCTTGCGGCCCAGGTGCTGCTGAAAACACTGGTATCAAAAGCGCAGCTTGTTTTAGCAGAGGGCGGCAGTGGCGGGGCGTCCTCTGCTTTGCGTGATCAGGCCCGTGAAGCCCTGCATCGATTGCATTTGATCCATCAGATCAGCTTAAAGGCCGGGTGGCGCACTGGGAAGGCGCTCAGCGGCAAGGCCAGTCTCGATCTCGCAAAATGCTGGCTCCCACCTGCTCCAGCATCGGCATCAGGACTTGTGACACACATCCAGCTCGTTGCCTGCCGCAACCAAGCCCGACACGCAACAGGGACACCCACTTCGCTGCTGTGCCACTGGTGAACGGCAACGCCCCTTGATCGGCTAAGGAGTGATGCGCAACCCGTCACAGATCGATCCGGCCTGCAGGAGAGGAGCGGCCAGCCCCAGCATTCACAGCATGTCCGCCGCCGCCCGCTTGCTAGTGCCAGGTTTCCGAGCCTCTCGAGTTTGCAGGGCGCGCCTGGCTGTGTGATGCGTGCAGAGCTGTTTGACAGCACACACACATTGAGTTGCAACCCAACATGATGAAACAGGTAACAGGCATGAAGAACCGTGCAGGCAGAGCAAGACAGGGCGCCTCCACCCAGCCAAACTAATCTCCTTGCCGTCAGAAAACGCAACATTGCTTTGCTGTGCACAACACATGTGCAGCTCTCGCTGTTGCTATCAGCTTTTAACCGCTCAACGGACAGCCAGGCAGCGCTGTCTGAGCTAGATGTGAACCCCCCGCACGTGCACCGTCCGCTGCGCCTCACAGGCCGCATGCAGCCCCCAATGGGCCAGCAGACCTTGCGCCTGCAGATCCGCTGCCGCCTCACAGCCCAGCACCTGTTGCCAGGAAGCGCCGCCGCCATCAGCAGCCAGTCCCGCCAGCTGCTGCTTCAGCTGCCGCTGCGTTGCAAGTGCTGCCACGGCTTGTGTCACTCCGGACAGCACGGCTGCTGGGGGTGCACTCAGACCATGTGGTGGATGCTGGCCAGGGCTGGAAGGCCGCTGAAAGAATGCTGCAGTTGACCCCTGGCTGTGCTGCAGGGCAGGAAGCAGGGAAAAGGCAGGTGAGCAAAGAGTGCGCCTGTGACTGCGGGCACACAGCGAACCGAGCACGGTGTGCACACCTCTGCACAGCCGCCACCGACACTAAACACTCTCAGCAGCCCTCTACATCACATGTCTGTACCGCAGGTTTCTTTCTTCGCCATCGCACACACAAGCAAGCAAGCTGCGCTTCTCAGCAGCCCTCACTCACCTGCCGTGCTGCAGGGCCTAGCAGCACCCGCTCTGCTGCCTCGGTGGCCGCTGCCTGCACCAGCAGTGCCCCCCAGTCCACCAGCTGCTGCATGCGGCGGGCCTCCACCTCTCCCGCCTCACGGCCACACACCGCCTCCTCATCACAGACAACCGCAGCTGCCACTGCACGGGCTGGCTGGGCGGCAAGCGTCTGCTGGCTTGCATGCACAGCAGCTGCTGCTGTGGCTGTAGCGCTGAGCCCTGGCAGCAGCTGCCGCACAGGCCGGCCTGGAGTGCCGCTGCAGGGGCCCTGCAAACCAACGGCCGCTGCCCAGCCTGTTCCTGTTGCTGATAGCACCGGCGAGGGCCGTGGCACCTCAAGTGCGCTGCTGCTGACCTGGCCAGGCCTCCCCGCCTGTGGCTGCTTGCGCGGGGACCACTTGCTGCTCCTGCTTGCCTGCCCGGGTGCCCCAGTCTCCCTGTTCTGCGCGGCAGGCTTGGTGGGGGGCAGGCCTGCAGCAGCGACCGGGTTGCCGTGCGGGTGCGCTGCGAGGGGCACAGGCACGACGGCACTGCTGACGCAGCTGGGCTGCTCCTTGCCATGCCTGATGGTTGGCCCGTTGTGGCTTGCAGAGCCGCTGCTGCTGTGTCGGGATGGCAGGGTGGCCTTGCTGCTGCCGCGGACGCTCCCAGCAGTTGCAGCGACCTCTGGATGAGCGACGCCTCGCGAAGTGGCGACACGAACAGCTGGCTGGGCATGCGGCAACGTTCCGCTGTCCGTCAATGCCGCCAGCTTAGAGGCACGCAGCCGCGCGGCCTCCTCTTCGCGCCTCTGCTGCCGCTCCAACTTCTTCTGCTGAGCGTACGCAGCTAGGTCCTGCTTGGTGAGAGCCTTGAGCGCGTTTGGATGGGGACGAAGCGGCGACGCAGGAGGTGGCAGCGGGGCAACTTGCCCGCTGCTACGGGAGTTAGCCGGCCCGGTGTTGCTGTTACGCTGCAGTTGCAGCTTGCTGAATGCTGGCAGAGGTCCGCAAGTTTGTTCGGGCCCTGGTGCGTTTATAGCTGCCATCGCACTGGTGCGAAACTAGCAAGGTGCGCAGGGCATTCGGGGCAGAAGCGGTTCGAAGAGATTTTGCATTTTGCGGGTGTAGCAGCTTGCCGCAGATGACAGCAGGCAGCGCCGCTGGCACGCTGTACCGGCTTCGCAGGCCTCCTGTAGGCTGTGGACAGTAGCGGAATGCCTTGCTGGCGGTTCTGGGCGATCGCGGGAGGTTGAACGCTGCTCGACAAACTTCGCCGCCCGCTCCTGGCACCCAGCGCGCGCCCATACGGCCTTGAAACCACCGGATGCCCAGCCAAGCCCGCGCATGACCTCTTGGCACCCGCCCGGGCGCAGCGTCTATCGCGAGCCCGGCCTGGGCTTCCTGGGCGTTTCGGCGTCACCTGGGAGGTGAAAACTATGCACTCAGCTGCCGACCGCAGCTGGGGCGGCTCAGCGCCGCTCAAATGTTGCCGCCGCCGTTCCCGCTTGCTGATCGGGTCAATTTGTATTTGGCTCCACTCGTTGCCTTCCTGTGCAGGGCTTCACAGCCGGCGGATGTCTGGGCTCACGATGAAAGGTATGCAGCATACAGCCTGGGCGAGAACGACAACCGCACCAGCCATTCGGCAGCATCCCGGGCAGGCCCACATGCCAGCCGGCACCGCACCAGCGCCCCAGCTGCCGCTGCGCGGCCGCCTGCTCGCTACAGCGCCAGCCAGCCTCAGGAGCAGCAGGCACAGCAGCAGGGGGGCTCATACCCTGCGGCCGCTGCTGCGCACGTGGCATCATCGTCCCCAGCCACGCTGCCCGCCGCCGCCAGGACGGGCATCCTGCAGGGGGTGGACAGCTTTGTGATGTCACTGCCGCTGGGCGCACGCCCAGGTGGGTGTGCCGCTGCGCTCGTTTCTCCTGAACCATCTAGCCCTGATTTCTCCATGGTTAGCTGAGAGAAGGTATAATTTCTGAGCGGTGCTGCTTGCGGCCCCTATTCCTCTCATGCCGCTGTCCTCACCCTCGCTTTTGGCTTCAATTTGAACCTTCTTCCTCTTCGCTTCCGCCTTCCACCCTGAGTAGGGGATGCAGCGATAGAGGAGGCCGTGGCCACGCGCCTGTACCGAGCTGAGCTGGCAAGGGCCGAGGCGCAAGCCAAGCTGGAGCAGTGGTGAGGACAGAGTAGTGTGCTGTGTTCTCTGAAAAGGAAATAGGAATGGCCTCGACCAGTGCAGCCTGCTTGTCCGGCTTGACAGACCATGTGCCAGGCATCATGCAGCCTTGCAGCGCAGCCAGCTCGATGCTGCATGTCCCGCTATGGTTGGACAGTGGCCTCTGAAGCAGACAGCCGCCTCCCCTTGTGCTTGCTGTCTGTGGGGCTGGCAACCTTGTACCTGCTGATCGCGCCCCACGCAGGTCCAAGGTTGCAATGGAGCTCAAGCAGGTGGTGCAGCAGCAGCAGGCGCAGATGGAGCGAGCCTTGGGCCCGCTGCCAGTGCCAGCATCAGCCCCCATCCAGCAGCAGCACGGGGGCCCGCCGCCGTCTGCCACCGCGGCTGCCAAGCCACACATTCAGCAGCTGCAGCGGCTGGTGCGGGTGATGAGGGAGGAGCTGCGGCAGCCGCCGGAGCCGTGCATTCAACCACCTGCTGGCGACCCTACGTCTCCCTCTGCCCAGCAGCCGGCAACGCGGTTTGCCACCAGCTGGGCACGCAGCAGCGGCGGCGGGGGCCCTGGCGGTGCGACCCTGGCCCCAAAAGTTTTTGAGCAGCAGGTTCCTGCCAGCAGTGCAGCGGTGCCTGCTGAGGAGCTGGCCGCCACGCGTCGGCAGCTGCAGCAGCTTCAGGCGGCGCACGCTGCGGTGCTGGCGCAGCAGCAGCGGAAGCAGGCTATGGATGGCGAGGCGGGGGAGGCGGCGGCCTTGCAGCTGGAGCTGGAGCATGCTCGCAGAGAGGCTGGGGCAGCCAAAAGTGAGAAGGAGGGGCTGCGCAGGGCATTGCTTGACGCTGAAATGGAGCTACAAAGGCAGGCCAGCAGCGTTGAGGCGCTAAGGCAGCAGCTGGCCGCAGCACAGGCGCAGGCGCACACGGGCGCGGCGGCGCAAGCAGCAGCCAGCCAGAGGGAAGGAGAGCTGGAGGCGGCGGCGGCCGAGCTGGCCGCTGTGCACGCTGAGGCGGGCAGCCTTCGGCGCCAGCTGGCGGCTGCCAGGGCGGCGGCGGAGGAGCAGGGCACGACTGCTGCCCAGCGCGATGCTCAGCTGCAGCAGGCGCAGCAGGCAGCAGGCCAGCTGGCGGCTTCGGTAGCAGCCGGCGAAGCTGCGGCAGCCTCCGAGCGACAGCAGAGAGAGGCAGCAGATGCCCTGGTGTCTCAGCTGCGCTCCCAGGTGGGCCGCCTGCAAGCAGAGGCCGGCACCAGCGGCTCTGCCGCTGCCGCAGAGGTGGCTTTGCTGCAGGATGAGCTGGCAGCGGCGACGCGGAGGGAGCGCTTTGCACAGAAGCAACTGCAGCAGGCGCAGCAGCAGGCCGCGTCGCTCAGGCAGCAGCACGGGGAGGCGCTGAATGCCGCTCGGGAGCGGCAGCGGGAGGCGGCGGCGCTGCAAGACCAGCTGGCAGCTGCCCGGCTGGCTGCTGAGCGTGCAGCAAACACTGCCGCCGCTGCCGGGTCCCCGGCTGACTCACTTGAGAGGATCACTGAGCAGAGCCAGGAGATTGGGTGAGTGCTGAGAGCATGCCTGCTGCGTGCTGCTGCACTGCTCGTAGAGCCGCCTGCTGCTGACGGCTCCCGCCAGCAACTACACCTCCGTGATTGAATGCTTCAGCTGCGTGCGATCTTGGCCCTCTTGCTTGCTCGCTGCTCACCTGCTCCTCTTGCTTGCTCGCTGCTGTGTCCCTGAGATTTACCTACTGCTGCCCAACAATCCGGTCAATGAGTGGCTACCGCTGCTGTGCCGTGCCTCCAACGCAGAGCCTTGAAGGCAGTGTTGGATCGGGTGTCAGCCGCCGCTCAGCAGAAGGATGCACAGCTGGTGGCGGCACAGCGCGACGCCAGCACGAGCGCTGCCGCCTGCGCTGCTGCCCAGGCAGCTCAGGCTGCGGCAGAGTCTGCGGCGGCTGTGTGGCGGGAGGCCGCCGAGGGGGCGGAGCAGCAGACTGCGGCGGCAGCTGCAGCCCAGCTGCGCTGCGCGGCCGCCCAGCGTGAGCTGCAGGCTCTGCAGGCGCGGGCGGCTGCTGACGCTCGGCGGTGGGAGGAGCAGGTGTTGCAGGCGCAGCAGCAGCTGAAGGAGGCTGAGCGCTCCCAGGCTGCGGTACACGCCGAGCGGTGCGCCCTGCAGAGGGAGGTGCAGGAGCTGCGGTACCAGGTATCTGCAAAGGACCAGCAGATAGGAGCCCTCAGCAACGCAGCCGCCAGTCGGCCGGGCAGTAGCGGCGAGGATGGACAGGCGCAGGCACGCCGCCTGCAGTTGCAGGTGGGGCTGCTTGTGTGTGAGAGTGACAGTGGTTTGCGTACGTGATCGGTGCCTGGGTTGACTTGAGAGCCAGGCTTGGGCAGAAGACTGTGTGTACCTGTGCCTTCCTCCCATGATTCTCAATTGGCGCGGCGCTGCTCCGCCACTGACCACTGCTCACCGCCTGCCTGCCGCCACCCCGCAGGTGCAAGACCTGCTGTCCGAGCTGTCTGAGCTGCAGCAGGCGCTCCGCGCTCGGGAGAGTGCGCTCAGCGCCGCCTCGTGTGCGGCCGCAGAGGCCGAGCAGCGCACAGAAGCGGCAGAGCGGCGCCTGGCCGCTGCTGAGGCGGAGGTTGGGGCGGCACAGCAGGACGCACAGCAGGCACAGCAGGACACACAGCAGGCTCAGCAGGCAGAAGCTGTAGCGCAGCAGCACGCCGCCGCCGCCGCAGCACTTGCGGAAGAGTGGCGGCAGCAGGCTGCGGTGCTGCGGCAGAGGGCGGAGCGGGAGGTGCCGCCTCGGCCTGACAGCCCAGCTGTCGCAGCACATGTGCCAAAGCAGCAGCTTCACGAGCCTGTGGTGCTCCAGCTGACGGTGGTGGAGGTGCCGGAGAAGGCGGCGTCGGCAGCTGGGGAGGCTGTCTGCCGGCTGGAGCAGCAGAGCCAAGACTTGCAGCAGCACTGCGAGGAGCTGAGGCAGCAGCATCACGAGCTGCAGGCACGCCTGGCAGCGGCAGAGGCGCAGGCGGAGGCTGCAGGTGCCGAGCATGCAAGGCAGCTAGAGCAGGCTCGGCAGCAGCACCGGGAACAGGTGTTGGAGGCGCGGCTTGAGGCGGCTGCCGCAGCGGCGGTGCTGGAGCAGCAGCAGGCACAGCTGCTTTGTGAGCAGGCGCAGCAGCATACCGCGGAGCTGAATCAGCAGCGTGAGATGCACGAGGCGGAGATGCAGCTGCTGCTGCAGCAGGAGGCCGCGACGGAGGCAGCCGCTGCCGCCGCCACAGCAGCCACTACCGCCACAGCCGCAGTTGTGGCGGTGGGCCGCAGCGGCGCTGGCAGCGGCGACACACCGTCCCCGCTGCAGCGTCGCTTTGCGCAGCGGTTGCGGCAGGTGCAGGGTGAGCATGATGAGGCGGTACAGGCGCTGGTAGCGCAGCAGGCGGAGGCGGTACAGGCTGCTGTCGCAGCTGCCTTGGCAGACAACCAGCACGCGGTGCGGCAGCTGAGGCAGCAGCTGGAGGCGATGGCAGCGGATCACGAGAAAGAGCTGCTGCAGCTGCGCCAGGGGTATGAGGCTGAGGCTGAGAGCAGGGAGCTGCAGCACTTGGGGGAGCTGGAGGCCGCGCAGGAGGGAGGCTGGCAGGTGCGGCTGGGCTGTCTTCAATTGGAAGAAACACCAATCTGAAGATGTGGTAGAACAACATCAGTAGTTCTCGACAAAAGTCCTCAGCTGGCCTGCAGCCTGATGCCTCTGTGTGTGGCACAGCCACTTGTGTCCTCTCCTTGCTACTATTTCTGCTGCTGCTGCACTGCTGCACGCCACCGTTGGGGGCTGCCACACTTGCTTGTGCCTGCTGCGATTCAATTGACAGCGGACGCTCACTGCCAAGCTGCTCCACTTCTGCTTGGCTTGGCGGATTCTGCCCGTCCATTCCAACCTTGAAGTCCCCCTATCTGCCCTGCTCTGCTCCAACTGCGCTGCCTGCCTCATGCCTGCCCCGCCTGTGCCTGGCCCCCTCCCTCCCCTGCAGCACCTGGACGATGGCTGCCTGTCTGCCCGCCTGCGCGCACTGGAAGCCCGCCGCTCTGCACAGGAGGCAGAGGTGGAGGCGCTGAGGTGGGTGGCCGGCTGGCGGCAGGAGCGCAGTTACCTGAAAGCCTGCCGGGTGCTGAGCTGGCAGGACGTGGCGCAGGCTTATTTATTGTTCTGCTGCTGCCCAATGACAGCACTGCAGCAGCAAGAATCGGGTTGGCATGTCGGCTCCTGGTGCCTTGCCAGCCTGTTCCCTTGTCCCTGCTGGCAGCTGTGCCTCGGCCGCCACTCACTTTAGTGGCGCGACATCTGACCGCTTGTCGCCCTGGTTCTAAGACAGCACTTTGCCGTGCTGCGCTGGGACTGCAGGGCCGAGCTTGACGAGCAGCGTGCACAGCACGAGCGCCAGCTGGCGGCGCTGGCCGCCAGCCAAGCACACCCCCAGCAGCAGCAGCTTCAGCAGCAGCAGCGTGGCGCAGCCTTGCCTATGGCGGCTGCTTTGGCTGCGGAGGAGCGCCACCTGGCAGCTGCAGGCGGGCTGCGGCCTCTGCCGCCTGGCGCAGTGCCAGCAGCAGCCACGTCTGAGCAGGCCATGCCTGCTGCGCTGGCTGCGCCTGCCCTGCCTCACAGCCCTGCCCTTGACGCCAGCGCCAGCAGCGGCAGCCGCAGCAGCGGCGCCGGCTCTGCCGCCGCCGCGCCTCGGCCGCGCAGCTCCGGCGGCAGCAGCAGCCCGGGCAGCCGCCGCGTGCGGCGCCAGCTGTTGCCGGGTGCCTCCTGCTCTCCTGCCGGCTCTTCTGCTGTGGCAGGCCGCTTGCCTGGCAGCTCATCGGCCTCAGCCTCAGCCTCAGATGAACAGAGACCTGCTGATAGTGGTTGTGGTGTTGGTGATGAGGTGGAGCGGCTCGAGTGTGAGCTGCAAGATGTGGCGGCTGAGTGCGAGCGGCGGGGTGAAGCTCTGAGGGAGTGTCAGGAGATGGTGGAGGAGCTGCAGGTTGGTTTGGGCAGAGGGTGTGGTGGTGAAACTTTGATGGTGGTGGTGTGTGGTGCGGTGCTGAGGTGGAGTGAAGGCGTGTGATTCCGAGGTGATGGACTGTGCTGGCAAGATGTGTGGCCGCACTTCACTCAGAGCTTTGCTTCTCCTTCTTCTCAATTTCTTTCTGCCTCTCCCTCCTCACTCGTTCTCTCCCCCCTTTGCTTCACTGGCTAGCAGGCATTTGCGGAGAGCCAGAAGCTGGAGCTGGCAGCGGTGCAGGGCAAGCTGGGTGCGGCCCACAGGGGGGGCCGCCAGGCGCAGCTGCGTGTGAGAGGGCTGGAGGAGGAGTTGCTGGCGGTGCAGGGCGACAGCAGCAAGCTGAACAGCCAGGCAAGCGACAGGGGTGTAGAATGCTGTGGTTAGGATTGCTGTGGGTTGGGCGGGCGAGCGTGGAAGGAGGCAGCCGCGACGGCAGTGCAAAGCGTGCACTGATGTCCTTTGCTACTGTTTCGACTGAAATTCTCTTTTAGCAGTTTGCACAAGTGCTTGCATGTTGCTCGCCATGTTGCACGCACCCTCCCTGCCTGCCTGCGCCACAACCTGCCCTGCCTGCGCCACCACCTGCCTGCCGCCCGCCCAGCAGGTCAGCAAGCTGGAGCTGAAGTGTGAGGGGTACAGGGAGGAGCTGGGCAGCCTCAGGGCCATGCACGACTCCCTGCAGAGCGAGCACACCGCAGGTGGGTGGCTGGGTGGCTGGTGGCTGGGGAGGTGGGATGTGAGTTGGTTGCGGGGGGCTGGGAGGTCGGAATGTTGGTAAGCTGTGGGGAGTCAGTTGTTGGCGACTGGGCGGCTGGGTGTCATGTTGTGGTGATGGCACCCTTGTAAAGGTGCTTGCTGTGCTGCGATTCGTTCTCTACAGTCCGTGTGTCTGCAAACAAACTTGGGTGCACTCAACATGCATGCTCACCAAACCGACGGCCCCTATCTGGCTTTGATCCGTGCAGTGTGCGGCCAGCTCACGGCCACTGCGCAGCAGCACGAGGCAACCCTTGACCGCCTGCAGCGGCTCTCGGAGCGGCTGGCACTCACGCAGCAGGAGAAGGTGGGATGTTGGGGGGGTGGCTGATGCGTGCGATGCTGCACCGAAGTAGCAGTTGTGCTGTCGCGCGCTGGCATGTGCTGTGTAGCGATGTGATGGAATTAGGCTGCACACCACGGCTTCTACATTTGCTGCATCACGCCCTCTGCATCACTGCAGCGCCCTCCCCCTCTTGCTCTCTGCTGCGTATCAGCACCTCTGCGCCCACACCCTCTTGCCCTTCGCTGTGCATCAAGAACACTGCTGCGCCCTCCTCTTGCTGCTGTGCCCGCCGCTGCAGGACCGCGCTCAGCAGGAGCTTGCCGCGCTGCAGCAGCGCATGTCACTGCTCAGGTGGGCCGCACCCTGCTGCCGCTACTGGTCAAGGTGGTGGCACTTGCCTTGGTGTGCGGCCTCCTGTGACTGCCCTGCACCTCGAGCTATGTGTGTGTGTCAGGCTGTGCCAGCTTCCTTTCAACACGGAAAAACTTGAAACAATACGGAACAGTTGTGTTGCAAGAGACTCTTTCCATCAGAAACCAAGTTTTCCCTGTTTTCTGGCTGCCCTGCCTGACCGCCCCCCATTGCCACCCCGGGGGGGTGCCTGCAGGGATGAGCACTCTCACGAAGCCGAGGTGTTGCTGCACGAGCTGCTGCTGCAGCGACTGCGCGTCTCGTCAGCGGGTGCCAGCAACAGCGCTGGCAGCGGCGGCAGCGGGGGCACGGCAGCGGCTCGTGGCAGCGGTGCCGTGAGCGGCGGCACTGGGCAGGGCTCTGGGGAAGGGGAAGCGACGCTTGCCCTGCACCTGCACCACCAGCACCACCACCAGCGCCACAACTTGCAGCAAAGTGGCGCCACGGGCAGCGGCGGCACTGCTGCTTCGGGTGATGTGCTGTCGCTTGCACTTGCGCCGCCGTACCTGCAGCAGCAGCCGCCTTTGGAGCCGACACAGCTGGCGCAGCAAGGCCGTCAGCACGACCGACAGCAGCCAGCGAGGCCAGTGACAGCGCCGGCGCCTGGCGGTGGCGGTGAGCAGCAGCGGCGGCGGGCTCTGCCTGCTGTGGCCACCCGCCTGCCGCTGCACCTGCAGCACTTGCAGGCTCAGGCGGTGGGTGGGACCAGCGGCGAGGTCACACCCCACTCTGCTCGCTCCATTGAGAGCGCTTGGTCAGATTCAGGTGTGTGGGGCTGCTGCGTGGGTTGGTGTGCCGTCAAAGCTGTGCAAATTGTGCCCAGTTTTCCCCGCTTGTGGATTGAAACTGAGAACACTCAAGCTGCATGCAAACCGCTCCAATCAACCACATCGCTCACCCCCCTGCGCAGTGGCTGAGCTGCACCCCGCTCACCAAGGCAAGAAGAAGAGGAGCAGGGGCGCTCTTCACAAGCTGGGCAAGATGCTGAGGGGCAGCAGCAGGCCCTCCACCCCCCTGGCGCCCCACCTGCCTGCTTCAGCCACAGCAGCAGCAGCAGCAGGCTCCTTGCCCCCCGGCCGCCCCGCCAGACCCGACCTAGCCGTGCTGACTGCCCCCCTGGGCCACAGCATGCGGCAAGCAGAGGCTGCGGCACTGCAGGCTCAAGTGCTGCAGGAGCGGGACCGGGCGCCGCTGGAAGCGCCGCAGCAAGCGGCGGGGTGGCAGCAGTGGCGGCTTGAAGCGCAGGTTGCTGAGTGCTCTCAGCAGCAGCAGGAGTGGACTGTGGGCCAGCAGCAGCAGCAGCAGCAAGAGCTGGACCAGTTTCCCTGGCTGGCTGGTCACGGCTGGGAAGAGCAGCAGGAGCAGCAGTTTGAGTGGGGGGCTGGAGCAGTGCCGCAGGCAGTGGCGCAGCCAGCACCACAGGCGGGTGTGCGAGGGCCGCTGCAGGAAGTGCACTCGAACCTGCCGCCGCCCTCCCACCACCAGCAGCGCCAGCATCAAGTGCGGCCAGGCAGTGCGGCGCTGTCCGACTGCCCTGCAGACGGCGGGCGCTGCAGCTACCCTGATGTGGCTGAGGCTGGTTATGCTGCTGGGTTGGCGGCGGCAGCAGCTGAGGGCGCACCCGGCTTGGCGGTAGATACAGCTGCCGGTGCTGTGTCCGACAAGGTGACGCGCTGGCAGCAGCGTCGGCTACACGTTGTGCACAGCAACGCATTGTTCTCAGAGGGGGAGGGAGATTGACATGTTGGCCGGAGTGTTGTCCTGCACCGAAGCATTTCAGTTCCTCATGCTGTGCATCGTAGCTGTTCCATCATGTTTTGTTGTGATCTAAGGTGTGGTCAGCCGAGCAGGCTGCTTGCAGCACACGAGGCACATGCCCTGCAGACAACAGAGGGCCTACGGCAAGCGGGCGGCGGCGGACCTGCTGTGAATGCTGGGGCTGGCCGCTCCTCTCCTGCAGGCCCGGTCGATCTGTGGCGTGTTGTGAATCGCTCCTCAGCCGATCAAGGGGCGTTGCCGTTCACCATTGGCACAGCAGCCGGCGTTGTGGGTGTCCTTGTTGCGTGTCGGGCTTGGTTGCGGCAGGCAACGAGCTTGATGTGTGTCACAAAGCTTGATGTCGCTGCCGGAGCAGGTGGGAGCCTTCAGCCCGTGACAGCGAACCTGGCCTCGCCGCTGAGCGCCTTTGCAGTGTGCCACCTGCCCTCCAGGCTGACCGGATGGAATCAGTGCGATGGATGCAGGGCTTGGCTAGCTCGATCACGCATGCAGAAGCCGCCCCGCATCTGCCGCCCGCTGCTGCAACAAGCGGCGCCTTTGAACCTAGTGTTCTTAACAGCAGCTGGGCCGCAAGCGAAAGGGCCTCCTGGTGTGGCACCCCACTAAGCGAGAGTCTTTCTGGCACTGATTGTTTGGCGACTTCAGCTGGCATGGTGGGTGTGCAGCCTTGCCTGGCTGATGACATTGGTGTGTGGGCACAGGCTGTGTGCAAAGGCCGCTGAGCTGTCTGCTTTACTAAGTAATGCCATTCTTCCCTGGTTTCCGCTTGATGCAGTGGGACAACTCTCGCTCACAGTCTGACCAGCCCAGCACTAGCTTGTGGGCTCTGTTGTCGCTGCGTCCACAAGCACTCAGTTTGCAGCAGCAGGGAGCATTTGGAAATCAGCTGGCAGCGCAGCTTTGTTGCACACGGCAGCAGCGGTAGCAAGGAAGCGGCAGGCACAGCTGATGCCGTTACTGCTCAGGCCAGGCGGCAAAGAGGAGGCAGCGTTGCGAGCTCAGTGCCGGAGTTTGATGCACAGCAGCTGCTGAGGGATGTGCAGCTGGATGGCTATATCTCGGCTGATGAACTGGCGGCCAGCATGGGCAAGCTGCCTGGCATCCGTCAGCAAGGCATACTGCAGCATGGGCCCCAAGTGGCGGCCCACCTGCGGGGCCTGGGCATTGGGAGCAGCAAGCTGGGTTCGCTGTTCTGCCGGTGCCCTGAGCTGTTCAGCAGGCCAGCAGAGGAGCGTGCAGGCGTGCTGTTCAGCCAGCTGATGCGGCTGGGGCTGTCAGCAGGGCAGGCTGCCCGCTTGTTTGAGCTGCATCCAGGGGCAGCTGGTAGCATCAGCTTTGCACCGGCCATTGCGTTGCTGGCACCCCTGCAGGCGGCTGGCAGCAAGGATGGCGGCAGGCCAGGCGAGCAGCTGCTGGGTGATCTGCTGAAGGGTCACCCGTCAGCAGTGCGGCTGCTGCAGCATGGGGCTGCAGCGCTGCAGCGTAACCTGCACAATCTGTTGCAGCTTGGGCTCAGCAAGCGGCAGGTGGTAGCAGCATTGCCAGAGTGCGGCTCTGCTTGTTGCTGCTGCTCAGCATTTGGCCAAGCTGGAGGCAGTGGTGCAGCATGAGCTGGGTGCCAACCGCCAGCTGTGGGTCAAGGTGCTGGGCAGCACACCCCGAGCAGCTGGCTGCAGCGAGGCCATGTTCAGGCAGCGGGCGCAGGCGCTTGTTGCGGTGAGTGATTGCGTGTGGGGCTGGCCGCATGCATGGCTGATGTAGTTGGCCAGCTGGTGATGGCCAGCTGATGCATTGTGTTTAATACTTGCCTTGACATGTTGCTTGCTGCTAGCCACCAACAGTCGTGCTGGCCCTCCACATTCGTTGCCTTCCAGGAGTTTGGCAAGGAGGAGGCATGCAGGATGGTTGACGTTGCACCAGCGCTGCTTGTCATCAACATTGTCGTGTGGCTGCGTGCGCTGGCGGTGTGGCAGCAGTGCGGTGTGGCTGACCCGCTGGTATTGGCAAGCAGCAATCCTACGCTGCTTGGTTATGACTGGCTGCATGCCTCTCGGCTGGCCAACCTGCGGGCGCTGCAGCAGTGGCTGCCATGGGAGGTGTCGGCTGCTCAGGTTATTGGACGTTATGGTTGCTATGTGGCAAGCTACGCTGCAGACAGAGTTGCCGGCCGCCTGCTGTACCTGGAGCAGCTGGGCCTGCTGCCGCTGCTGGTGGCAGACAAGCTAGCAGCCAAGCGGGAGTGGCAGCTGCAGCAGGGGCTGTCAGTCAGCAAGAAGGCAGCTGGCGAGCCTGTGTTCATCAGTGTTGGAGATCTGGCAACCTTGACAGCAGCCAAATTTGACAGCCTGGTTGACAGCGCCCTGTCACAGCAGCAGCAGCAGGACGATGACAGCCTGGGCAGCAGCAGCAGCAGCCCCAGCTTTGAGGCCTTCCGAAAGGGCCGCATGTTGCAGCTGCCCGCCTGGAAGCAGCTGTTGGCACAGGCAGAGGCGGATGTGGTTGAGCTGGAGGGGAAGCTGCCGCCTGAGCTGGTTCGGGAAGTGGTGGGGAGAAGAGTGCGGGCTGAATTGAGGGCCTGAGAGCAGCAGGCTGTTGAGGGCTGTGCAGCATGGCCGCCTTCTTTTCGCATGTGCAGCAAGTGCTGTGCTGTTGAGCTTTCATGTCAGCTTGTAATCAAACACGTCAGAAGCTGAGGTGGTGTATCAATGCATTGATAGATCTGCAGCGTGCTTGCGGTGTGCCAGGTGACAGCACCACACTCTGCTGTGACGCCACCGCAGGAACGGCAGCGGGGCGCTCGCCACTTTCATGCTGCCACTACGCTGGGGGCTGTCAGGTGGCGTCAGCTGGCGATTATGAGTGGCACAGCAGCCGGCGATGTGGGTGTCCCTGTTTCGCGGCAGGCTTGGTTGCGGCATGCAACGAGCCGGATGTTTGTCACAACACTTGGCGTTGATGCCGGAGCAGGTGAGAGCCAGCATCTAGCGAGATCGAGACTGGCCTCGCCGCTGAGCGTCTTCCCAGTGCGCCACCCGGCCTTTAAGCTGAGCTATGAATCGTATGCAATCGATGCAGGGCTGTACGGGCCTGATCACGCATGCAGAGGCCACCCCGCCTCTGCCGCCCACTGCTGCCACAGTTGGTGTGCTCGAATCCACTGAAAACACTTTCAGTAGCAGCTGGGCTGCAAGCAAAAGGGCATCTTGGTGTGGCACCCCACCAAGCGAGAGCCTTTCTGGCGATGGTTTGGTAACTTCAGCTGGCATTGTGGGTGTGCAGCCTTGCCTGGCTGATGCCATTGGTGTGTGGGCACATGCTGTGCACAAAGGCCGAGGGCGCATTTTGGGACAAGTCGTCGGGTGCGCTCCAACTTTCAACGTGCACACCTGCCGTGCAAAGCCTGCGCACCTATCGTATACACCCGCACCGCCCTCCACACATCACACATGACTGGTGGACGGGCAGCACTGCCTTTGTTCCGTGTGCTGCACCTGTGCTGTCGCTGCAGGCTGGGAATTGGCAGTCGAACTGCTGCGCCTCAAGAGCAAGCTCAACCGCGGCCGGCTGTCATGCAGCCAGGCTTAGGGCCACCCCTGCTGCTGCTTGAGCAGGGCCGGTGAGGGATAATGTAGGATTGAGAATAGGGGGAGGCTCAGTCGTCAGCACTCGCCACACTGCTGCCACACCGCCAGCGCACGCCGCCACAAGACATTGTTGATGGCAAGCAGCTGAGGTGCAACATCAACCATCCTGCATGCCTCCTCCTTGCCAAACTCCTGTGCGGTAGAGAAAGAAAGAGAGAGAAAGAGGAGGGCACGACTGTCGCCGGCTGACAGCAAGACACAGGTCAGGGCAATCAGTCATCACAACGCATCAGCTGGCCGTCAGCATCTGCTGAGAGCACCAGCCATGCATGAGGCCGTGGCCCACACAATCACTCACCGCCATGTGGCCTGCGCCTGCGCCCGCTGCCTGAGAGTGGCCTCGCTGCAGCTAGCTGTTCGAGATTGGCTGACCAGCACCTTGACCCACAGCTGGCGGTCGGCACCCAGCTCCTGCTGCACCACTGCCGCCAGCTTGGCCAGGCGCTCAGGAGTGTGTTTGAGCAGGGTCCAGCTTTGCAGCAATGTTGTCACCACCTGCTGCTTGCTGAGTCCCCGCTGCAGCAGGTTGTCTAGCTTTTGCTGCAGCGATTCACTGCCATACTTTAGCAGCACAAGTGCTGACGGGTGCTTTGTCAGCAAATCACCCAGCAGCTGATCGCCTGGCCTGCCGTGACCTTCGCTGCCAGCACAGGCTGCCTGCTTAAGCAGGGGCGGTGAGGGGAGGTTGGAGGATTGCCAATTAGAGGAGGCTTGGCCAACAGCAGTCGCCAGCTGTTGCCACCTGACAACCACCAACGTAGTGGCAGCATGGGAGTGGCGAGCGCCCCGCTGCCGTTCCTGCGGTGGCGCCACAGCAGAGTGTCTTGCTGTCACCTGGCACACCGCAAGCACGCTGCAGATCTATCAATGCATTGATACCTCACCTCAGCCTTTGACGTGTTGATTACAAGCCGACATGAAAGTTCAACAGCACAGCAGTTGCTGAACATGCGAGAAGAAGGCGGCAATGCTGCAGACCTTCAATTCTTGCTGCTTTCAGACCCTCAATTCAGCCTGTACTCTTCGGAACCGCTTCCTGCAGCAGCTCAGGCGGCAGCTTCCTCTCCAGCTCAACCGCATCCGCCTCTGCCTGTGCCAACAGCTGCTTCCAGGCGGGCAGCTGCAGCAGGCGGCCCTTTCGAAAGGCCTCAAAGCTGGGGCTACTGCTGCTGCTGCTGCTGCCAAGGCTGTCATCGTCCTGCTGCTGCTGCTGTGACAGGGCGCTGTCAACCAGGCTGTCAAATTTGGCAGCTGCCAAGGTTGCCAGATCTCTAACACTGATGAACACCGGCTCCCCAGCTGCCTTCTTGCTGCCTGACAGTCCCTGCTGCAGCCGCCACTCCCGCTTGGCTGCCAACTTATCTACCACCAGCAGCAGCAGCAGGCCCAGCTGCTCCAGGTACAGCAGGCGGCCGGCAACTCTGTCTGCAGCGTAGCTTGCCACATAGCAACCATAACGTCCAATAACCTGAGCAGCCGACACCTCCCATGGCAGCCACTGCTGCAGCGCCCGCAGGTTGGCCAGCCAAGAGCAATGCAGCCAGTCATAGCCAAGCGGCTGAGGGTTGCTGTGTGCCACTGCCCGCGGGGTCAGCCACGCCGCACTGCTGCCACACCGCCAGCGCACGCCGCCACACGACAGTGTTGATGACAAGCAGCGCTGGTGCAGCGTCAACCATCCTGCATGCCTCCTCCTTGCCAACTCCTGGAAGGCAACAAATGTGGAGGGCCAGCACGACTGTTGGTGACTAGCAGCAAGCAACATGTCAAGGCAAGTATTAAACACAATGCATCAGCTGGCCATCACCAGCTTGCCAACTACATCAGCCATGCATGTGGCCAGCGTACACTCACTCACCGCAACAAGCGCCTGCGCCGCTGCCTGAACATGGCCTCGCTGCAGCCAGCTGCTCGGGGTGTGCTGCCCAGCACCTTGACCCACAGCTGGCGGTTGGCACCCAGCTCATCCTGCACCAATGCTTCCGTCCTGGCCAGATTCTCGGGAGTGTAAATGAGCAGGGGCCAGCTTTGCAGCAATGCTGTCACAACCTGCTGCTTGCTGAGCCCCAGCTGCAGCAGGTTGTTCAGGTTATGCTGCAGCGCTGCAGCCCCATAATGCAGCAGCCCCACTGCTCCTGGCCGCCCCTTCAGCAGATTACCAAGCAGCTGCTCGCCTGTCCTGCCGGCACCTTTGCTGCCAGCAGCCAGCAGGGGTGCTAGCACTGAAATGGCCGGCTCAAAGCTCACACTGTCAGCTGCCCCTGGCTGCCGCTCAAAGCAGCGGGCAGCCTGCCCTGCTGACAGCCCCAGCCGCATCAGCTGGCTGTACAGCACCCCTGCACGCTCCTCTGCTGGCCTGCTGACCAGCTCAGGGCACCGAACGAACAGCGGACCCAGATCACTGCTCCCAATGCCCAAGCCCCACAGGTGGGCCGCCACTTGGGGCCCATGCTGCAGTATGCCTTGCTGCCGGATGCCAGGCAGCTTGCCCATGCTGACCGCCAGTTCATCAGCCGGGACATAGCCATCCAGCTGCATATCCCTCAGCAGCTGCTGTGCATCAAACCCCGGCACCGCGCTTGCAACGCTGCCCCTTCTTTGCCACCTAACCGGAGCAGGACCGGCAACATCAGTGCCTGCAGCTGCCCTGCTTGCGCTGTTGCCGTGTGTAGCACGGCTGTGTATGCTGTGCTGCCAGCTGATTCCGAATGCTCCCTGCTGCTGCAGGGCAAGTGGCTGTGGGCGCAGCCCCAGCTGAGCCAGCAGGCTTGTTTTGGGCTGGGAAGGCTGCAGAAGAGTGATGGTGCTCTGAAAAAAATGAAAACAGGGAAGGATGGCATTGCTTAGCTGACGCAGACAGCTCAGCGGCCCCCGCCGCCCATCGCGACGGTACTGCAAGTCCCAGGCGCGGTACCCTCTTGCCAGTTCCCGCAGCGAGCAGTAGCCCTGGTTTTGTTGTGCAGCCGCCGCCGCCGCCACAACATCCTGCAAGGTGGATGCATGCAGCAGGCGGCAACAGGTGCAGCATTGCAAGGCACCCTCCCTCGTTGAGGTTACAGTGGCACCCTCCCTCCAGCTATGCCCGGCAGCCACCCCCGCTGCCAGCCGCCACCACCAGCCATACCAAACGCACATTCCATCCACCTGCCCAGCCCTGTCTGGGACTGAACCTGCAAGGCCAGCACTGTGCCCGTACAGCACATCAAGGCGGCGTGGCAGGGCAGCCCTGCCCTGCTTCTGGTGCTTTGTGAGAGCTGAGGTTGAGTCTTGTGTCACATGTCCAGATGATTTCAGTGTGCATGCAGCTGAGTTGGGCTCACAGCAGCCTGCCAGTGTGACGCCGGCGGCACGGTGGCGGGACGTACTGCCGTTTGCAATGATGAGCGCACCAATTGGCGCCTCTGGATGCGGTGGAAGGACTCTGCACAGAGAGTGACTATCTCCACGCCCTCAAGGCTGCAAGCTTTTTGAGTCTGCGGTTGTCTTATCGGCTTGCAGCAGTTTGTGAGCAGCGGCATGGCGATCACCTCGCGTGCATTAGTGGCATGGCAGCTGCGCGGCCCGCCTATCGCCCAAGTGAGAGTCCGCCGCCGCTGGTGCACCGGCAGCGCCCTGCTCGCGCGAAGCCTACCCTGTCCTTCTTTCTGTGCCACAGCTGTGTGACCCCACATCCTTGCTCTCACTTACACGTTGCCTGCACCGCACTCACGTCACTGTGCAGGCCCACAGCAGCCCTGTCCACCAGCTAGCGCTGCAGCGGCAGCGGTGGCGCGGCTCAGTCCGCAGCAGCAGCAGCAGCAGCAGCAGCAGCAGCAGCAGCAGCAGCAGTGGGACCAGGGCAGTTGCTGCGACCACTGATGATGATGTTCCTGCTCCAGCCAGGCGGCAAAGACGAGGCAGAGTTGCAAGTGTGGTGCCGGAGTATGATGCACAGCAGTTGCTCAGGGATATGCAGCTGGATGGTTATGGCTCGGCTGATGAGCTGTCGGCCAGCATGGGCAAGCTGCCTGGCATCCGTCAGCAAGGCATACTGCAGCATGGGCCCCAAGTGGCGGCCCACCTGCGGGGCCTGGGCATTGGGAGCAGCAAGCTGGGTTCGCTGTTCTTTCGGTGCCCTGAGCTGTTCAGCAGGCCAGCAGAGGAGCGTGCAGACGTGTTGTTCAGCCAGCTGATGCGGCTGGGGCTGTCAGCAGGGCAGGCTGCCCGCTGTTTTGAGCAGCAGCCAGGGGCAGCTGGTAGCATCAGCTTTGAGCCGGCCATTGCTGTGCTGGCACCCCTGCTGGCTAGTGGCAGCAAGGGTGGCGGCAGGCCAGGCGAGCAGCTGCTGGTTGATCTGCTGAAGGGCCAGCCAGCAGCTGTGGCGCTGCTGCAGCAAGGGGCTGAAGCTTTGCAGAGCAACATGAACAATCTGCTGCAGCTGGGGCTCAGCAAGCAGCAGGTGGTGACAACATTGCTGCAAAGCTGGACCCTGCTCAAACACACTCCTGAGCGCCTGGCCAAGCTAGAGGCAGTGGTGCAGCAGGATCTGGGTGCTGGCCGCCAGCTGTGGGTCAAGGTGCTAGCCAGCCAATCTCGAACGGCTGGCTGCACTGAGGCCACTCTCAGGCAGCGGGCGCAGGCGCTTGTAGTTGTGAGTTTGTGAGTGTGTGGGCTGGTTATACAGGCAGGCTTTTTCAGTAAGCGAGGTGGAAGTGGCCACGTGTTGCATTGTGTTTACCACTTGCCTTGACCTGTTGCTTGCGGCCAGCCGTCAACCTGCTGCTTACCCTTTTTAGCCTCATTTGCTGCCACGCAGGAGTTTGGCAAGGAGGAAGCATGCAGGATGGCCGATGTTGCACCTCGGCTGCTTGTCATCAACACTGTCGTGTGGCGGCGTGCGCTGGCGGTGTGGCAGCAGTGCGGCGTGGCTGACCGGCGGGCAGTGGCACGCAGCAACCCTAAGCTGCTTGGGTATGACTGGCTGCATGCCTCTCGGCTGGCCAACCTGCGGGCGCTGCAGCAGTGGCTGCCATGGGAGGTGTCGGCTGCTCAGGTTATTGCACGTCATGGTGGCTATGTGGCAAGCTACGCTGCAGACAGGGTTGCGGGCCGCCTGCTGTACCTGGAGCAGCTGGGCCTGCTGCCGCTACTGGTGGCAGACAAGCTGGCAGCCAAGCGGGAGTGGCGGCTGCAGCAGGGACTGTCAGGCAGCAAGAAGGCACTTGGCGAGCCTGTGTTCATCAGTGTTCGTGATGTGTCAGGCTTGACAGCAGCCAAATTTGACAGCCTGGTTGACAGCGCCCTGTCACAGCAGCAGCAGCAGGACGATGACAGCCTGGGCAGCAGCAGCAGCAGCCCCAGCTTTGAGGCCTTCATGTTGCAGCTGCCCGCCTGGAAGCAGCTGTTGGCACAGGCAGAGGCGGATGTGGTTGAGCTGGAGGGGAAGCTGCCGCCTGAGCTGGTTCGGGAAGTGGTGGGGAGAAGAGTGCGGGCTGAATTGAGGGCCTGAGAGCAGCAGGCTGTTGAGGGCTGTGCAGCATGGCCGCCTTCTTTTCGCATGTGCAGCAAGTGCTGTGCTGTTGAGCTCTCATGTCAGCTTGTAACCAAATACGTCAGAAGCTGAGGTGGTGAATCTTTGTTGATTGATCTGCAGCGTGCTTGCAGTGATTCAGGTGACAGCAACACACTCTGCTGTTGCACCACCGCAAGAACGGCAGCGGGGCGCTCGCCACTTTCATGCTGCCACTGCGTTGGTGGTTGTCAGGTGGCAACAGCTGGCGATTGCTGTTGGCCAAGCCTCCTCTATTTGGCAATCCTCCAACCTCCCCTCACCGCCCCTGCTCAAGCAGGCAGCCTGTGCTGGCAGCGAAGGTCACGGCAGGCCAGGCGATCAGCTGCTGGGTGATTTGCTGACAAAGCACCCGTCAGCACTTGTGCTGCTAAAGTATGGCAGTGAATCGCTGCAGCAAAAGCTAGACAACCTGCTGCAGCGGGGGCTCAGCAAGCAGCAGGTGGTGACAACATTGCTGCAAAGCTGGACCCTGCTCAAACACACTCCTGAGCGCCTGGCCAAGCTAGAGGCAGTGGTGCAGCAGGATCTGGGTGCTGGCCGCCAGCTGTGGGTCAAGGTGCTAGCCAGCCAATCTCGAACGGCTGGCTGCACTGAGGCCACTCTCAGGCAGCGGGCGCAGGCGCTTGTAGTTGTGAGTTTGTGAGTGTGTGGGCAGGTTGTCTAGCAAAAGCTAGACAACCTGCTGCAGCGGGGGCTCAGCAAGCAGCAGGTGGTGACAACATTGCTGCAAAGCTGGACCCTGCTCAAACACACTCCTGAGCGCCTGGCCAAGCTGGCGGCAGTGGTGCAGCAGGAGCTGGGTGCCGACCGCCAGCTGTGGGTCAAGGTGCTGGTCAGCCAATCTCGAACAGCTAGCTGCAGCGAGGCCACTCTCAGGCAGCGGGCGCAGGCGCAGGCCACATGGCGGTGAGTGATTGTGTGGGCCACGGCCTCATGCATGGCTGGTGCTCTCAGCAGATGCTGACGGCCAGCTGATGCGTTGTGATGACTGATTGCCCTGACCTGTGTCTTGCTGTCAGCCGGCGACAGTCGTGCCCTCCTCTTTCTCTCTCTTTCTTTCTCTACCGCACAGGAGTTTGGCAAGGAGGAGGCATGCAGGAGGAGGCATGTTGCACCTCAGCTGCTTGCCATCAACAATGTCGTGTGGCGGCGTGCGCTGGCGGTGTGGCAGCAGTGTGGCGTGGCTGACCCGCGGGCAATGGTGCGCAACAATCCCAAATTGCTTGGCTATGATTGGCTGCACTCCTCTCGACTGGCCAACCTGCGGGCTCTGCAGCAGTGGCTGCCATGGGAGGTTTCGGCTGCCCAGGCGATTGAGCGCTATGGCAGCTACGTTAAACGCGCAGCAGCTGACAAGCTGGCTGGTCGCCTGCTGTACCTGGAGCAGCTGGGCCTGCTGCTGCTGCTGGTGGCAGACAAGCCGGCGACTAAGCGGGAGTGGCGGCTGCAGCAAGGATTGTCAGGCAGCAAGAAGGCAGCTGGCGAGCCGGTGTTCATCAGTGTTGGCGATTTGGCAACCCTGACAGCAGCCAAATTTGACAGCTTGGTTGACAGCGCCCTGTCACAGCAGCAGCAGGACGACGACGGAGTGAGCAGCAGCAGCAGCAGCAGCAGTCCCCCCAGCTTTGAGGCCTTTCGAAAGAGCTGCCTGCTGCAGCTGCCCGCCTGGAAGCAGCTGTTGGCACAGGCGGAGGCGGATGTGGTTGATCTGGAGAGGAAGCTGCCACCTGAGCTGCTGCAGAAAGTTATGCGGAGAAGATGGGATATCATGCAGACCTGAGAGCAGGCATGCAAGGTTTGTAAAGCATTGCCGCTCCTGTTTGTGTTTGTTTGTGTGCGCGCATGCTGGGTCCCTACTGCTTGACCCAACTCTGCATTGCACAGCACTTTAACGTGGAGGTGATGGGCAGAGTGCAGTGTGCCTCTTTGATGCAAATTGTTGCCAGAGTCCCTGCGGCGGCCCCAGGGCGGCGACACTTGGCGCTGAGGTCAACAAACAGGTCGGCAGGCACAGCTATTTCTCGCTTCCAATCATCTACTTCAGATCATAACTTCACCCACACAACGGTCCAGGGCCCGCACCAAGTCGCACGCCTGCAAAACCATCGCTGCCGCCACCATTCGCCAGTGAATTGTCGCATCGCCATTACACATTGCCATGCACGCCTCCGCTCAGACCTTCAAGGCTGGTGCCGCCCCGCGCGCTGTGGCCACCCGCACAGCCCGGCGGAGTGCAGCACCAATTCGCTGCGAACAGCAGCAGGGCCTCCCTGCCGTCGTCAAGGAGGCTGCCAGGACCGCTGCACTGGCTGCAGCCACGCTGGGCCTCTTGCTGGTGAGTCAACAGCCGGCACGCAGGTTGGCGACAACAGTGGCGGCGTGTGGTGGGCGGCGGCAGGACGTTGTTGCCACAATCGTTCCTTTCACAATTGCCTGGTGTGACGTGCAGGGTAGCGGCGCGCCAGCCGAAGCCGCCAAGCGGGGCCCCACAGCGCTGGAGCGCAAGGCGGCCTACCAGCAGGAGCTGCTGGTAAGCGTGGTGGGGTGTATCAGCACACAGTTACGATGTCTTCGGCTCGCAGGCGGCGATACACACTCATCATAAGAGCCGATGGCCTGTCGAATGCTGCAGTCATGTGTACTGGTCAAACTGACTGGATCCACGCCAGCGTGCTGAATGCTGGAGGTGCTGAATTGCTGCCGCTTGTGCTTTTGCAGGAGACCTTGCGGATTCGAGGCGCAGAGCTGCCTGGACTTGCCAGCAGGCCGCAGGCAAGTCTGGCAGCGACTGCTTCTCATCAACACCAGCGCCTGTCTGCATGCGCGGAGGCAATAGCAGCAGTTCAATTGAGCCATGCTGTTGTGCCCGACTCTTGTTGGCTTGCCACCCACCTCTGCGATGCTGACCCAGTCTGCCTGTGTGCTGCAGGGTGTTCTCGGTGAGGAGAGGACCCGGCCGTCTAATTTCAAGCTGGACGGGTGAGACCTCTTACTGTTGCCACTCTGTGTCTGGGTGGGCGGGCGGGCGGGCGTGTGTGTGTGTGTGAAGCAGGAGTGCGGGCCTGTGCGCTGAGCATGTGTGCGGTCCTGCTCAGCCACTCTCAGGTCTCGCTGCAGCCTGGGACTCCTGTGCCGGCAGGGCAGCACATGCAGGGTAGCGGCCACACACACTATACCTCAGCGCGGCTTGCAGCAGCGCAATGAGGCCTGCCTGCGCCTGTCTGCCTCTACACGCCACCGTCCTCACTTTTGCCCCTTCCTCGCCTCACGCATGCCTTTGTTCTCGCTCACTCGCTCTCACTGCTGGCCCCGTCTCACTGCCACTCTCCCAATCTGCAGCCCCACCAAGCAGTCGACCGTAAACACCCCTGCCAGGCTGCCCACGCCGCTTGCTGCGGTTCCCGGTGAGCTCGCACACAAACATGACATGCAGGCTGCCTGCATTACTGTGCTGGCAATGGCATGGCATGCACCTATTTTGCACCACGCTGCTCACGCTCTGCCCACTGCCTCCCCTTCCTTGCTGCAGCGACCGTGGCTGCCCCCAGTGCAGCACTTGCTATCGCCGCGGCTGCTGCCCCTGCTCCTACCCCGGCTTCGGCACCGGCTCCCCGATTTGGATTCCCATCCCCCGCCCCCGCCCCCGGCCCCGTCAAGGCTGAGGGTGTGGCGCCTGCACCTGCCCCCGTGGCTGCCCCGCTGGTGTCTGCGCCCAAGGCCGCAGTCGTGGCCGACCCCAAGCCGGTGCTGGAGGAGGCGGCACCGGTGATAGACCCGGTGCAGGCCGCCTCCCGATGACTCAGTGCTGTGATGCCAAGTCGGCTTGAGCCCTGCCCTGTATGTCAGCTGCTGGCACATCTGCTGCTGTTCGGTTGTTTTGGAAGAGGTCAAGCAGTACTGCTCAATGCGCGCTAGACCAGCAGCGGCAGCAGGAAGTGTCTTTGCTGTCGGCAGCATCCCGGCTGTGTGCAGAGAACGCGTGCAATGCAGCTGCCCTCAGCCCTCCCGCCAACCGCTGCCGCCTGCGCGCATGTGCAACCCATCTGAGCTTTGCAAACTGGAGGTGTTGGGGGCCTAATGATTGTTCACAATTTGTTACGAGTCAGAGGCAAGGTCAGGTGCACACACATCAAAGCATCAAAGCAGCCGCCTAGAGGCAGGGTTACAACAATACCAATTCATTACCATGTACTGGCATTTACGGAGCGAGCGCCCTTGAAACGTGGCCTCATATCAGCCGCTGTCTGCTGCAGCTGGGGAGGCAACACGCTGACCAGCCGCCGCACCTCAAGCTCTGCTTCCTGCTGAGCCCACTCCCACACAGCACCGCTGCCGGCAGGGTGAGCAGCCGCAAACACATCCCACTCCTCCTGGCTGCTGCCCAGCGCTGTCAGGAATCGTTGAAGGCTGTAGGTGAGCGTGCTAAGGTTCCAGGCCAGGCTACTTCCCTTGCTTGCTGCTGCCCGTCGTCAAGCGATGACTGCCGGTGCTCCACATACCGCAGCCGCGACGCCAGCTGCTTGACTGGATGCCGCATAAGCTGAAACGCATGGTGTTGATACAGCTGCACTACTGACAGCCCAGCCAAACGCTGCAGCAGCAGGCGGTGAGCCACAAAGTCTGGAGCTGCGCGGTCCCAATGCAGCAAAAGTGGTTTCTTCAGCAGCACAGCCTGTGCATCGTCAACGCCGCAAGCCGCCATGTAGAGCAACTTGCGCTGCCACACGCTGGTGTCGCAGTTCAGTGCCGCTGCATTGCGCACCACGTTGCTGGCAGCCTCTTGCCTGCCAAACTCCTGCAGGGGTGCGGACGCAGACAGGGTTGCACACTGATGCTGCCTTGACCATACGTCCGCTCACACATAATGGGCGGGTTCATGGGCAGCAGCCACACGCGGTGCACCCACCTCAGCCAGCGCTGCAGCCCGCCGCCTCAGCGTGTCTTGAATGCTGTTCATCCAGCTAGGGGCTTTAGATGCAACCAGCTCCAATGTCGTTTCAGGATCCACGCCCAGCTCGTGGTGTAGCACATCAGCGGCTTGCTCCAGCTGTGCAACAGAATCTGCTGTGCTGCAGGACAGCGGTGACGAGCTCCACAGCAGCTTGGCAACAGCTGCGGGTGAGCAGCCCATCACCACAAGCCGATCACACTGCTGACGCAGCTTGGAGGCGTCTAACTGTGATATTTGCAAAGAGCTGGGATCTGTACGCAGCATTGCACCTGCGGTGCGCTGAGCTGCCGGCACTTTAGGCTTGGGACCTCTGTCGCTGTCCTGGCTGTGTGACAGAATCTCATCCACTACCGCAATACTGCCTGCAAAGCTTTTCAATCGTGCTGCTTCCCAAAGCCACGCAGGTGGGCAACCGCCGCAGCAGCATGCTGCAGCACTCCCTGCTGCCGTGTGCTGGACCTCAACTTGCTCATGCTCCGGCGCAGCTCAGCAGGCGAGCCGTTCAAGCCCAGGCTGTGCAGCAGCTGCTTTGCATCGCAGGCAGGTGCTTCAGATTGAGGCCGCCTCCTGTGCCGCTTTGGCAGCACAGGATCGCCACCGTTGCTACCTACCGCGCTGCTGGCACTGACACTGAGAGCGCATGTGCAGCGGCGGCTGCTGCCTAGCCTCAAGGATCCCTGCAGCACAGGAAGGAACGGTCATGTGGAGCCGCTGAGAATGCAAACCAGCTGGTCTGCGGCACAGGACTGAAGATTCACAAAGCAAGGGACACACCTGAGGAGGGCAGGCACACCGCTCAGCCCGCCGACGCCGCTGCTGAGCCTCCACACGGGCAAAGCTGATCTACGCCACCGCGGCCTGTCCCCGTTGAGCACTGCTGCAGTGGATCTCGCAGGAGCAAGCCACACATTGATCTCAATCCGCAACGCCGCCCTTGGCGGGCTGATCCCATGCATCGCGGCAGGCCTGAACACAACAGAGTGCGGTCTGAAGGGCGTGACAGCAGCGACGATGAAGAGGTGGGGCGCAAGATGGCTGCCGGCCGCCCATCAAAGCGCAGCACACAAAGCACGAGGCGGCAGATCACTTCGTCCCCCTTTTGACGACCCTCGTCCACCCTTGCCCTATCCCCTCACAGCCAGTAGCAGGCTGTTGGCAACCTTGACGCCATCATTGTTAGATGTGTTGCATGCATGTTCATCGCCCAGTGCTGGCAGTGCTCAAGCACGCCCCGAGTCGGTGTGGCAACGATTGCGTCGCGCCTGCTTATTGCCACTTTGCATCCTTAGCCCACTCGCCCTGGCTAGCGTTGCGCCCTTGACATTATTCAGCATCCGTTGGGCACCTCACCGACCTGATGGGCCGAGCATCGAATGAAGAGCTGCCAAACCCAGCCATGCAACATTCTTATGGCCATGAGCAAAAGCAAAGGAGCAGGCACCGGCAATTCATAACGGTTCCAACCTGCGCCCCAGGCGTTATCAAGGAGGCACCGCCGGCCCGTCACCGCCCTTGCCGGTGCTAGCCGCTGGCGTGGCTTTGTACACTCTAGGCCCCCCGTATCGCAGCAGGAATGCCGCAGCGCTCATCTGAGCGCGATGCAGGACAAATCCAGTTTTGATTTCGAGGATTGCTTGCGGCGGCTTGCCCAAATCGGGCGCTGAGGGATCCATCGGCATCGCACATTGTCGGCCAAGCGCCTCAGGACACCGTCAAACGCATCACTGCCCTCTGCCGGCCCCACCCAACTCTGCCGTTGCGAGATCGTTGCCATCGCAGCCCAAAATGCACGCCTCCGCTCAGACCTTCAAGGCTGGTGCCGCCCCGCGCGCTGTGGCCACCCGCACAGCCCGCCGGAGTGCAGCACCAATTCGCTGCGAACAGCAGCAGGGCCTCCCTGCCGTCGTCAAGGAGGCTGCCAGGACCGCTGCACTGGCTGCAGCCACGCTGGGCCTCGTGCTGGTGAGCAATGCTAACAGCCGGCGCGCAGTGGCGGCAACAGTGGCGGCGTGTGCTGGGCGGCGGCTGAGATTGTTGCCAAACGCAGCAATTGTTCCTTTCACAAGTGCCTGGTGTGACGTGCAGGGTAACGGCATGCCAGCTGAAGCCGCCAAGCGGGAGCCCACTCCATTTGAGCTGAAAGCAGCGTACGAGCAGGAGCTGCTGGTAAGTCAGGCTGCTGGGCAGACACCGGGGAGATGTGCCAAAGTGCGAGCTCGCCAGCCTGCAGACGGCTGCAATGGCAGTCTGAGGGTTGTCGATGGACTGCAAGCTGTCGAGTGCTGCTGTTATTCAAACTCATTCAACTGATTGAATCCACGCCAGTGTGCTGACCTGCCAAACTGCTGCTGAACTGCTGCTTGCGCCTGGTCTGCCGAACAGGAGAACCTGCGAGCTCGTGGCACAGAGCTGCCCAGTCTAACCACCAGGCCGGAGGCAAGTGTGGCAGCGGCTGATCCTCACCAGCACCAGCGCTTGACTGCATGTGCGGAGGCATAACCAGTTCAGATGAGGCATGCTGCTGTGCCTGATGCTTGTTAACTTGCCACCCACTCTAGCGCTGCTCACCCGCCCTGCCTGCCTGCTGCCAGCAGGGCATCATTGGAGAGGAGAGGACCAAGCCCTCGGCCTTCAAGCTCGGGGGGTGAGGCCTGGCTGCTGCCACGCATCCCTGACTTGCGGGGCAGCACATGCAGTGCAATGCTTGCAGCAGAGCCGCGCACTGGACCTGCCGGCCGCCTGCATGCCTAAGTTCTCACTCACTCGTTCCACTGCTGCCCCTGCCTCGCTTCGCCCCACCCCCCCGCAGCCCTGCCAAGAAGTCCACCATCACCACACCACCTGGGGTGCCCACCCCAGCCCCTGCCGCAGCTGCCGCCGCCGCTGGTAAGCCTCGCAGCGCACCGGGTCCGTGCGCCTGGCTGGATACTGTCCAGTAGCAAGTAGAAGTTGCAAGTGTGGATTCATCAGAGCTGCCATGTGTTGCGGCCTGCTGGCACCCCTCGGCGCATTTCTGCTCAGCTGCTGGCTCTCTCCCTCCCTCCCTCTCTGCTCCGCTGCTCACTGCCAACTGCTGCTCCCTCCCCTGCCGCAGCCTCGTTCTTCACGCCCAAAGCTGCTCCCGCGCCTGCTCCCGCCCCGGCACCTGCCCCAGCACCCGTTCGGGCTGCAGCCCCAGCCCCAGCCCCAGCCCCAGCCCCAGCCCCAGCCCCAGCCCCGGCCCCCGCCCCCGCCCCAGCCCCAGCCCCAGCCCCGGCCCCTGCCCCCGTCAAGGCTGAGGGTGTGGCGCCTGCGCCTGCCCCCGTGGCTGCCCCGCTGGTGTCTGCGCCCAAGGCCGCAGTCGTGGCCGACCCCAAGCCGGTGCTGGAGGAGGCGGCACCGGTGATGCCTGCACCAGCCACCAAGGCGGTGGCACCTACACCGGTGCCTGCCCCCACCCCAGCCCCAACCTTTGCGCCCGCCCCCTCCACTGCTGCCTCTGGCGCCGCCGCCCCCCCAAACCCCTTTGGTGTGTGGTGCAGCGTTTGCAGTGCTGTGCATGTTGAAGGCACGATGGCAGCTGGTCGTGTGCTCACCTGCAGTGTGTGTGTTGTGCTGAGCTGAGCCGCATTCACTGTTGTCCTGCGCCCCATGCTCTTTTTAACCCCCTCCCCCCTTCCACCCTCCCTTTCACCCTCGCCCCCTGCAGAGAACAAGAGCCTGGTGGCTGGTGCCGCATTGGCGACAGTTGCGATTGCGGCAGTGGCCATTGCGGGCAGCCAGGGGCAGGGACTGGAGGGGGCAGTGGCGGGCAGCAATGGTGCCTCAGCCACCTCCTCAGCCGCGGGTGAGTGCAGCTGGCGCCTGGCTGCTGCCTGTGGCGTGATGTGTGTGTGTGTGTGTAGGGGTTTGCAAATTGGGAGGCTCGCAGAAGCCCAGGCAGGCATTCCGGCTTGCCTGGGTGCCGTGTCCCCTCCCTGCCTCTGCTGCGCGCTGCTTTCCTCCCGTAGGAGTGCCACCACCCGCCTTGCCAGACCTTCAGAGTGACGCAACTTGGCTGATTCACTACCTGAAACAGAAAGGCACTGATTCTCCCACCGCTCACCTCCCTGCAGCCCCTTCAGCCGCCTCTCCCTCCTCCTCCTCGGCTTCTTCCGGTGTGCCACCAAATGTCGGAGAGGCTCGCGCTTGGATTGCAGCCTGGAAGGCTAAGCAGCGCAAGTGAACGGGCTGCCTGCCTGCTGGCGGCTGACGGCTGCTTGCCTGCCTGCCTGCCTGCCTGGATCAGCAGCTGGAGTGGTGTAAGAGGCAGCCGTCGACCTGTCGCGACTGCGCTGCCGCCACACAGCCCTGTGTGTTTGCCCGCCCCGCCACCGAACCGCTACGAGCGATTCTTGTGCTGCACTGTCTTTTCATTCTTGCACTGGGGGCGCTGCACCCCTCCATCAAGCCCCCGCACTGCGTTGTTGTTGCATGCTTACCGATCCTCCCACTTGCGCCTGTTTTTTCCTTTTTGTTTCCTTTGAACCCCGCTTCACATCTGCTGCTGAGAAGAGCCGCCGCGCCGCCGCAACTTGCTGTCTGGATTGAACCCTCCCGACTTGCAACCTGGGGCCGTGTGTCAAGCCCATTGTACCAAAGGTGTCGAGCTTGACAGCTGACCCTGCCGTCACGCATACAGGCGATGACGGGCTATCAATGTACGGCAATACCCTGCGGCGGTGATGGGCACAATTTTGAGCAGTGCACCTGTCAAGATGACAATTCTCCATCGATCCACATAATGCGAGGACTCGGCCATGCTGCACGTGTCATTGGCGGCGTGCACGCCACTCAACTCGTGAGTGTGTCCTGCAGGAGTGCAGGATGGAACGCACTGAAATGTGGTCATCGGGCCGTGAATTTCAGCGCCCCTGGGGCCGACGACATGCTTAGCCTGTGGCGGCGACGGCGGCAACTCGCCGCCTTGGCCAGTTTGTAGCCCTGCATGCCCCGTTGCTCCCCACCCGCAGGCTTCGGCACTGAGCACCTGGCTTGCAAGTGTGACATGCAGTGTGGCGTCAGCTTCCGCTGGCAATGTCGCATTTCAGCCGCCGCTGACCACGCTGGCGGCACCTGCACTTTGGCACGGCCTCCACAGCAGTAGCAGCAGCGGCAGCAGCAGCTGCGGCATCTCGGCAGCACCAGCAGCAGCCGCAGGGGCAACAGAAGCAGCACCAGAACCAGCAGCAGGAGCAGAAGCAAGAGAAGCAGCGCCATCAGCACAGGCCACACCCATTGTTGACCTGGAGGCCAAGCTGGCGCTGCTGGAGGGGGTGGGGATCGGCGGGACCGATGCAGCACAGCGATACGCGCCCTTCCTGTGCAGTCCCACCCACCACATCGCAGTGCGCCTCGCCTTCCTGGCAGCACGCGGAAAGCTGCGGCACCCGCCTCGCCTGTGGCAGGTGCGCCGCCTGCTGCAAGGGCCAGAACAAAGAGGGGGGCGCAGCAGCACCTGCAGCACCAGTCTCACTTGCTTTGGCTGTGTGCAGCAGTTGCGCCGCCCTGCCTTCCTGTGCCCTTCCTGCGCGCCACGACAAACGCAGCCGCCAGCAAGCAACCCCTCTGTGCAGGTGATATGCCCCAGTGATGCAGAGCTGTGCAAGCTGCATGGGCAGGAGCTGGCTCAGCTGGCGGCGTTTAAGAGCAGCCACCTGGCATCACAGGCATGGCACGCTTTCTGCCGGCAACACAACGTGCAGCATGCAGGGCCAGACCCAGTGTGACAGTCACATTGGGTTGCGGTGCGCTGAAGTGCAAGCGTCAATAACAAACTTTGTATTAATATGAAAGGAGAAGAAGACATGAGAAAAATCGTGCGCACAACAGGGCGCAACAAAGGAAGGAGGAAGCCAGCACATACCGATATCAGTGCAAGTGTGTACAGCCAACATCACAAGGAGCCAGCAGGGTGAGCAAGCAGGATGGAGAAACTCAGACAGCTGTACCATGCAACACATCGCGACCAGCCAGCAGGCCTACCCAGCAGCAATGTCGCCCTCGCCCTCCGCTGGCACTCGCCGAAGCTCAGGCGGCAGCTTCCTCTCCAGCTCAACCACATCCGCCTCCGCCTGTGCCAACAGCTGTTTCCAGGCGGGCAGCTGCAGCAGGCGGCCCTTTCGAAAGGCCTCAAAGCTGTGGCTACTGTTGCTGCTGCTGCTGCCCAGAACGTCGTCGTCCTGCTCCTGCTGTGACAGGGCGCTGTCAACCAGGCTGTCAAACTGTGCTGCTGTCAGGGTTGCCACATTGCCAACACTGATGAACACCGGCTCGCCAGCTGCCTTCTTGCTGCCTGACAATCCTTGCTGCAGCCGCCACTCCCGCTTGGCTGCCGGCTTGTTTGCCACCAGCAGCGGCAGCAGGCCCAGTTGCTCTAGGTACAGCAAGCGGGCGGCAACTCTGTCTGCAGCATAGCCTGCCACATAGACGCCATAGCACCCGATTGCCTGGGCAGCCGACACCTCCCATGGCAGCCACTGGTGCAGCGCCCGCAGGTTGGCCAGCCGAGAGGGATTCAGCCAGTCATAGCCAAGCAGGATTGGGTTGCTGTGTGCCACCGCCCGCGGGTCAGCCACGCCGCACTGCTGCCACGCCGCCAGCGCACGCTGCCACACGACAGTGTTGATGGCAAGCAGCTGAGGTGCAACGTCAACCATCCTGCATGCCTCCTCCTTGCCAAATGCCTGCACGGCAGTGAGAGAGGCTGAAGAGAGTTAGTAGCAGGGTTGTTCATGTCTGGCAGCAAGCAACAGATTAGAGGCACGCGCTCAGCATTATGCATCAACTGGCCACCTCCACCTTGCTGACTGGAACAGACATGCATTGCCAACCCTCCCCACAAATCATTCACCGCGACAAGCGCCTGCGCCCGCTGCCTGAGAGTGGCCTTGCTGCAGCCAGCCATTCGAGCAGCACTGCCCAGCACCTTGACCCACAGCTGGCGGTTGGCACCCAGCTCATCCTGCACCAATGCTTCCGTCCTGGCCAGATTCTCGGGAGTGTAAATGAGCAGGGGCCAGCTTTGCAGCAATGCTGTCACAACCTGCTGCTTGCTGAGCCCCAGCTGCAGCAGGTTGTTCAGGTTATGCTGCAGCGCTGCAGCCCCATAATGCAGCAGCCCCACTGCTCCTGGCCGCCCCTTCAGCAGATTACCAAGCAGCTGCTCGCCTGTCCTGCCGGCACCTTTGCTGCCAGCAGCCAGCAGGGGTGCTAGCACTGAAATGGCCGGCTCAAAGCTGATGCTACCAGCTGCCCCTGGCTGCTGCTCAAAGCAGCGCGCCGCCTGCCCTGCTGACAGCCCCAGCCCCATCAGCTGGCTGTACAGCACGCCTGCACGCTCCTCTGCTGGCCTGCTGAACAAGCAAGGGCACCGGCAGAACAGCGAACCCAGCTCACTGCTCTCAATGCCCAGGCCCCGCAGGTGGGCCGCCACTTGAGGCCCATGCTGCAGTATGCCTTGCTGACGGATGCCAGGCAGCTTGCCCATGCTGGCCGACAGCTCATCAGCCGAGCCATAACCATCCAGCTGCATATCCCTCAGCAACTGCTGTGCATCAAACCCCGGCACCAAGCTTGCAATGCAGCCTCCTAGGTGCCGCCTGGCCGGAGCAGGAACGGCAACATCCACAGTTGCTGGCCTGCTTTCGAGGCTGCTACTGCTGCTGCTGTGTGCAACAAAGCTGCGCTGCCTGACGAGGCCACAAGATGCGTGCTGCAAGCTGATGGGACATCCTGTAAGGCTTTTATTGCTTTTGCCGGCCAGACAACGCAAGCCCAGGGTGCTGCAGCCACGGGCCAACGCATGCACGTTAAAACAAACACTCAGGTGGTCTGTTCCGACCGAACCAGCGGCAAGCGGCGCCGTCACCTGAAACGCCCGAAGTGAGGGCGGAGGGCGTGCTGTCCACACACTGTGATGCGCTGACGACCGCCTGCTGCCGCGCAAGGGAGCAAGCTCATCGCACCAAACTGCCTCGCAAAGCGCTGCAGCTTGTGTTAGCTGACAGTGTGCTGGGGTCCACAACTGGCGACAACAGGCCCCTGGTGGACGAATGCCGGCCGATGGAGACAGGAATGTGACGCAGCATTCACAGCGCACGGGTCCGCCGCCAATCCCACTAAGCGCAATGAATGCTGATGGGTGGTCACAACAACACACGCATCGACCAGTGCTGCGTTGAGTAGCCACACCTGGCGCGATACTGATGCTGCAGAATGTCATGGTAGGCATGTGTCGTGCGCGATGCAAAAGTGCCGCTGCCTGCCTCTCTCACGCTTCACTGTGCACACCTGGGCACGCAGCACAGCCGCCCTGACCACCCCGCAAGAGCATCCAGGACTATTAAAGGTCTGGACAGCTTGCACGTGCAGCAGAGCAGCAGGGTGTCAAGCCAACAGCGTTGCGCTGTGACTCCAAAAGCTCTGGCGTCCCTCCGGCCTCTCCCCGCTCCTCAGTGGCCGCCCGCTACTGCTGCGCCTGCTGCGCGGGCTGCGCTCGGATTGCGGTGCTGGTTGCCACCTCCAGCAGCTGTCCGTCGCCGCCGTACAGTCGGGCCATGGAGAGGAGCATGTCAGGCTGGGGGCACCAGTGGCAGCTGACTCGCAGCCCCCTGCAGGCCACCAGGCACACACACACACACACACATACACACACACACACACACACACAGCACATGCGGTGGTTAGCTGTCTGGCACGCAGCTGTACAGCCAGCACGGCAGGACGGCAACAGTCGGCACCGCAGGGCGGCATCTGCGTGGACGGAGCGTGTGCTTGACCAGGCAGCAAGTTGGCACTGCCAACAGCCGGGCCTCCCGGCAGCCAGTCGGCCCCTGGACCCACCCCCCACCCCCGCACCCACCTCCGCCGGCTGTTGTCCAGCCGCAGCGTCTCCAGCTGCACCCCGCAGCTGTGCGGCAGCAGCAGCAGCGCGCCGTCGCCCCCGTCCTCGGGCGCGTGGCTGTCCAGCCGGCGCAGCGTCTCCCCCGCGGTGTAGAGGGTGGCGGGGGCGGGCAGGCCCGTGGCAAGGCTCACGTCGGCCACTGCAGGGGGGGGAAGGGAGAGGTTGAAAGAAAGAACCGAATACACTGCTGCAGGTGAAGTGAGCCAGCCAGCCAGCGAGCCAGCCGGGTGTGTGAATGTGAACCGGGATCGGCAGGCTGCATCGCGGTGCACCCACCTGTCACGGCCGTGACTTCAAACACCTTCCAGCTGCCTGCCAGCCTGGAAGAGTCGAGGCGCTGCCTGCAGCGGCAGCGTGCAGGGGAGGGGCGGGGCGTGCAGCATATTGGTGGTCAGGGGCTGAGCGAGCAGGGGGGCAGCAGGCGGCCGGCATGCACTGCTGCCCTTGATGCTCTGCATGCAGATGCGCCTCACGTGCTGGCGGTGCACCCCACGAGCAGGTACACCTCGGTACCAGCAGAGCGCTGCTGCTCACCGGCCAGCGGCAGCAGGCAAAGGGCCAGCACATTCACATGCACATGCACATGCACATGCACATGCACATGCAAGCACTCACTGCCAGCCGTGCAGCACCGATGACACTCACCGCCTGCTGGCCTCCTGCCGCTCCGGGGCACCTCTCTCCTGCGCCGCGGGCGTGTATGACCCCGGCAGCCCCTCCCACGCCTCCCTGCTGAGCGCCACCCTCAGCGGCTGCACCTCCAGGTCCGTGCCGTCGCCTCCCCCCGCAGTGTCCAGAGTGAGGCGCAGGCGCAGGCGCTGGTCGCCGCCAAACTGCAGGCAGTGGTCGATCACGACCGTGGTCCTGCACGGCAGCGGGCGGAGGGGAGGGCCAACTCACAGACATTCCAAGTAAAGGATAGTTCTTGTTGGGACAAGTACTAATGAATCACTGGAGTGGGAGGGTAGCAGGGCGGGCAAGGTGCTGGGAGGGGAGTTGGCGGCCATGTTGGAGAGAGGGAGCCTCCGCAGCAGCCGGGCAGGGGTGCACCCTATGCTTGACGACACCCACATGACCGGCATCAGCCGGCCAGCCAGCAGCCACCTGTGCAGCCTGCAAGCCAGCTCATCCAAGCCCAGCCAGGCCAGCCAGCCAGCCCAGGCAGGCAGGCAGGCTGGCAGGCAGGCAGGCTCACCAGTCCAGCTCTGCCTGCTCCTGCCTCATGATGGCGGCCACGTCCACGGGAGGGGGGGCGTCCACACCCTCACCCTCACCCTCACCCTCAGCATCATCCTCAGCCTCCACCTGCAATCAACAGCGGGCAAGCGGCACTGCGTCGGCATGGGCGCATGTGGGAGAGCAGAGCCTTGCCTGGGGCAAAGCAGCGTGCTGCAGGGGCACACAGGTGGACGAGGGTGGCCCTCAGCAAAGCCGATTGTGAAGACCCCCCCAACATGGTTCCCGGCACGACTTTCCTCCTTGCGTTTGCGACCTTCACCTGCCCACCTAACCCCTCACCCCGCACCCCTCCCACCTCACCCACCTGTTCCAGTGCCGCCGCCGAGTCAGCAGCCCAGGCCGCTGCCGCTGCCGCCTCCCGTGCTGCCGCCTCGAGTGCTGCCGCCGCGGCCTGTGCCGCATCATCGTCAAACTCGGGTGCTGCTGGCTGGGGGGCCTCCTGGGGAGAGCCTGCAGCAAGAAAACAGCAGCGGGAGTGTTTGTGTGCAGCGGGTGTGTTTGTGTGTGTGCGTGTGACAGGGCCAGCAAAGGAGTCGGTGAGAGGCGACTGGGTGCGTGAGGGGCGCTGCAGTCTGCGGGTGGCCAAGGGGCCGGGCGACTGCACTACACAGCACACACAGCACACCGACTGCGCAAGCTCAGCCCACGGGCCAGGGCAGAGCGCACAACGGCGCCAGGCTGTGCTGGCAAGGTGAGAGGCGGCAAGGCGAGGCGGGGTAGGGCAGGGCTGCAGGAAAGGGCAGCTGCCTCCCTCAGCGACTTCTAAAGGGGCAGGCAGCAGGTGGCTGTGTGAGTGCTGCGCACCAATGGCTGCGGGGCCCAGGCTGTAGCTGCCGCCGTCAAACACCACCAGCCCCTCCTGCTCAGAGTGGAAGCCTTCCTCCAGCCAGCACTCGTCCGAGGGCGAGGAGGAGGGGGAGGGGGAGGAGGAGCCGCCAATGGCACAGGCCGGGAACTGTGGCAGAGGTGGGGCAGGGGTGCACTGGTGTGTGGTTAGTCTGGTGTAGTGTGCGTCAGATGGGAGGGGAGCAGGGGAGCAGATGCAAGGCGGTGGGCGGGGGAATCCTGCTGCCACAGCTGTGCTGAAGCGCGTGCTGCGAAACGAAGCAGCTGGATGGGTGGGCAACGGCAACAAGCAGGACCGCGGCACCGCAACAGCTGCCTGCCAGCCTGCAGCCGAGAAGCGACACCCTCCCTTCCACCCACCCACCTGCAGCTTGCCCCCCTGAGCCATCTCCCGCTGAAGGCCAGCGGGGGTGGCAGCCCGCGCCACATGCCTGCAAGGGACACAGCGTGTTGAGCCTGTTACTGGCCACTGTGTGCTTGCCTTGCAGCCGGGGGCAGGAGCAGATGACGTGCGGAGTCACCGCTGCCAGTGTGTGCACCACCTGGCAGCCAGCCACCAGCAGCCTGCGGCCCTCCACCAGCCAGCCACCAGCACCCCCGCAGCGGCCCCGCAGCAGCACTGCAGCACTGGCTGCCACCCACCTGACCACGCTGTCCAACCCTTCTGCATCCACCACTCGCTCCTCCACGCAGCACTGGTGCAGCAGGGTCACGGCCTTTCTGTCGGCATCCAGCGCAAGGGGCTCAGGCTCGCCTGCAAACCGGGCAGAGCAAGGGATGGTGGGAGGGATGGTGGGAGGGATGGTGGGAGGGATGGTGGGAGGGATGGTGGGAGGGGGCGCTATGCAGGGTGAGAGTGTGTGCTGGGCGAGGAGCAGCACCAGCAGCAATGCGGTCGCAGCGGCACAAGGCTGGGGGATTCGGCGCCAGCACACAAGCCATGGCGGCGGCAGGCAGGAGCAAGCAGACCGCATCACAGACTGGGCCTCATCACAGCCCAGCGGGCCCTGCGCCTCCGGCCCCTGCACACACAGACAGCCAGCCTGGCCCCGCCCCATCCACACCGCCCCACCCACCTGTGTAGGGGCTGTAGGCCGCCGTGATGCCGCACCACAGCCCGTTGCTCACTCCACAAAAGGTCGACCAGAGCGGCGGCGGCATGCGCTCAGCAGCGCACAGCTCCCCCTCCACGGCCATGCGCACTGGGGGCACCAGGCATGGCGGAGGCCCCGCTGCCACAGCTTTGCGGGCTGGCTGCTGCTGCTGCTGCTTGCTGCGCAACCGCCTTGCTGCTGGCCGGCTGCGTGGGGCGCCGCCACCAGCACCGCTGCTGCCGCCGCCGACTCGCCTCCCCTTGCTGCCGCCTGCGTTGCCGGGCTTGCCGCCGCTGCCACCCTTGCTGCTGCCTGAGCCGCCGCCCTTGCGTCCACCTGCTGCACATCGAGGTGCTGCTGCTCTTTGATGCACCAGCTGCCGCTGACACTGCGCCGGTTGTGCAGCGAACACGGCGCCTGCAACAGGGAGGCAGGCGGGCAGGATGCAGAAGCGGCAGCGGCTGCGCAGCAAGAAGAAGAATTTACCAACCGGTAGTTGCCACTGATAACCCTCCGTTGCATGCATTTGTGCAGCCACAGGGCGAGACGTGGAGCGCTTTCCCTCACCTCGACTAATTGCGCCACTGCTGGACGGCAGCATGCATGCTGATGCCATCATCAAACGCCTGGTGACGTGCCGGGCACGCACAGATTGGTTGAAACGCAGCAATGAAGGGGGGGGGGAGAGGCGTGGACTCGTGCAGTGTCTGGCGATTCTTAAGGGATCGCTGACGCTACAATGGAGGCTGCAGCATGCCGAAATCATTCAGCATGCACTTGCCAGGTCATTGCACGTGGCGGCCCGCATGTCTGTTGCCCTGAAGCCCCGTTTCTCGCCTTGCTGCCACGCCCCGACCCCAGCACACTATCCCAGCCCCAATTGCGAGCCCCCAAACCGGCACCTGCAGGAACCCCAGTTTCGCGGCTCGGCTCCCTCTGTGTGAGTCCCCACACCTCCAAATGCTTGCATGACAGAGTAGCAGCAGTCAGCGCGGCATGGCTGAGTCGTTGGGCTGAAAGGATGCGGGGCGGCGGCGAAGACCGGCGCATGTGCAGCGGACAGCGAGCGTGCGCTGCCCGTCAATGTCGTTGCCTGCAATGTGGCGTACACCTGCACCACTGCCCTTCTGCAGCACCGTTCACTTCTATCAACCGCACACCACGAGCAGCTGCAGGACGCCGCCAGCAGAGCGATGTACGACTTTTGCTTCACTCCCATATATGCCGCCTTCCTGGCCCTGGCGGGCCTGCTGGGGTTCCTGGTCAAAGGCAGCACAGCATCCCTGGGTGCGCCGCTGCTGTGCCTGTGCCTTTCACCTGTTTCAACCGACCTGATGCGCTCACACGCTGGTATTCTTGCGGTGGAATTCTTGCGGTACTGCCTCCTTGTGCCCTCGTGTTGTGGTGGTGGTCTTGCGCATCGGGAGCGCCTGCTGGTTGTTTTCATGTTGATTTGATACATTCATCCACGCTCCCTGCATATCTCCTCTGCACGTCCGCCACCACCACCACCACCACAACCACCAAGCGCAGGAGGAGGCCTGGGCTCCGCTGCAGTGCTGTCTGCATGCACTTACCTCTCCCTCCAGTCGTACAAGCGCGGCCAGCTGTGCCGCCCGGCCACTGTCCTCTCGTTAGGTGAGCAGCGTGTGTTTTGCGGCAAATGTAGGGCTTTGGCGGCGGCATGCTATAGAGCAGTGTGGTGCGGTGTGCAGCCTTGCTGGGTTGAGGACAGAGCTCGCTTCAACCCAAGCTGAACTTTGTTTGCGCCCGCCTCTCCCCTGCCTGCAGTGATCAGCAGCGGTTTGGCGTACATGATGTGGCAGCGGTACAGCCGTACTGGCAGGGTCATGCCCGCTGGCGTGGTGGGGGGGCTCAGGTGCGAGTTTGCCTGTGCTGACGTGTGCCTGTGCTGCCTGGCAGTGCTCATTCCCTGTGCTCTGCGCCTCGCCAGGCAAGCTCCCTGCCCCCCTCACCTCGCACCTTATGCCCCGTGTGCAGTGCCGCCATGACCGCCTTCTACCTGTGGAACCTACTGCTGTTCAAGCCGCACTTCCCTGCAGCCAAGCAGCAGTGAAGGCGCGACATGGAGCTTGGAGGCAGCACTCGGCGCTAGCCAGCCTGCCATTATCCATCACAGTCTTGCTGTTGTTACAAAAGGACACGACTGCACGCTGCAAGTCAGTTCAAAATAACACGCGGAGGCAGCTGGCCACCCCGGTACAACACACCATCAGGGAGGACCAGAAACTCCCATGGTCAAGAGCAGGCATTGGTAGGCATTCACAGGCAGGCAGGTGGCAGCGGCCCGGCTGACGAGGCTATCGCTCCAGCGCCGCTGCCGCTGCCTCCTTGGCCTCGGTGGCTGCATCTCTGTGGCCAAGCCCCTGCACCGCCTCCGCCTCCTGCTGCTGGCCCCCCGCTCCATCGCCGCTCAGTGACAGCGGCTGCAGCCGTGTGGCCTCCGTCTCCCGATAGTTGCCCCCGATCTCGATGCCAATGGAAGGCGGCAGCACAGAATAGTCGATGGCGGCGATCTGCGGCAGCGGCGGCAAGGGCTGGGTGGGTGAGTGAGTGCACGCGAGAAGGGGAGAAGGGCAGCCTTCTGGTACCACCACACGCATGCAAGCATATAGATGACGAAACAACGTTCAACCATTGCAGCCGCACCCACCTTGGCTTCCGCCCAGGTGCCGTCCCGCTGGCGGTACTTCACCATTTGGCCCTTGCTGTACTGCTGCATAACCTCCTTCAAGGTGCTGGTAGCCGCGACAGCAATTTCAGGGGGTACGTTTGCATCAACCGCCACGCCTGCTCGCCGCAACGCCGCTTCAGCTGCCGCCAGTTTGGGGTCCGCCGCCGTTGCAGGCTGGCTGCCGCCCAGCTTGCTGCCGCTGCTGGCCGCCGTATGCTGCATTGCTGTCTGCGGCTGCTCAGGGGGGAGGTCGTAATGCACGCTGCCTTCAAATGCGGGGCCTGCACCAGGGCATGATGCGAGGTTTGAATGAAAGGACAGGGCGCAGGTTGGCGGTGCTAAAGATCTCGCCACAGTCGTGTGCTACCCACCTGCCACGCTGCGTGCAGCCGCTCCTCGCCAGTCAAGCGCGTCGCACTCTCGACGAAGCTGCAGGGAAAGCGAAGGACGGAGGAAATGTTGCAGCACTGACGACCGCAGGCGGGGCGGGCGGCGGCGGTTGGAGGGTGCATGAGGAGCACGCGCAGATGGCCACTGTGCGCCGTCCGCAGTTCAGAGCAATGAACCGGACAGCGGGCGCCTTGTTTACTTGAAGTCTGCGGATATGCGATAATCAAAACCAGCGACGACCAGAGGCAGAGACAGAAACAGAGAAACAGAGAACCGCGGCAAAGAAGGAGACAGAGGCGCGTTTCCGTTGTGGGTGTGCAGCATGGCGGCACGCGCCGCTGCGACTTGCGCAGCGTGTCAATCTCACACTGCAGCAGGGCACCCACCTGCGAATTGAGCTCCTTGAAGGCATTGTCGTGTTCACTGTGCACCATGTGTGCCAGCTCATGCAGCAGAGTCTCCCGAATGCGGTCGTAGCGGCGAAACCCTGCAGGCGGTGGATGACACAACCTTGACACAGCCTTGAGTCATGATGGCTCATGCAGCATCTGATGCGGCTGGCTGCTGCTGTGCCCATACCCTTATTAATCAACGGTGTGGCCGCGACCAGACCAAAGAAAAGACTCAAAAAGCCAGGAGCAGGAGCAGGAGGCAGAGCCAGCACCCGCCCACCCGGCCGGCCTCACCTCCCAGGTCATCTGTGCGCAGGCGCAGGCTGACCTCCTGGCCCCTGTTGATGTTCACACCCAGGATGCACACAGGGCTCACACCCACCTTGCCCTCGGGCGGCATTTCGCTGCAGAGGGGCGGAAGGGGATCCGGGTGCAGCACGCTGCTCAGCACATGGCTCAACAGGCAGCTGGTGCTTTGCGGGGCTGCGGTTGGAGCAGGCAGGTGCTAGCGGATGCAGGGGCGCCCCGCCACCCACCTGAGCAGGCCCACCGACCATCTGTGCCTGGCCATGACACCCTGGATGCCTGGGTCCGCTGCAAGCCTGCGGGGGGAGGGGGCAGAGGGACCGCAAAGCAGGGGGTGTATGGCT